>SRMA01027040.1:68875-160796 GCA_007224835.1 Danionella cerebrum | reverse complement strand
GAGAGAGAGAGCGAGCGGTGGAAACAAGCGTATGCTTTTTGTTCTAATATAAATCCTTTTCATTTTTGTCAGCTTATGAAAACCCAAATAACTCCATTAATAAAGGATCAAACTGTCCAAGATTGTGAAACTGTCCAAGTGAATGCTTAGTGGAAATAAAACCCTCACAGACTGAAGACGATGCTTATCGATCATCATCTTATCGTCAGGCTCAAAAAACATAGCAGACAAACTATGAGCTGTGCCCATTTCACAACATGAAATGTATTTTAGCGTGAGAAAACGGGTTTGTAGCGTGAGAGATCACTCAAGTGCAAGAGACTTACGTTCTGAGACACAGCAGCTGATCTCTGTAGTTTCGCTCGTGACGTAAGTATGGATGCGGATGCCAAAGGCATTGTGGGAAATGTAGTTTTTCCCCCCGTTTTCGTTACGTCCGCGCAATGGCAGAGATGGACGATGACGTCAGCGCGCAGCGCTTGGTAAACAAATATGGCCGCGGCTTCGGCCTAGCTCCGGAGCTCCGGAGCTCTTACACCTCTCATACGGCCGTTACCGGACTTCGCGGCGGTTTGCATTCGCTTCATAAGACGCACCAACTTTTCCCCCTCAGTTTTGGGGAAGAAAAAGTGCGTCTTATGAGCCGAAAAATACGGTAATATTTAAGAAGTCACCTAATGAAGGTGTCGTATGTTGGCAAATGAGATCCCCTTGGTGAATGCCTAAATTAAGGTGTTTTTTTTTAAGATTAAGGCTTTTAACCAAAGCCAACGAGCTTCTTCGCCCTTCGGAGGGGCGTGCAAATCATACAGTCCTCCACATCCACATTCAGCTCTGGTGCGTGGATTATGGTCAAAACAAATGTCTTGCAGGTATTTTTTTCGCTTGAACCAACTATTATGACACCCCCTAACTGCGCAAAGTACGCCAGTCTTTCTATTATCCATATTAAAAGTTAACTAGCCAGTAAAATCTACATAGTCAAACTACAGAACCACAATACACCTACTACTAGCGGAACTGCTTTACCGGAAATCTGACACATTATAGTTCGAAAATGGCGGCGCCCGCCCTTACGTGAAAAGGTGGATAGAGAGCAAGATACAGCCAAGAGCTGAGAATGTCAAGACCAACACACTCCCAATACCAGAGAGTATGTTGCAGCCCCACGACTATGATGCGACTGGCCAACCTTATTTGTGTTCCCAGGATCTGTGTATTTGATAAAGCATTCCATGAGTTATTACATAGTTCAGCTCCTTTCTACTCTCTACTTTTTACATAAGTGCACTCAATCTCAATAAATAAGTATGCAAGAAATATTACAAAATACATTTGGCCGAAAAAATGGATGTATGGCTGAGTTTATTGCGTATTTCTCTAAACAGCTGCCTCTCTTCCCTCTCCCTCACTTTGATGGTGCTCTGAAGAATCTACTTAATTGACTGGGATCAGAGAACAGTGAGAAAGTGTCACAGCCTATCAAAGATGAGTGCTGGAGAAAGCTCTGATGCTTCAGACACCATCAGGCCCCCCTCGGATAAATATAAAGAGCCATTGATTGTTCAGGAGATGGAGTTTGCGTATTTTTTTTCTTTTGCCACATCGATCTAAGAGCTGACCTTATAGTGCATCAAAGCCTACAGGAGCTAATCTGGACTCTGTTTTACAACCCGAGCAAGAACAGAATAAAGAGAAACTGTTGAGAGGACATGAATATCAAGAGTGTCACCAAGTATGAGTTTAAAAAAATGGAAGTTCAGCTACTCAGATGTGTAGGATGTTCTCAGAGCTCTTCATCAGCATGCACCTTAGGTCCATTGCTGATAGGGACATTGTCTGGAATCTCATTGGCTGGCAGCCGGGGCAGGTCTCAGGGCTAGTCTGTTGTCTGACACTGACAGATAGGTTTAATACCTTGAATTTCCAGCATCTTCTGCCTGGGATAGAAAAGACAAGCGTCATGTACATGCACACATTATCAATAAGTGTGATTGCTGCTGTTCTTTCTTAAATAGATTTACTTAAATAAATACTCTTTCCAGGAGTGACAAAATGTGCAAAGGAAATCACAAGAGAAAAGCAAAGTCTGATACTTTTTCCTTTCCTCTCATTTACTGTCTGCCAGGAAAGGGGTTTAGTTCAGAGAATCTCTTCTAGGAATCTACTTGCACCACGATTTTCTGTTAGAAGAGTGCATCAGCAACTGGAACTAGATCGCTAACATTTGCATACAAACTTTGATGTTGGCTTGTAAAAGTGCTGTTTGAAACCATTTGCCATTTTGAGCAAAATCACAATGTCACAATGAGTAAAATAAACCAACCCCTTGTAAGCTTTGATAGGTACATGCAAAATTATGTTGCTATGTTAAACACTCTGGTTGCCATGGTGGTTAGTGACATAGTATATTGCCCCCCCTGCAACCACTAGTGCCACAAATCAACCCCCGTGTCTCTATAACTTCCAGAGCTAAGATAAACATATCCCAGATTGGTTGCTATGATAAACACTCTGGTTGCTATGGAGGGGTCAGGGATACAATATAATGTATTACTTATATAAACCAACCCCCATGACTCTATCATTTACCAAAGCTGAGATATTTTGGTTGCTAGGGTAAACAGTTTGGTTGCTAGGGAGCTGTCAGTGAAAATTGAAAAAAAAATGAATCTGTTATTATGATTACCATAAGCAAAATTTTTTTATTGTTTTTTACTGAGTTTATTTTTATTTGCCTTGCCCATTTACTTTTACTGGCCATTATAATACACTGGTAAATCATCAACCCCTTCTAGAGCATGGGGCTGGTATGTTCATGCACAGATTGGTAGCCTAAACAATTGTGGTCAGTTTGTAGTTTCTATTAAGTTACAGTTTTCTAAAGATTAACATGGGGTCATTCACAAGAATTTTTACACTGCCAACATAAGGGATCTGAACCACAGGAGCACTTGTCCTCACCAGCAGATTGTGACCCCGCAAATGTCTTTGGAACAGATGAACCACCATAACCAATACTCTAGGCAATCGATGTGCCAGTGCAACATTCGCTTAGTCCAAGACCTGGCTGCTTATTGCACACAGCACTCCATCCTTCTTCAAAGGCAACCCAAAAATCTTTACCAGACATTCTGGAACATAGAATTGAGGGGATCAGGAATATAAAGTGATGAACACTAGATGTTGTTCCAGGTACCCTGCTCTTGGAACTTTAGGTCTTACTTATTGCTGAAGTGCTCTCATATGAAGCAGTCTCAAACTCAGATATGGATGCCAAATTGTCAATAAACATTGTAGGGGCCACTTGATTTCTGCTTATCCTGTGGAGACAGGCAAACACTGACAGGGTGCTAATTCACTGACTAGAAGAAAGCTAGCATTTGCCATGGTATTAGCACAAGCACTGTATTTGGCATACACACCACTGGAGATTGCTTACTTGGTGTGCCGTAGTTTGAATCCTGAAATGAATAAAAGAAACATTTTTGTTTTATTAATATTTTTCTTTAAGTGATTCTTTTATACTTATGTTTTGTGTCTGATACATTTTTAAGATCACTTTTTTTGTTTTTAAGATCACTTTTTCAGTATTTTTTTATTTTGCATACATTGTTTTAAAGCATGCTCTGTATTTTCGTTTTAGTTGCATTGGTCACATTTCCCTCTGGGATTATTTTCTATTTTATGTTGTGTGTAATTGTTAGGGTGTAATGCTTGTGTCACCTGTTATCCCTTAGTTCCACCCCCTTCACCTGTTCTGCATTTTCCCTTGGGTATTTAGGTGGTGATGTTCCTTTGGTCCTTTGTTGAAGTATTGTTGTTTAGTCGTCACGTATGTCTGAGTGTTTTATTGGTTTGGTCTTCTGTGCTTATTCTACAGCCAGAGGCTTCCCTTCCCTAGTCGCGTTCTGAGGCTGATTTGCCATCTACTGTTCCAGAGATCTTCAGTTTATTTCTGTTTATGTTTCGCTCACCAAGAAGACGGTGCTGCCTAAGTTCTCATTATAATAAAGACTTTATCATTTACCTTGGTGTGGATCTGTTCCCTGGAGTAAAGCCGTGACAGTAATTTAAGGATGATCGCCATGTATCTTCCAAATTCAGGGGAAAGTAGGATGCATTTGAAGGGTACATTTTAAGGATCCTTCAAGTTTTGGCGAAATAAGATGGAATTGGCGCACCATTGTAACGTAAGTGGCCTTATAATACACATTTGGGGGGATGCACATTCTGGATTAAGACACAGCTTATGAAATTCTTATGACTATTGTTCATTGTCATAAATCACCTTGAATTGTAAAGATGCATCATAGCTTTTAAAAAGGTGTAAAACAGTGTCATTCAATGGTTTGCTCTTTAGCTCAATCTGTGAAAACTGAATGCCAGGGCTATCAGGAAATTACTTCACAAGGCTTGCAATCCCTCTGAATGTAGTGTTTTTAAAACACTTCAGTGTGAGACGGCTGCTCTTTGTGGCTGAAGGAGTCTAGGCAAAACAGTAAGTGTCCTTGGATCTATACCTGGAATTTATTCCCCCAGGTAAGTAGGTGTGGCATGTAAATATTGCGTTACGTGAAATGAAAGCATTTTCAATGGCCCTTTAAAAAGCTATTCGAAATGGTTGGTCTGCTCAAGAAGCTTTCCACCAGTCAAATTCCTAATGTCCAGAATCTGAAAACACTTAAAAAACCTTATTTTTGGAAAGCTTTTCATATATATATTTTTTTTTATGGTGTGTATGTTAATTCTGAGTTGTTATTAGATGCATACACCACCAGACATGAGCAAGGGTGCACACCGGCTAAGATGCTTACAGCCGACGGGGAAGATCGCACACTGGCAGGAACACTTGAGGTTAGTCTTCTGGATCTGAGGAATAAGCATAAAAATACGGGAGACCTGTATGGGACTGTAGAGAGTTGCTATTTTCATAGGGGACTTAGGTGACGGGATTGGACACTGAGGTAAAAAGCTGTAGGTGCTTTGAATATAAGATATTTTGTAGTCGCACTGGACATGTCAGTTCAGTTGATCAGGACAGCCTGGATGAATCCCAAACTCCTGTCACTGTTGGTCATGGAATTTCAAAGGAGATCTGAACATAGGTATATTTATTTCACCTAAAAGTCACACAGTACACAATAACCCGAATCTCCAGCTCTAGAGGACCAAAGCAGATTAGCCAGGGCTCATTTTAATCATCTCAACCTTACCCATCAGGGCCTAAGGAAGAAAGAGACTGTGATATAACACCCAGAAAACCTAAAAATCTATGCCCACCAAGGTGCACCGCGCCTTTTTCTCCAAGAACAACAGATAAGCATCTCCGTGCTTAGCGATAGCAGCACTAAAGTCAGCCTTCACAACCCTTATTTCCGGTTCTAAAGGTCCTAGAGTCTCTGCAGTCTCCACCTCACCCATTAGTCAGAATAACCAAAAACAACCAGAACAACCAAAAGTCCTGCGATCTGCCTTTTTCAAATATTTCTAGCTCCCACACAGATGTTCTGATCGTGGCAAGCCAGGGCTCGTTTGAACCACCTGCAACCTTGCTTGGCCATGATAGCACCAGTTTAATTTGACCTACACAACAACCTGCATCTCTGTCTCTGGAGGTCTTAGTGTGGCGACCTAAGGATCATGGTAATCATCTTCACCTCACGAGATACTACCAAATCCATGTTTTTCTGACGTTACCAAAAAACAGAGGGGCATCTAAACAGCTCTCTCTCTCCGGTCAGTCACAATGAATATGGAGACGATGTTCAACTGTGTACCTTCTACTACCAAAGTAGGAGCTTTCTTTGCATTCCCTACTGGTCGGACCTGTTCCTTTTGCTTTCATGTTCATTATTTCCATAGAAAGGATATGCAGGTGGAGCCAAGGGCTGGAGGGAGTCCGTCTGGAGGACATCATAATTTCTTATGTGTTCTTACGTGTGAGAGCGCTACTGAACAAGACTATGTTTCATTTAATTATGAATGAACTTTGGGCAAGAGGCAGGGGCACACCCTAGACAGGTCACCAGTCCATAACAAGGCAACTTCACACACACCTAAGAGTTTAGATTATTTAATTAACCTGAGGCATGTTTAATTTAAATAACCTGAGGGGATTATGGGGGAAACTGGGGAAACTGGAGTACCTGGACAAAAACCAATGCAAGCAAGGTGAGAACATGCACACTCTTCCCAGGAAGGTCATTGGTGAGCCTCAAACTGGAAACTTTCTAACTGGGAGGTGACAGTGCTATCCACCCTGCTGCAAAAAAAAACACATTTTTAATCCAAAGATGTAAAGGCATTGGAAGAGGAGGAATTTTGCCCTTGAAAGCCAAACATCTCTAGCAGTAAACATGGAGCTGTAAACATTGTGCTTAGGGCTATTGTTCAAGGAGAAAGACCAACTAACCTGCACATAAAAGTTGAGCGGGGAGGGGGGGTGTTGCCATGAATTTATAGCATTTTGAGAAACTTAATAAATGATCTGTTTAAGACATGTTTCTCTTATGACTCGGTAGGACAGTGGCTATTGCCAAACATTTAACTGCAAAACACTGCGTAACGCTGACGGCTCCAAATTTACTACCTCACTGAGTATAACATGTCATGGTCATTAACTGTGTAATACATACTAATTGCCAGAGAGGGCATCAGGCCAGCTCTGATGCAGGGGTGCATTCTAATTAAAGGGTATAGCTCTGTAACGGAAATGAGACATTGTCTTTCTCCACTGGGAGATAATTGTTTGGTTCAGGCCCAATCCCCACATTAAATGAGTATTATGTAGCATATTCTTCTACTTTCCGATTAAAATTATAATTATTCTCTATAGCAGACATAACAAAAAGGCTTGTTGATGCTTAATTTAGTCACGACTGTGGAAATAAAATTAAGTGAGAACAAGAGTAAATGTTTAATAATCTTAACTCTGTTAACTGTCTGACACTTGTAAAAAAAAGCTTTTTAGAGTCTTGTACAATGAAAGTTGATACATTTTTATTAGGTTTATTTTTGGGCAAAATTTGTGGCAACTCATGGAAACATTTATCTTTAGCATGTAAATGCAAAAAATGTTGAAAAAAATTCTTTAAAAATAATCAGCAAAAATCTAATAACTTAAAAAATACAATTTTGCGGTGACTATTTTAAAAATTATTCATTTATTAGCCATCTATTTCGGTAATCATGTAAAAATCTGAATAAAAGTAGTTTTTTTCTTGTTACAAACCCTCTTGTTATTCTTTATAACGTAATAAAGTAACAGGACTGAGAAATAAGCAAAAAATTTGCCAATACATGCCACATAGCATGGTGCGGATGATTATAGAACTAGGACATTCTGCAAATTCCAAACATGTGCATTTTTACACTAAACGAATTAAACCTCGGAATAAATTTGAGCAGGATAGCATTTTTTCCTACGCTCCAAGATATCATCATAAAATGTTTAAATATGTAAATAAGAAATTGAGAAAACATAACTTTGCTCTTCCCCTGGCCTTCTAAAGATCAAACTAATGCAACTTCCTGCTGTCTTATGGAAATTCTTCAGTTTTTCAGGAGGAGGATGGGTTATGGTAAGAGGAATGAGTATAAAGCTGGAGACATTATTAATTTTTTTTTTAATAAAAAAAACATAGATTTTTTTGTGGAAAAAAAATGTATTTGATACAAAGATTATATATGGATTTACATTTCAATGTAAAAGAAAGTGAAGTGTAGCATCAGAGACTGGGGACAAGCAATAAATGCTATTTCTCAGTGTTTTATGTGGATTTTATAAATAATTTGAATGTTCAGGGTAAATATGTAATAGGAATAGTATGTAGTACACTATGCTTATGTAGAGAATATATGCTATAACTGTTTGTGCGCGCATTATTCACCATTATATGTAGCAACTATGATTTTATGTATTATTTATGCATGCATTCTCCACCATTAAATGTAAGGGAATATATGTCCGCATTCTTTTCCACCAATATATGTAAAGAATATGCGCGCTAATTGTTCACCAATATATAGAATATATGGCGCAATAGCTATTAGGGAATTATATAGGGTATAATCTGTGATTCAAATGAGTCGACTCAATGTCTTGGACAGTGCATATCTTTTAGGAGGGATGCCATAAACAGTTGTCCTTTGACCTCTTGTGCCTAGCACGGCTAGGGTTTCGGGATCGAATTCGAGGTAATTGTCACATTTGGCTGAAGAAGGAGATAAATCGGCTCAAGATATAACAACAGAGCCCTCCAGTCTTTCTGGAGACATGTACTCCTTACTCTGAAGAATTCCTGAAGTGTGAGTCACGTTTTGGGGGTTGCCTGCATTATCTGGCCTTAGGGATCCGTTACAATTAGTAATAAAATCTATTTAAGAAGTAATTTAATTCTTATTTGTACACAATGTCCAAGGGACAGAAATGGTGCCCATTCAGTTGGAATACCATAAATTTATTATAAAATAAATACTGAAATATCACATGGTCATTTCACGGTTCTGGGACAACGACATGATACAAACAGGGTTTTTTTTCACTACCAGCAGTGATAATGGAGGTTAGCTTCTTGGAGGGTGAGTAATCTTGAGGAGAGTACCTGGGTAGTGATTTCCTTAGAGTGTAGAAGAGTGAACCATAGAAGAGTGATGCTCGGGGTACAGGAACTCCAGGGGAAGGAGATGGAATCCACAGAAGAGTCCGCTGGTGAATATCAAACTTCAGGTACTGCTATTTGCTAGTGTGGCTAGAGTGTTAGCGCCAAATGCTAACATCTAGCACAAACTGACAAAGGAAATCTCGCAGGAGAATTCACTGAGAGTGAATGCAATGCAAATACCATGGAAGAGTCCAGGAAGTAACACAGGGTAGACATCGACAGCGGACTACAAGGTAGAGCTACAGACTGGATTGACTGAGGAGGTAAAAACACACAGGTGAGTGACGTTAATAACCAGAGATTGGAGGGTGCGAGCAGGATCTTACAGTCTTAAGTTTCCAGACCCTTTGCTCTGTATGTAGTAGAATTACACAATTTTGATGTAAAACAAAAAGACTTTTTGGGAAAGATGTGAGAACCTGGTTTTGGGAGGCCATTTCTCTTCTCCAGTTCTATCGGGGTTGGATGGTGAGCATTGGTGGAGCCTATCTTCAGTTGTGTTTCAGTCAAGGCTCGGCTGGGTCATTCAAGAACAGTCACGAAGTTGTTGTCCTTCATTACTTTAGCTGTGTGCTTAGGGTCGTTGTCTTGTTGGATGGTAAACATTCAGCCCAGACTAAGGTCCTGAGTAGTTTCATGGACTGAAGGTACATGAAACAGGATATCCCTTCAGAAACAGGATATCCTTGTGCCTGGGTGCATTTTCAGTCGTCCTGTCCTTGGATCTGAAAAACAGCCCCACAGCACGAGACTGCCACCCCTATGCTTCACTGTTGGGGTTATATTGGACTGGTGGTGAGCAGTGCCTCATTTTCTCCACACCAACCATTTAGAATTAAAAGCCAAAAGTTTCAGCGGACCATAGAATCTTATTTCTCACCATTTGGAGTCCTTTGGATGTTTTTTTTTTTTTGTAAAATTCTATGGCTTTGATGTGTCTTGCAATATGGAGAGGGTTTCGTTGGGCCGCTCAACCAGAATGTCCTGACTGGTGATGATTGACTTTCTACAGCTTACTCCCATCTCCTGAATGTATCTCTGCAGCTCAGCCATGAGGACCTTTAGGTTCATCTACCAAGGCTCTTCTCCCCCAATAGCTTGGTTTAGTCCAGACACTCCAGCCCAAAATCCCTAGGGATCCTCAAGTGCAGCCTCAATTTTTTTTGTAACATTGGCCAGGTCTGTGCCTGGCAATGATTTTGTCTCTGGACTCTGGAAGATGTAAAGGGTCTGAATACTTAGGACCATGTGATATTTCAGTTCCTTTTTTAAAGAATTAGCAAAAATTTGAACATCATGTGTGTGCATGGGTTGATTAGAAATGAGTTTTATTTGCTGCAATAAAAGATACAAACGGATGTAACAACAGGAAGAGAAATTATGGATCGAGTTGGTTGAACATGAAGATCTAGTGATTGCATCCCCAGCAGAGTTTTCTTTTCATGTCTCAGTAGGGGAGAGAAAGATGGTGATGAGAGTGAGAGGAAGGTCCAGTGCTCCTCACTCGCTCCTTGCCCATTGCAGGCTGCACCAGCATGCCAAGATCAATAGGGTGGAGCAGGTGGGGGTTTAAATGAGAAATTGTGTTGAAAGAGAGATTTTAAGACAGAGAGAGTAGGGAAATGGTTTACAGAGGGCAAGTCAAGACAGAGTGAAAAAGACAGGGCTGCACTTGTCCAGTTGTGATCTTTTTCTCACCTCATGTCACCTCACTGACCATGGCAAAGGTCTGGAAAAACTGAATCACAATCTCAATAGATGTGTCAGAATCAAAGTCTGAAGGAGACCTTGGGTCATTGTTGTTTTTGAAGGAGTCACTTCAAACAAAACCATATAATGTCTTGCTGCTCATCTTTTGGTCATCTTGGAAAACTGTTATAAACTTTTAGTTGAAAATAATAGGGGTAGTTTCTTTGTCAACGAAAGTATATGAATATATATCAAGGGGCAACCTCCTGCTTGGAGAGTTCAACCTCCTACGAGATGAGTCCACCTGTTGTACCACAAACGCCATCTTCAGGCAGGAAGCGTCATCGCATCAATATTTCCTCGACCCAGAGTAAGAGCACCCTGCTGAAAAGGCTTTGGAAGATCATGCAAATCTCAATTTGGATCGGTGTTAATTAGAGCTCAACAAGCTTCAGATTTGCAGTGAATTTAGAGACATTTACAAAATCCAACGTCACATGTGAGATCAAGACTTGCAGTGCAAACAAGGCCTAAGATTCTAATCATACCTTTTCAGCCAGGGCACAATTTAGACCCCCCTTATTTTTTGGGGGACAATTGACCATTGAGAGCCATGTGAAAATAAACTTCAAGTAAAAAAAACTATTGACGTTTGTTCAGTCTATAGATAACTTTCAAAAATCAATACAGGCAATTGTGCAAATATTGTATTGTCTGATCAAATCATTTTTAAAGTTTTTTAGTTTTTAAATCATTCTGCAGCCAGCCATATGGGGGCAATCACAGCAGTTTAGCTTCACTCCGCCGATAAAGTGAGACGCACTTGATGCACATGCACATGCATGCACACATAGCTCAGCCCGAAATACATGCAAGGCCTATCAAACCATGTAGCTACAGTCTCTCAGGAGACAAAAGCAAACTTTAAACAATGTAGATGTTAACCAATAATGTGCTCTGAATGAGTTGAAAGCAGGTTTTTACAGGCTGAACTACTCAAACCGGGGTAAGGTCAAAATATCTGTGAGTGTGTCTGTGTGTGTGCGCGTGTGTGCGTTAGAGGCGGGGCGGGGGGGTATGCCCATAACTGCATGAGGATCAGAATGTGTCAGATGAGACCGCTGATACCTCCGCACCGCACCAAATGGAACTTAAAGGTCACTTCCTCGGAGAAAAGCTCTCACTCGCAACTTCACGAGGAGACTTTTTACCTCGTTGAGAGGAGTACAGTAATGTACGAGAAGAGGAGATCGGCTGCACATCATGTTATTATTAGGAAATATCCCAAGGATCTGTGATGCAGTACATTGTTCCCACATGGAAAGAACCTATATGAGTAAATATATATATATATATATATATATATATATATATATATATGGCTGTTTTCCTATAATATATGTAAATAGATGAACATATATCTGATATATGGATGTGCTGAAAGAGGACATGAAGGTAGTTGGTGCAAGAGTAGAATATACTGAGGACAGAGTTAGGTGGAAACGGATGATTCGCTGTGGCGACCCCTAAACTGGGAACAGCCGAAAGGAAAAGAAGATGAACATATACCTTGTTCCATGTATGCATGTATATATGTACGCATGTCAAAAATGGGTAAACCCTAACCCTCACAATTGAGAGTTTTGTGAGAGTTTTACCTTGCCTGTAACACATAATGTGCTGTAGGCATCAGCAGAGCCCTGTGACCCTGATGAAATAGGCAGTTAACCCTAACCTGGGTTGCAGGGAATCTCTGCATGCAACCCATCTCTAGTATATATATCTAGTATATATATTTTTCCAATTATTACGTATTAGTTTCAAAAAGTTTATTAGTTTTGATAGCGTTGGTTTCAAATGAACAACATTATAAGAGTTATGACATCATTTGCAAGGTAATCCAAATTAAAGGGGTCATGACATGTCTTGTAGGTTTTTTTTTGTGATTTATGAGAGTAGATCGAATCAAAAATCTGTGTTCCTGAACAAAAAACTATTTTCTTTTAAAAAACGTCTACCTGAAGGAGGGAACAGAGACGATTGCCGGGAATAACTGATGTGAACGATCGTAAGAGAGTGACTGGGTCTCATTTTAATGGGCAAATGATGTAATCATTTTGCAACCATATGTGATTAGCAATCAGCTGAGTATATAAACCCAGCGGAACTAACACTCATTATACTTTTTTCCAAGGAGCCGAACCCGAATTACCTCTCGGCCCCTCAGATCACGACCACAAGGGCATGCCAAAGAAGATACGTCTCCGTTCCCTCCTTCAGGGAACATGGGTTATGCAGGTAACCTAGACATTTCTTTTCAGTCGTTTCCAGAGACGTATGTTGGGAGCCTCAGTAGAGGCAGAGATTCCGTCGAGACCTGAGCAAGGCTACAGGCGAGGGTCATTGTCCTGCATAGAGCAGGGACAGGAACATCGTTCCCCACCTGAAAAGGAGGGAGGCAACAAAAATGGGGAAGGACACAAACAGCCGACCAGGGAGTTGTTTGAAATATTCAGAAGGGGGAGCCCACAAGGAGGGTCCCCCGAATCTGCACCCTAGATCTGTGGGGGTCGAGCCCTCAGGCAAAACCTCATCTTGAACCTAGCAGGCCTGAAGGCTCCGCTCAGTCAGATGCCAAAGAGGGGAGGAAGTTCTTACCTGGGTGCGACACTTTCCACGGGGTAAAGGTGCTGCAAGCAAGACCCGCACTGTCTCCTCTTTGGTGGAGCATCACAGAGGGAGTACAGGCAACATCAAGGTTGTATTACCTGATGAAGGTGTTGGGTGTAGAACAGCCCGCAGCTCTACATATGTCGGTCAGTGAGAGCCCACAGGCCAGTTGCCAGGAAGCAGCTGAAGAGGACAGGGCGTCTCACACACCTGGTAAGCAAGGTGGATAGCCTCAACAGTCCACTATCGACACTGACCCAAAAACACACGAAGAACTGCTGGGAGTTGTGAAACAGCCATATAAACATTCGCCATCAGGGCTGATGAGTTTTTTCCAGCTTTGGAAGGGATGTTCGGGCGAGATTGGCAGGTGGAAGCACTGCCGGAGCACAGATGCACTGCGACAGCCTAATCCACTTGTGGAAGCGCTGAGTATCCCTTAGCTGCTGTATAAACCAGTGTGATTATAGGGGAGAAGCTAGATCCCCTAGGAGACAGGGGCGCCTGCCAGAATTTTGTGACCCCCTTATGCACCTCGGGGAAGAAACTACCGGAGAGAAGCAGGGAGTGGTGTCCCAACGGTATCCCAGAAACCAATCATCCAGCCGGGAAATCAACAAATCAGAGGGTGCACTTCCAGCTCAGGATCAGCTGTAACCCCGGACTGAAGCAGATCTGAAGGCGAAGACAGAAAGGACATGACGTGAGGGATCATCTGAGGGCTGCTAGACCCATATCATCGTAGGAGCTAAGCTGATTCGTAGGTTCGGCATAAGCCCTCTTCCTTGAAATAGGACCTCCTATACTTTATTGTGCGCTTGGGAAGAGCATTGCAGTCCAAACACTCATGCCGCCCAAACACTTTATGCATTTCTCGTAACTGTCCTTCGATGAGTTAAATCCCCCACAGCCAGGAGTTCTGCAGATTTTGCTCAGTATCGTGAAAATGGACAAAAAGATATTAAAGCCACGTAAACACACTAAAACGGGCTAGCTAACAAATCAGAGGTGCTGCAGTACGGTGGCTTAACTATCTGGTTAAAATGGTGCACCCAGTCACTCTGAAGCAATCATTCCCATTAGTCCCAACATGCATTTCCGGAAACGACTAAAAGGGATCTGGTTTTGTTCACACCAGTGACAAAGTCATATGAGTCAAATGTCAATCAAGGCTGGACATGAAAGGGTCGATTTTTCTCCTCCGGAAGTGATGGGCTGTCCACAAAGCAAAGCCTTCTCTCGTGATATCCGGAAATAAACGTGCGTGAGTGAAACAGAGGGAAAGAAGGAGCGAGCAACACGCAAATGTTGTGTGAGCAAATTGTATAGTAGTAAAAAATGCCCCAGACTTCTGAGGGTTAAAGAAAATGAATGAATAAATTAATGACTATAGATAAGGACATTGGGTTCATTGAATCTGTCATTGTTGTTTTTGTTCATACTTACTCAAACATATGCATTTTTAACTTTCTTTTGAACTATTTGCAAACTACAAGAGTAATGGAAGTAATGCATAGTCATATCTCATTAAAAAGATATTTTGAGAACAGGCGAGTAAAATTTTGTTAAACATTTGAAAATAACTTGGACAGTGCATCTGTATACCTAACTGCCTTGAGTCTGAAACTGGGAGCAGTACGGTCAGAGGACATAAGTAACTTTGTTAATGAAACCAACAAGAGAAACATACTGGATCACAATTTATGCCATTTTTTTCTGGAGAATTGAACAATATAACAAAACATTTATTGTTGTACATTGATTTGCATGTTCACAGCAGATTTTAATAAATGCTGACTAAGCCAAGACTGCATGTGTGGTGCGAAACAGATATTTCAACTCATTAACTTTATAAATATGGAAAGAGCCAAGTGCTGCCAGCCATAATCAGCTTTCAGACATGAGACACATTGACAGCTTGTCTCAAGTGATATTGTCAGATGGCAGTGTATGTGTTACAAATGTAAGATACAAGATGCACAGGCACACAAACACATAAACAAGCGTGCGTGTATATAACTACATATCCCATGATGCTCTATCGGTAGCACTGTTTCCGGGTTTGTCATGTGATCTTGTGTTGATGAAATGAACAGCACATGACTAGCTGCACTGCATAATTCCGAAAAATAAACGATTTTGGTGTATATTCCGATAATAATAAACATCGACTTATAGTTTAAAATTACTGCTAGACTCACTGTTCCTGTTCCGGAGCCTGAGTTATGGCGGAAGTGGAGGAGCAGGTAGGTTTCACCAGGAAGACATCATCTACGCTTTTAAAACTGTTATTGTGTTTATCTACAAACAAATGTTACGTGGTTTATCACAGAAAACGTGTGAAACTGTGGCTGTTTCGGATTTCGGTTTGCTCTAAAATTTTTACATTTCTAACATTTTGACCCGTCTGCTTTTAAAGGATGAACAATATTCATTTGTGTTAAAATGAATATTGCCAGTCACATCAATAAAGCGGATCATTTTTTTAATTAATTGGCTCCAATTGTATTATTTTATTTTTAATATTTTTTTTAAATAAAAGTTATTAAAATTATTTTTAATCCTGGTAATTACATTTAAAATAAATCATTTAAAATTTATAAAAAGTGGTTGTGGCATAAAATATGGTTGCTTGTTCAACGCTCACCAGTGACCTTCCTGGTAAGAGGTTGCATGTTCTCCCTGTGCTTACGTGGGTTTCCTTCGGTTTCCCCCAAAATACCTAAAAAATTGGTGAGGTTAATTGAATCTAAATTCCCCTTGTGAATGTGTGTATGTTTCCATGCGATGGACTGGCGACCTGTACAGGGTGTACCCCCGCCTCTCGCCTGAGCTGGAGATGTGGCACCAGCAGACCCCAGTGACCCTGAAAGGGAATAAGCGGTCATGGAAAATGAATGAATTCATTGTTCTGTGGTATTGAATAACACAAAGGGAAAAATCTAGTTATATGGCAACATTATACGGAAGTCACTCTTTCAAACTCCCAGAAGTCATGGTGCAGTGAAGATTTCAGTAAGTTTAGTTTCTGGGTTATTTATATAATGTGATTTGTGCTTTTTTTGTACATTTTATCACTGTTTTGGACATATGAAACATTAGTAATAACATTGCCGTTGTTAGTTTTTGTACATTACCAGATTTTCTTTTTTTTTTTTTCTCCCCCATTTATTGTTTGAGCTCCATTTACTTCCATTATAATGATCTTTTTTGATTGCATTTCTGTTGGGAAGAGGTAAATTTGTACATTTTTATTGTTGATCCGAAATCAGTGACATCATGTAAGATCTTAGCGGTTAGAAGGTAAAAATTTAGTAGCTTTGATTAGAACCGAGGTATGTAAAGGAATTTATGAAAAAAAAAAAAGATAGATTAGTACAGCAGTTTAAATATAGTGTCTCCTTCCAGCCACTGACATAATGAAAGGGTAGTGAATTTGACGCTTCTGAGTGTCAACCCCTTTACAGGCCACTTGATCCTGTAGTTTTACCCCCAAAAGACCCAAATATTTGGTTACAAATTTTGAATCCAGCAACGTGTTTTACAGAGGTTACCAGCATCTTTTACAGTATATGAGATTTAGTGGGATCCTGATATGTTTTTTTCGTTTTGTTTCAGAGAAGACACTGTGAAGAGTCCACAGATGAGTCAGAGGTAAAAAGAAGTTCTTACTCAAATACAGACTTGTTTAAAATAAAATAATCAAAAATTTGTGTAGTTTAGTTGAACTGATCTGATTTGGGAACATTTTTTGAGTGACAAATTAAACTGAATAAATATAAATATAAAACGAATTATTTAAACTAATGTCTTTAGATGTATAGTACTGGTGTAATAGAATGCATAAAACGTATTGTATACAATTGTACTCATAAGTACATAACAAATTCTCTGATTTCTTGGCCATTTTCAGAAGATGTGAATGATAACACACAATCATATTTTTCCACTGATTGTGAAGCCATTTTTAATCACACAACTGTGTTTACTTTTTTAAAAGCATAATTAAAGCATAAGTTTACATATGCTAGCTTTTAATATTTTCTATTCCCCTGTTTATCTTCAATGAGAGTCTGAAGTCTCTTGAGGTAGTTGTCGATGAGGTTCTTTATCTTTTCTTTAAAGCAGCCCGTTCTTTTTTGGCAAGAAGCCTCCAACTCTTGTAAACGTGCGGATGGTCTTTCATGAACGTCACATTTGAGTTCTCCCCAGAGTCCAGTAACATCCCATCCGCAGCTTCGGAGCTTTTGAGTCCAAAGTTTCCTCCAGTATTTTTTAACAACATGCTGCATTTATCTTTAAATTTCCTGTGCCTTTGGAGTTTACACATCCCCAAAACATCAGTGACCCACCTCCATGCTACAAAGTGGGTCCAAATAACGCTCCAAATAACTTTGTTCCAGAAGTCTGTACTTTGTGGCATTGGTGTAGTAATAGCTTTCTTCTGGCAACACGAACATGGAACCCAGTTTTCTTCAGGTGTTTTCTTATTGGCTTCTTAAATCATTTTTCGAAGCCCCATATTTGAAGCTATTTGTGGGTTTTCCCATTTTTAGTTCACTTTAACAGAATTCCTCTCTTTCCACTTCTCAATCAGAGCTATCTTTTCCTGTAAATCCTTTGACTGCTCTTTTGCTTTCCCCATCGCTCAGAATTCAGAAATGTCAGCTCATCACTGGATGAAAGAGGCAAGGGTCCATGAGGAACCCAAAAACCTTTTATGCATAACTTTGGTTACAACCAAACAGGGCACAATTGAGGATGGTTATCTTTACCAGCCAACTCTGTTGTGTCTGGTTTTGTGCCAAAACCACCAGGGTCATTTGTAAAGTTTCTACAAGTGGAAAAAATGCTTTTGCGTTATCATTCATATTTTCTGAAAAATGCTGTGTAAGGGTATGTAAACTTATGAGCACAGCTCTATACGTGCAGCTCTGAGGGGTTTGTAAATGTATTAGCCAACACAACAGTACATGTTCTCATGTATACACCTGGAAGTCACTTAAAGTTATTTTAGTGCTTTCAAAATGAGCGCGTTAATGCATGTGATTAATTTTACATAACTAATGCTTTACAAAAAAAAAATGTACACGGTTGCATTTTTTGTTTCCACGTGAAAAGAAGTATGTATTAGTCCAAAGAAGCACACAGTCTGTTATATTAATGCCCTGTATTTACGAAAGCCTTGGTCATGCGATCAGTTGCTCTTCTGTCAGGTCTGTCTCTTCTGATCTTGCTTTTTATTTCATTTCATTTCATCAATCTCCGGGTGTTGTGTTGTGTAGATATTCCTGCACCTACTTGAGCTTGGCATGGG
Source organism: Danionella cerebrum (assembly GCA_007224835.1). Lineage (NCBI taxonomy): Eukaryota > Metazoa > Chordata > Actinopteri > Cypriniformes > Danionidae > Danionella > Danionella cerebrum. Next base: position 142,454 of record SRMA01027040.1, on the reverse strand, counting down.
ACCGTGTGACTATAATGAGTTTGTCAACAAAGCCATTTATTTAGTTTAGTTTATTCCTCCTCCTTTGATGAAGTTTTTTGTTATCCGGTTTCCGCATGAAGGTCTTTTATGTTGCTCTTTGTGTTAATATCACTTTTTTTGTGCCCAATAAACTATAATAAATATGAGCCAAAGGTTAATTGTTGGTTTACTGCAAGTATGTTGTTTACATGAGAAAATTTGTGCAACAAGTTCAATTTAAATTGTTTCTGTGTGTTGAGTTTACATGAATTATTTACATGTCTAAAAAGTTTATCATTTAATCTTGATTAAGTTGTGATTTAATTAGTGTAATATTTTACATTGTATCCATTTTTGGAATAAAACAATGCTCCGATCTGATATTGGTGACTTCAAGAAAAGGCTTTTGCAATTGTTATGGAGTTTTTCTTTAAGTGATTCAATGAATGAAATGTCAAGTCGACGTACTGGTCCACAATGTAAAAATGAAAACTGAGAGAAAGAAACATCCCGCTGTACCCTCCTTGTAAATGAAATCTCAGTCCGTGGAGCAATCTCTTCAATCTCCTGTCCGCAAACTGTCTTCTACATGCACTCGGACACCTCAGAAAGCATGATTGGATTTTCCCTGTAGGTGCAGTTTGCTTTGTTCATCATAGCAGAGCTCTGTCTCTGTCCCCGGTCTATCTCATCCTGATTTTACCATGAACATGTGGAAGTCACGGGTGGACCAGAGCTTAACTAGTTGCATTCGAGGCTACCATTCTCCCTGTTCAGATGATGTCAAAGACTGCATTTTCAGCAATCTGGTTGCTGCACTAGGTTTAGACACCTAATCGCTTGTTGAAAGGACACTCAGCGGCCACTTTGTTAGGTACACCGTGCTAGTACCGGGTTGGACCACCTTCTACCTTCAGAACTGCCTTAATCCTTCATGGCATAGATTCAACAAGGTACTTTCCTCAGACAGTTTGCTCCATGGTGCAAATCTCCCCTTCCACCACATCCCCAAAGTGCTCAACTGGATTGAGATCTGGTGAATGTGGAGGCCATTTGAGTACAGTGAACTCATCAACGTGTTCAAGAAACCAGTGTGAAATACAGTTTATGACATGGTGCGTTATCCTGCTGGAAGTTGCCATCAGATGACGGGGACACTGTGGTTGTAAAGGGATGGGCATAGACAGCAACAATACCCATGCATGCTGTGAAGTTCATGCTCAATTGGTTCTAATGGGCCTAAAGTGTTGCAAGAAAATATCCCCCAAACTATTACACTACCAACCTGAAACGTTGGTGGAATGGTGGAATGGGTCAATGCTTTACACGGGTGTGGTTTTCTGCTGCTGTAGGCCATGCACTTCAAAGCGTGACTTGTTGATGCTCTTCTGCATATCTTGATTATATTGAGTTAATGCTCCACTCATTCTGGCCATTCTCCTCTCCTCTGTGCCCATGCTCACTGGATATTTTCTCTTTTACTGACCAATCTCTGTAAGCCTAAGAAATGGGTGTGGGTAAAAATCGCACTAGATCAGCAGTTTCTGAAAGACCGTCTTCAAAGCCACTTAAATAACCTTTCTTCATCATTCTGATGCTTGCTTCAAACTGCAGCAACACCTAATGTTGCAAATTTTTTGAGAACGATCTGTATTGTTTTATTGTTACAAGAAGGAATTATTTTTATGAAGCCATTTCCAGAATCACAGAATTGAACAATCTTATTGTTGTTATTATTATTAATATTATTATTCATATTTTATGATTTTTTTGGTGGTGTGGTGGGGGGTGTGGTCAAAGTAACTAGTATTGTGACCAACTACCGTATTTTTCGCCATATAAGACGCACCCAATTTTACATGAGGAAGATCTAGAAAAAAAAGATTCTAAACAAATATGGCCGTGGCTCCAGAGTGTGATGGGAAGTTTCCTCTATAATACTACCATCTAGTGGTCATTTAGAGAAATGTAATTTGAGAAACTTTTAAGAGCACACGTCATACTTCAGTCCCTCCCTGAGAGGCTCGAGGTTCTTCTTCCAATGCGGATAACACGTGTGTAGGAAATGCGTTGAGACTGCTAAATCTTTACAATAAATAGCCGCATTTGCTGTGTTCTCTCTCAAACGGTCTCCAGTGTTTATTATCAATTAGGAAGGTACATTTTTACCATAACAGGAGCTAGGCCGAAGCCGCAGCCTCTCTTACGCCTCTCCTATGGCAGTGACCGCCCTCCGCTCCGTGGCGCTCTGCATTCGCCGTATAAGACTCACCAACTTTCCCCCCTCAGTTTTGGGGAAGAAAAGGTGCGTCTTATACAGAGTAAAGTATAAGTAAACAAAACAGCAACTCGATTACTTTTGAAAAGAGTAATCAGTAATTTAATTAAATTTCAGAGGTAACCTGCCCAACACTGCTTCCTGATATTTTTTTTTTTTTTTTTTTTTTGCTGCATTGGGAGATTGATAATTTATCTATTATCCTTAGTCGTATATAATGACCAATTTCTTATGATGTGCAATGAAATCGCTCCATTTGTCCATTAATGCCGCCCTATGATCCCCAGTTCTGATTGCATTGCATTGGGATTTATTCGGTAAATGCATTTCCATTGTGCACATCAATTTTTATGCGCATTTTTATTCAGGGTATTTATGTGATATTCTACAATGTGCATTAAAAATATGTTGGATGTAAATGCAGCTACTGTTTTGCTAAATGTGCTCAAAAACTCAAAAATAATGTTACACACATCAGGACTGGTCAATAGGTTTGAAAAGCTTGTGTGGCAAAATGGCTCTATAGCACCTCTTAACGTGTTTCAGCTAACAGAGAGGAAGTCGGTTATTTTGCAAAAAAAAACTAAAAACAGCCACTTTAGCTTGTGTCATACTTTAACAAACTCCTCTTAGAGATTTTATCTGTTAGTCTCCATCAGTTTTATTTTAAGGCATTTGAGATGTTAAATTGTAAAGCTATATTGACTTAAACTATGTGCGCATGGCTGCTAAACAGGTCCAACAGATCAAAACTCACCAAGTATATTACCTGTCCATGTCTGAACGCATGTTTCACTTATACTTCCACCAGGTGGCCACAGGAAATGCAGAAAGTAAGATTCATAATGTATTTAGTTGACCAAATTTGGCAGGTGTGACAATGACATGGTCCAAAACAATAAAAGAAAAGCTTTAAGTCTCAGTCAAAGCGCCACCTGGTGGTCATGAAAACCCATTTTCTGGATTTTATTTTTAATTTGCCTGATTTTTCTGAAATTCACAAAGTTTTAGCTCGAATACATCTCCTAATTTAGGATTTGTCATAATACATAGTGCAGCAAATTGTCCATGGGGTGCCTGAGATGCTCGAGTCCTTTGATCACTGCTTGCAGCTTTATTTCCCTATTTGTTTTTACACAGATATCAATTAAACCGTACCTCCAATCAAAAGCAGATCAATGTCGGTTCGTTTAGAAAGGCCTTAAAGTAAAATAAAAAGAAGTGCTTGATCTTTTGACACAAGAGCAGACGGAAGAATAAATCTACAGAGAAATTTTCCAAACTACATTTTTTTTTAAACCTGATGTAAAGTTCTTATTGTTTGATATTTTCTCATGTCAGATTACAGGCCTGGTTTCTCCATGTAGCATCCACAAAGTTTGTAACTATAGAACGACAGACAGAATGAGGGATGAGCGAAAAATGAGAATGTGGATGGCCACACCGCTCTAGAAAAGGGGCAATTAAAGACAGACTTCCCTTCATCCCCTGCTCCCCAGGGCACCAATTAGGAGTGGCAGGGAATGAGGCACAACACTCATCCACCGCATCACCGTGGCAATGGCAAACACTAACAAGAAGAAGAAATTATGGGATATGAAACAGGAGAGGCGCTATCTGCTCCTCCCCAATGCGGAAAGTTTGTCAGTATTTCTTGCAGCCTCCCTGTGTCTTGGCTCCTGTCTGTAATGGCTTTGTAGACCATGACAAATGCTCAGGCATTAGAAATTTCACATCTGGACACAACAGAAAATGGACAATGGTTTGGTGATGGAGAGAATGTTTGATAAAATCCCTCGAAGCACCATTTTGATCCTGATTCTGAACACTGAATATCTAGCGGATGATTTGCGCATTTCCTTTGTAATGCAAGTGCAAGACAGGGTGAGCTGTTAACCAGGGCATACTTCCTCAAACACATTGTAACAATGCATATCGTGGAGCTACTGGGAAATGTCGTTTAGGAGCTGAAATGCGTTTGCTTCTTTGAGTGATTGTGATTCTAGTCACTTCTGAAACTTCTTGTCTTCTGGTTGTATGTAATATTTACTAGGAGACAATTATCCATTTATTGCTTCCAGTCAGGGATATTCCAAAATGCACGTAAAAATAGGTGGATGGAAATGTAGCCATTTAAAACCTGATTCTGCTTTTCAAAACAATTTTATTATTAGACAAATCGGGATTTCCTTAAAGGGGGTATTATCTGTTTTTCAGGCATATCGTGTCGTTTTATAGCACACTCAATTTAACTTTCAGTTGGATTGTAATCGCTGTATTTCTCATAAACAACCTCATAGAAATTTGACTTGGCATCTTGGCTGCCTGTCTCTTTAAGAGCCACCACCTTCTTTCCGATTCGCCCCCTTCAGTGCGTCAAATTGACTGAATTTTTAGATGTTGTGCAATGTAATCGGTCTGTTGATTAGTCTTTTAATGGGGTCTCAGTTCCGACAGAAAAATGCATTGCCCAAAAACTATTATCCACTCCCCCCTTTCCTTTTAACAGCCTCCTGTCCTGATGTAATTAATGCATCTGCTCCATGGAAAAAATAACTAATAAATAGCTACATAAATTTACTGCTTCCATCCAGAGGAGGAAACACCACACCAGGTGTTCACTCCCCTGGAGATAACAAACTGTTCAACTCAAACGAAGTACCTATTCCCTCATGTGGTGGCTTTTGAGCAGGACAGGACAAGGTGAAAAAAAAAAGAAAAACATTACCATTGTATTGGAATTTATTCTGTAAATGCGATTCCAATGTTGTTTATGCATGTTTTGTGTGTGTACTTTTTTATGCTCTTTTTCATAATTTATGCACATCTTGGCTCTTCCAGTCAGGGATATTCCACAATGCACATAAAAATAAGTAGATGGAAATGCAGCCATGTTAAACCTGATGCTGCTTTTCAAAACAATTTTATTATTAGACAAAAAAAAATAAATAAATGCGTGACTAGGTGTGATGAAGGAATTTAGAAAGCATATATATTGCTATCTGGCAATATTACATTATACGATTTTCTAGTAGTAATCAGAAAAATCTGAATATGAGTTGTTCCTCTTGTCCCAAACAAAGGCATTTAGTTGTGTGAAAACATTGGGCAAACCTAACATTATCATTATGTGTAGAAATCTTTTTTCTGTTCAGTTTACAATGATCATGGATGTGCCCATAAAAATGCACATAAACGCTTTTGTCTGAATCTGATGCCAAATTTGGTTGTTGAAACGGAACTAAGGCTATGAAGGAGTTTGCTAAGTTCAATGTGCTTAACCTCTTAAGCCCGAGACTTGCCCCCTTGTGCAGTACATTTCCGCTCATAGCTCACTAACCCTGAGAATAACCCACACATATTAAATACTGTTGTGTTCAGCGGAAACTCCTCTAAAAACGTATCTAATTCAATTTTATATCCGTGAACCACAGCTCGAACGCCATGCAAATAAACAACAACATGTCCGGAGTATAATTCATGACCAAGTTTTTGTTTATGTGCGATATGTATCCACAATATAAACGAAAACACCAAAACCATTACATTAAATGAAAGCTAACAACCAGCTGAATCCAGCGATATGCAACTCATTTACATTGCATGAAGTCTTTCAGAGCAGGGAGCGAAAGTTCCCCGAAAAAAATGCCAGCAAAAACAAAGCAAGCATGTAAATCTTGTCTTACCTTTGCCGTTTTTTCAACAAAAGTTATTTCCATAGTGATAAAAGTCTGTTTGTTGTTATTTCCGGTCAATAGCTTCGCGGAAACTCAATTTTGGCTCTTTCTGTAGATCTGTGCTCGCATAACATCACCAAATATGGAAACACTCCCCGTGCGTAAAAGCAGTCCTCTCCACGCTCCGTGTCCTGTGATTCGTCGGGGATCCTGTCAGTCTCAAAATGGTTGATATCATTTGATTCTACAGATTCAAAGCTTTTCAACCATGTATAGAGCTCCCGGATTGGACAGACGGTCGGGGGGTAGGGACACGCAGAAGTTCCAACGTTAAAAGCACTATGAACGGGACGTTACATAAAGCACAGGAAGACGTCGTAAAGGGGCTTTCGTTTCTTTAGGAGTTTTTTTTTGTTGAAATCATGTCCCGTAAGCAAGAAAAGAAGACCATAAACGTAGCGGAAGCTTTGGACAAGATTTTTTCCATATTTCAGTTAATGTGCCAAATTGTGCCAAACTGTGCCAACATGGATTACGCCTGAACTTTGTTCAATCAAAACCTTTACAGAATATTAGTTTCTTGTAGTATGAACACCAAACTTGCTACAGATGTTCTTGACATGTAGTGATTACAATTGATTGTGTTTATTTGCTTCGTTATAAGTAAAATGAGGAGATATTAGAGGAAACATGTGTTTTTTTTTTTTAGGCGGAGTTCATTTTTTGGCCATTCCAACATCAATTACTCTTACCCAGTGTTCTTGACTGTCAAATTAACTCATCCACACCACCCCCCAAGAACCCATCTTCATTTTGATACCAAGATTTGCAGTTTAGACCTTGTAAAGGTATAGGATTTTCTGAAAATAGGCCTTAGGGCTTAAGAGGTTAAAACTGCTGGCACTATTCAGTGGAAGGCAATGCGACAGCTCGCACAATTACTGATTTGCTTTCTATTGACTATTGGTGGAGATTTTCCTAATTAATTGAAATTGACAGCAAGCAGAAGAAGCATCTTTAGACATAATCCAAGTGAAACCTGGATTATATGAAAATGATACAAATTCCTTCAATTTGTAGATCTCTTAACGGCAAGGATATCAACACTTGATTACGAGTCACTCTGCATTCCTCGCATTCCTCTCCGGTAGCTTCTCCCAACTGCTGTAATCTACTGGCCATGAGTACAGCGCCATAAATGGCAGCAGGAAAATGTCGGCTGTTGACTGCAGCAGTCCTATTGCTTTCCTCAACCCTACCCCCTCCTTCAATGTTTTTCTCTGTATTATGTCTATATGTGCTTGGTTGCAATGGCTTTTTTTTACCTGCTCCACACTGCCCTCTGAAGTACAGTGCGAAAAAAGGCTCTTTATTTCTTTGTTTCTTTCTCAAATGCTACCTCTCAACACTGGCCTGTCCTCACTTTGTCTATGACTGTGGCCAGAGGGGTCTTATTTTACTGCATGTGTGTGACAAATAAAGTTATTTCAATTTCAATCACCAATGTGTAGATCAATCTTAACTCCAAGTTAAAGCTGCCAGTCTTCACTCAGGAAGGATTGCTTTGTTTTCTGTGTTCAGGAGGAGGAGGAGACGGAGGAGGAGCCTAAGCTGAAGTATGAGAGGCTGGCCAATGGCGTGTCTGAGATCTTACAGAAGGATGCGGCCAGCTGCATGACTGTGCATAACAAGGTTCTTAGATGCTAAGAAATTTCACAGAAGAACAGAACTGCTTTAGACTCTCCTGTTTACAGGATTTCAATTCCTCCAGCATTCGAGCTGTCTCAACGTTACCTAAAGAAATAATTCTATCCATGCTTCTGGAGCATTTCTTAAAGATCAACCGACTTGATGGACTCTTCCTCCATAGCCTCAGCAGTGTCCCACTTGTAGTGTCTTTTTGAGAGCCTAAACGTGCACGAAAAGATGAAAAATGCACGAAAAATGTAAGTGTGATTGTGATTCAAAAGTAGGAGTTTCAGCTTAAGTAGCCCTTTCAGTTTGTCGTACACAAATGAAATTTGCCACACATGTATAGGGTACTAAGACCCCATATAAGTAATATGGATCACGTTTCCATAATCAGCAGGAAGTTCCTCCGCAAAGATCCTTCTTGAGATTTTATCTGTTCCTCTCCAAATTCCATCTTATCTTAAGAGTTTCTTAAACTATGTGCACACAGCAGGCATCAAAAGTCACAATTTTGACATAAACAGGAAGTTGCTATTAACTTAGCTATTCAATTTTCAATCTTCAGAATTTTGGTAGTGTTTTAAGCATGACAGCAACTGGTGAGAGTCACACTGTTCAACATGTGGAGGAAGAGAGACCATTTCCCTTCCGCTGGAGCAGCAATGAATGCCACGAGAGCCACCAGGAGCTGATGGAGCCCAGGAGGTGCACTACCAACCAGGTCTAGAGTGTCACCTCTGGACATGCTGTGTCACTGGGCTTTACTGGTTTCCCGTCCCCTGGAACAGCGTGCTGGGTGCTAAACCACCCATATTTCAAAAAGGAATCAATGCTAGGGCAAAAGGATTGAGTGGGGTCAGGGCACCCAGGAATTACCCCCTCGTGTGCTACCCGGAGCCTGTGCTCGTCTGGCTCACCTCCACCACTGAGTGACTTTATTTATTATGGCGAACCATTTTTTTTATTTTTTTATAAAAAGCCCTGTGCAGCATTGAACAGCATCAGTGTGTCCATGTCTCTCTTGCCACTCTGCGGCAATATTTAAAGCAGGTTTTGGTATCAGTTGTAGCGCCATATAGTGGCCACATGGAAAATGACATTTTTTGTCAGATTTCTAACTATGTTTAAATTAAACTTTTGGAATTTGGATTTTTTTACACAAGCCAGCAAGACATACATAAAAAAAGTCGATTGGGGTGATTTTCTTAAACCAACAGGAAGTTAATTATTTTGTAAAACCCCCTAAAAAAATTTAGCATGTCTCATACTTTATTTTATCTGTTCACCTCAAAACTCCTTCAGTTGAGTGTGACTTCTTTAAAACTATGTACGAACAGCAGCATTCAAAGTTGACATTTCTCCATAAACAGGAAGTTGTTATAACATTTTCGGATCGATCCCAAATTTACCAAATATGTTAACAGTCCATATCTGAACACATCTACAACTTTCTCTCTTGGTTATATTGTCACCATTTAACGTAAGGTACTTCTTTTTTTACCAATTTTGACATATGTAACGGGAATATTGGCCAAAACAATACCAGAAAATGTTTAGACTCACAAATATTCAATCTCATTAGCACCACCTGTAGGTCAAGGCATTTTGAAGTGTGTGTTTCATTATTTGCCTGTATCGTTAAGTAAATTTCACCATTCTCGCTTGAATGCGTCTTCTAAATTGGTCTGATTGGTCTGCAACCGGCGATGCTCGAGTCATTTGATTGCTGCTTGCAGCTTTAATATTTTGTCTATTCTTAATAAAATGATAAATTGACTACAACAATATATATTTTCAAGATAAAATTACTAAAAAGGCTAATGAATTAACTAATCATTAAATGAAAGAATTAATAATAATAGTTGCAATCTGCCTAAAATGTAAAAAAAAAATGTGCAAAGATGCCACATCAGTTCTTTATGCTTTCACTGCTTGTCTTTGGAAATGCTTTAGCTCCAATGCACACAATGCCGCCAAACATTCGCTGAGTCCTTTATTTTCTTAGTGTTCGGATTGTTTTCTTGTCTTCTTTAGGTTTTTTCCCAGGCTTTATTTTTTTCATGGTTGCACATTCTATCTGGGCCGGTTAATCGTCGTGGCAGGCGGTTCACTCATGCACGGATGCTGTGGAGGAATAGTCATACCTAGTTATGTCTCCTCACCTGATGTTTTATTAACCGCTATTGATTTTTACTCTTGCCCCTTTTCCTTTTTCTTTTCCCTCGGGACATCCTCCTTCCCTTTCACCTCTTCAATCCCTCAAAAAAAGGCAAGCTTGCAAGAAAAGGAGACGTTGAAACACTGAATTTCCAATGAGAGTCACCCTTTATTCCTTCTTTGAGGCTGTCGGCTTCTATCGTTCCCTTCTTTCGTCTTTTCTGCATGCGATGCTCCAGAACACCGGCCTAATGTTTCCTCATAATATGAGTGCCAGGAGTCCACATTTCATTTCACCAATTCCATTTTGATAAATCCCTTTAAGAGGCGCTGAGGCTGGGGAGGCCACCTCATTTATTTATTTATTTGGGACTGATTTTATTTGGGGAGATTGTGGGGGGGTTTGCTGGACATGCTCAACTGTGCCTGTAAATATAAGCATTTCATTATAGACTGCGGTGGAGCATGGGGCACAGTGTGTGTGATTGTGCGAGAGAGGCTTTTGGACACAGATTAACCTCAGTTTCCAGAGATGACGTTGTCTCGTGGTGTGTTCTACAGAGCACGTGTTGGGGAGAGGGTTTAGGAGAGTCGAGACCAGTTGCAAGATTGGGAAGGAACAAATGCCATTCATCAGTCATTCTCACAAGATGCAGGATTGGACATTGCAGACTTGCGCACCACTTCTTTGTTAATTGGAGGCAGTCCGCCAAAGTGTCATTCATGCAGGATGCCCGTAACAATCAAGCATATTTTTTCAGACTGGCTTGGTTCACACATGTGTAGAGTACCAAGAATAATATGAATTGCGTTTCCAAAACCCATTGGAAGTCGGCTATTTCTGAAACAAATCTGAAAACTGACACTTTTGCTTGTGTTGTACTGTAACAAACTCCTGCTAGAGATTTTCTCTGTTCATCTGAAGGTGTATTGGATGTTAAATTTAATGTTTTTTTGATTTGGTCAAACTATGTGCACGCAGCGGCTGTCAAAAGACATTAACAGGAAGTTGCCATGGAATGTCCAGTCTGGCTCAAATTTGGCATGTGTTTTAAGATTCCTTGTGTGGACAAATCTATACAGCAAGCTACAGTGTCAGTTATAGCGCCACCTACTGGTCCTGTACTGCTAGAGTGAGTTTGAAGGAAATGTTTGAATCTTGTAAAACTAACTAAGGGACCAAGACCTACAAAAAAAGTTCATTAGAGCAAGTTTCTAAAACCTACAGTAATTTTGAATTTTCTTGTAACATTTAGGGAAGGGGTGTCATGATCAGTTCCTAGAGGGCCACAGCCCTGCACAGTTTAGCCTCTGCTAAACACCTCTGATGCAGCTCATTAGGTCCTTTAGGCTGTTTGTAAGCTTCAGGTAGGGAAAATACAGGCCTTCAACGAACTTTAACAAACTCCTCCTAGAGATTCCATGTGATCACTATGAAACTCTGGCAATCTCATAAAAAAAAATCTGAAATTTGTCAAAAGACTGTAAAACTGTATTGTCAAAAGAGTTTTTTTGTTAATTTGTTGAACAGTTAGTTGTTGGCGATCTTCTCAATTAAAATTTTCACCTTAAAGCAGGAAGTTAATAACTCAGCTATACAATGTCTGATTGGGATGAATCTTGCCAAGTGTGTTAAGTCCATGTCTGAACACATCTATATAGCAATCAACATTGTCTATAACAGCGCCGCTTAGTGGCCACATTGAAAATCCTGTCTTTTTACTCCGTTTGAAGTACATGTTTAAAATTTGAGTTATGTTAATGAGATTCCAAAATAGTAAGTCTGCTATTTTGAAAAAAAAAAAACTTTTTCTCATTTCTTTGATCACTGCTGGCAGCTTTAATCATCAATAAATTTCTTTTAAAGTCACCTTTCATAAAATTCTGAGAAATGATTTTAAAACATCTGTGCATACTATTAACAAATGATTTTTACATTTACATGTATTTTTACATAATACAATTTATAAATTTGTGAAATTTTCTCGAAAATCATTTTACTCAATAAAAATGATGCATTTTCACAAATAATCTTAATGTATTATGACCGAGGGAGGGAGGGAGGGAGAGAGAGCAAATCAGCTAATCGTCTTTGTTTTTACTTTTGATTTGTGGTCATAGGTTTTATTTTCTACATTATATCCCTGCTAGTCTTATTTGTTTATGCAAAGGGGAAAAACTCAGTTTGAGAAGACTTTGAATATTCAAAACTTCTCAGCCAATCAGAGCAGAGAATGATGCATGCTTAAGATACATTCAACTCTCTACTGAAACCAGTCATTCTGAAAACAGCTTTAATCATATTGTCTTTTTCACTGCATTGAAATTCAAATGAATGCTTCTGATAAAAGTACAAAAGAAAGATTTGCTCTATCTTTTTAATATATCACATTCATATCAGATATTTTGGAAAATTCTAAATTTTAATTAGTCAATTTAGGTTATATTTAAATGGAACATTTGTTCACTTTTTTGGGGTAACGATCTCTGTTTCTAGTAGAAAAGGTTTAAAAGTTAAACTCAAGAGAGGTAATTGCATTACCCTGACAGGCAGAGTGCTGCTGCGTAGGGCAGAGATGTGTGACCTGTGGCGCATATATTATGTTGAAGCGTTTTGATATGTCAGGCAAAAAATGCTATTTCACACTGGGCCGCTCTGATAAATAGGCTTTCCTGTCCTCTAGCAATTTCACACTTTTTGCCCTCGAAGGGTCCGGCTGGAGCCACACAAACACACACTCTCTCACAAACACTAAGGCTTCGCTCGCATTATCAGTAAAACATATTTTTTTAATTCCTCCTCCCTAGCTCCCATACAGGTTGTCATCTGTTTCTAACTTGTGTCTCTTGTGCTTTCAGTTCCTTGCTCTTGGTACACACTTTGGGAAGGTTTACCTGTTGGACATCCAAGGAAACGTTACACAGAAGTTTGAAATTGTAAATCTATGTGAATTTACTCACATTTCTGTTTTTGTTGGGGTTACTCGCTCATTTTCCTTTCCTCCTCGCAGAGTTCAGTCAAAATAAACCAGATCAGTTTGGATGAGAGCGGCGACCATGTCGGCATTTGTTCTGAAGACGGAAAGGTTAGTACTCCTGACTTCATAAGTACATTTATTTTCATTCCAAACTTGAGGGGAAGGGGTGCAATATAGTTTGCCTTATTGCTGAGTACTTTATTGTTGACATGAGCAGGGCCATCTGCAGCGTTTAAATGAGCCTAGGAACTTTGAGTGGAGAAGATATTAAAGCACCAGGCTTCGAAAACCCATGTTAGAATGAATCCCCAGATGTGAAGCATCGTCTCTTGCTGGGAGTTGTATGGTCAGGTGATTGTCAAATCATGCCGATCAGCAAATAAAAGAGGAAGCATCTCCACAAACATCTTCAAACAATCTTCCAAAGCAGAAATGAAAAGAAATGAGGAATGAAAGCTTTGGGAGATGAAGTCAACGCTTAAAAACACATGGGTCAAACTCTAGCAAGGAATAAATGGTGCTTTCACCAGTCACCATGGTTTGCTTGTGACATCTATTGGCACATGACTCCGCTGAACACTCTCTTGGAACAAGAAAAAAAAAGTAGTTAAACTCTTTCTCAAACTAACTTGACTTGATCAACCCAACGAACACACCAAATTTGAATTGGCAAGATTTCAGAAAATGTACAAAAATGTCTTGCTGACAACAAATGCTGACGAATCTTAACCCTAAATAGTCCGGCGCCTTTTGGGGCATCTTTGCTGCTTTACAATATACTCTAATAAATTATCTTTAAAACAGTTTTTTTGTGCCAAACATGTTTTTGATAGTATGTTTTTTGAACAACTCTAGCTTCTGAGTAGTACATTTTGTCCTTTTTTACTGCAAAAATAAAAAAAAAATGTGAAAAATTGATTACCGTATTTTTCGCCATATAAGACACACTTTTTCTTCCCCAAAATTAAGGGGGAAAAGTTGCTGCATCTTATACGGCGAATGCAGGGCGCCACAGAGCGGAGGGCGGTCACGGCCGTGGGAGAGGCGTAAGAGAGCCCGCGGCTAAACCACATAACTCCATTAATGAAGGATCAAACTGTCCAAGTGAATGAAGAAAAATAGCATTTTTGTCATTTGTTTAGCAAAAAAAAACCCTCACAGATTGAAGACGATGCATATCGATCATCATCTTTTATCATCAGGCTCAGGAAACAGATCACAGATAAACTATTAGCTCCGCCCATTTCACATCTTGAAATGTATTTTGGCGTGAGAAATCGGGTTTGTAACGTGAGAGATCACTCAAATGCGAGAGTCTTACGTTCAATGTGTGAGAGTTGGCAGCTCTGTAGTTTCGCTCGTGGTTTTGGATGCGGAAGCACGCTTGCGGCTACCGTAGGCATTGTGGGAAATGTAGTTTTTTTTGTTTACGTTTTTTTTTTTAGACACTCAAAACTTTTAAGCTCTCGCGGGCCACAATAGATTACATGGCGGGCCACATCTGGCCCGCAGGCCTTGAGTTTGACACATGTGATCTAGACGCTCATGAGTTTCTGCTCACCAGTCCATGGAGGCTAATCATCAGACCCTTGTGTGGGTTTCTCAGGATGATGTGTGTCCTGATATTCCACATGATCAGATGCCACAAGCTAGATCTGGGGTCCATTATTTGCTCTTGAGCACTGAACTTGCAACCATTTCTACTAAACTGTTTTTTTGTGAAGGGTATGATGTTTATTTCACATCTTCTCCCCTCCCTTATCTCTGTTTACCCGTTGGCACTCTGTGTTTGTCTGCGAGAGACTCTCACTGTCCTGCTCTCCAAATAAAAGGAACGATGGATCTGATCACCTGGTCTCTGAATGCAATTGACACCATTTTCTCGACAAGGAGCATAGGTTCGGGGGAACCCACCTGTCCTGCAGGAACTTTTGCTACTGGCTACACGATGGACTCCTGGGCAAAGTGGATGATTGTGTGCTTAGCCGCCCTGTCCCTGGAGGATGTCAAAGACATTTATATATTTGGAACTGGGATTCTGCTGATCGGAATATGTGGAACTCTCTGCTATCGGCGATTATCAAAGGCAGTCAGTGCTCAAAGCCCCACTAAACTGACCGACTTGAATGGAATGTTGACTGGACTTAAATCTGTCGGGACTCATTTAACCTCTTAAGCCCTGAGGCCTATTTTCCGAAAATCCTATACTTTTACTTTTTAAGGCATTTCTCAGCTTTTACAAGGTCTAAACTGCAAATCTTGGTATCAAAATGAAGATAGGTTCTTGGGGAGTGGTGTGGATGAGTTAATTTGACAGTCAAGAACACTGGGTAATTGATGTTGGAATGGCCAAAAAATGAACTCCGCCTAAAAAAAAAACCACATGTTTTCTCCAATATCTCCTTATTTTACTTATAACGAAGCAAATAAACACAATCAATTGTAACAACTACATGTCAAGGACATCTGTAGCAAGTTTGGTGTTCATACTACAAGAAACTAATATTCTGTAAAGGTTTTGATTGAACAAAGTTCAGGCGTCATCCATGTTGGCACAGTTTGGCACAATTTGGCACAATAATTGAAATATGGAAAAAATCTTGTCCAAAGCTTCAGCTACGCTCATAGTCTTGTTTTCTTGCTTATGAGACATGATTTCAGCAAAAAAACCTCCTAAAGAAACACTGTAAAAGGGGGGGTAGAAGCTCATTTACGCCATCTTGCTGCGCTTTTGGGAACATTTCATTCACAAACGCTTTCGACCTCGAGCTTCCGCGTGTCCCTACCCCCCGACCATCTGTCCAATCCGGGAGCTCTATACATCGCTCGAAAGCTCTGATTCTGAGGAAACCAATCAGCTCAACCATTTTGAGACTGACTGGATCGCCGACGAATCACACGACGCGCAGCGTGGAGAGACGTGCTCTTACGCACGGGGAGTCATTCCATATTTGGTGACGTAAGAGGAGCACTGGAGCAACAGAAAAAACACAAAATGGACTTTTCGCGAAGCTATCGACCGGACATAACAACAAACGGACTTTTATCGCCATGGAAATAACTTTTTGTTGAAAAAACGGCAAAGGTAAGACAAGATTTACATGCTTGCTTGGTTTTTGCTGGCGTTTTTTCGGGGAACTTTCGCTCCCTGCTCTGAAATACTTCATGCAATGTTAATGAGTTGCATATCACTGGATTCAGCTGGTTGTTGGCTTTCATTTAATGTAATGGTTTGGGTGTTTCCGTTTATATTGTGGATACATATCGCACAAAAACAAAAACGTGGTCATGAATTATACTCCGGACATGTTGTTGTTTATTTGCATGGCGTTCGAGCTGTGGTTAACGGATATGAAATTGAATTAGATACGTTTTTAGAGGAGTTTCTGCTGAACACAACAGTATTTAATATGTGTGTGTTATTCTCAGGGTTAGTGAGGCTATGAGTCAAAATGTAACGCACAAGGGGGCAAGTCCCCGGTACCGGGGACTCTCGGGCTTAAGAGGTTAATGGTCCGTAGCCGCAATCTGGATATGATCGGGGAGAGGCTGGGAGCGATGCAATGGAAGTTGGATAAAATGGAGACATGTGATGGACAGTATAAATCTGTAGAAATTATAAGTAAATATACAGTGTTATCCCCTCATACAGACTACAGGGTGCCGGATCTAACAAGTCAGTCACGTTACATGGATCTGCCATGTCGTATATTGAATGTTTATGCTCTGTTTGTGACTGAAGAGTTTAGTTGTATGCATACCAAAAAGTTAGTAAAGCTTACGTCAACTAAATTAATTGATACATTCTGGAATATCTCACTCCAGCCACATCAAATATGTATTTCTTCAATCAATTCAAATTAAAATGTCACATTTAGCGAATGGATCTTTGTAGTTAAGTCAAATGTTTTAGGCAAGGTAAGTTTACCCCCCCCCCCCAAATGCTAAAAAACAAAATGCTACTGTGAAATATTCATTTAATTTGTATTCTGACAGTTATTAATACTTGCTTTAATGATGTTGAGAGTTGCTGAACACATCCATAAGAAAAAAAAATTGTTGACTTAACATGTACCCATCACACACTTTTTTTGTGTTTAAACCAACCACTAAATGCATCCCCACACACCCCAAAAAACATTCCAAGCTCAGGATGGAATAATTCTAAATATTTTACATTAAAGTACACATAAATTTCTAAATATAACATAGACATGGATTTTTGTGCATAAAAATAGGGATTTATTATTAATACATAACCATTAACATTATTTTTATTATTATAAACATTTTTTCTTTTGATCAAATGGGATAATGGTGCCCCCCTCTGGCAGTTGGTGCCTTCTGGAGACTGCATACTTTGCGTATAGGAATCAACGCTACTGGTGGCAGTCACCTCACAGGGGGAACCAAGCTAAGCAAAGCAAGGGCTGGCCCGTTCATCTTCATGTGGCCCACTGTACAGAATTATCACTAACAGAAGCAACCGCTATGGTGCTGCTGATCCCGAAAATCTGTCAAGTCTTTTATCTCAAAATACATTGTTATTTTTGAATGTCCCGTTCAATACTCATGCATTAGGTGTCTTATCTGTCCAAATAAAGTTCTAGATCACTCCATCGTGTTTATCTTCTGCAAGTTTCGTCTATGCATATCCTTGTTATCTTTCTAAGATAAGATTTATTTTACACAGCGTGATGCAACTCTTAAAATTTTAAATGCTGAATGTATGGCATGAATATGAGGATTCATTGATATATGTGGAAAGTGTTATAGTTCAGATCTGAAAAGATTCAAAAATGGTGCAAACAAAATTACCTCAGAAGGAATAGAGAATGTTTAGAATGCAATGCAATTTTCTTTTAAATCATGATCTTAAAATCAGGCAGTGAAAAAGTGTCTCATATTTACATGTTATTACAATTATTTGAATCCTTAGAAGTCTGGGGCCTTTTTGAGTGTTTAGTGGTGTTTACTTCTTTGTGGCAATGCTTGATATATTTTTGTACAATTCAAGCTTCTTTTTTTGTAAATATATTTTTTATTGCATTGCACAATTTTTGAGTTAAAAAAATACTAATTAGTAAATTTTGTCTTTTTTTCGCAGCCAAAATATAACAAAGAAATGAATAAATCCCCCCAAAAGCAAAGACAAGGTCAAAACAAAGTGAAACCAGGCAAACCATTCCTGAACATTTTTGTGCTAAAACTACAAAAATACAAGCCATCTCACAGGTCTTGTACTTTTCGCCACTAGTTGGCACTGATTTGTGGTAAGTGAAATGAGACTATCGTGCATTTTTTTATTGAAAATAATGCGTCGTAACTCGTAATGTTTATTTAAAACCCAAATTATCAAAGCTAATAACTTTTTGGAAACCTGGGTCGTGTCATTTCTACTTAATTCAAAACAGCTCGTGTGACTGTTACCCGCACTGGTTACCATTAAGTTATTCTATTTCTATTAAGTTTCTTTCTGTCTTAATGGTATTAATTGTCTTAGTAAACTGCAGATTACCCAGCTGTTCATCACATGTTTAAGTCAAATATGCTTTGAAACTAGGCTAATTGTTATTTTTACATTTACATTTATGTATTTAGCAGACGCTTTTATCCAAAGCAACTTACATTGGGGGTAAACATCAAGCAATTTGGTACAAAGTGGATTGATCAGAAGATATACACATAGAACACTTTTAAGCTAGTACAGAAAATGAATTCAAAACAGTGCTTCAGTGTTCTGTGTTTTTTTTTTATTTATTTATTTTTTTATTAAGTTACGTTAGTAAGTGCTATTTTGGTAAATTCTGAAGACACAAATGTTGCAAAAACATAATGAACAGAATCACTTGGCTCTTATTACAGCAAAGTATGTTGGAAGAAGTCTTCCCAAGTCAGTGGCTCCCTGCGCAGTCTTGGAGGATAGATAATGATTCCTTTCCTTTCGATAGAGTTGTGTGTTTGAAACCTTGCACTCATTTGTGATTTTCCTCTTGTTTAATATCGACAGGTGAAATGTTGTTTCGTAGCTTGTTTGTTGCCATCGGGGACAGCAGCAGTACTAGCGATTAAGTCTGTAGCGTAAAGGTGTGCGAGGGCAGGAAAAGTCGACCTTTCTGCTAATTGGAGTTTGGGAAATGGTTAACTAGCCGCTGTGTGGTCTGATGCCTTGCCCAAGTCAACCTCTCTGTAGTGGCCTCAGTGATGCTAAAATAGAGCTCTCTCGCTCTCTACCTCTCTCGTGTCTTTCAGGTGCAAGTGTTCGGTCTGTACACCAGGGAAGGCTTCCATGAAAACTTCGACTGTCCCATTAAGGTAACTTATTGTTAATGATGCAAGTCAGATGGGAAACGGCTCTTTGTTTTCGATCTCTTGTCCTAGCAAGTATCGATAATTCTCAAGAACAATGTAATTCCAGCTCACTACTAGGGTTAATTGATTTCTCTTGGGCATTTTATATCATGCACGAGCCTCATGTTTGTTGAGCGTGAGTGAAGTCTCCCCAGGGCACACATTTAAGAGAGCTGGTGTATCCTTTTAGTGACCATTTTGTGTGTTGGACTGTGAGGAGTGATCTGTCAACTTTCCTGTTAAAAAGGACATTATTGAGCTGGTTTTAAGACTGGCTAATATGCTATGAGGCACTAATAAAACTAAAATGGACTTGGATATTAACTGACTCTTGTTCAATTCCAGGTCGTGGCTCTGCATCCACTTTACAGCCGATCCAACTATAAACAGTTTGTGTCTGGGGGAAATAAGGTGAGTAAGCATTTCAAGACTGGTTCAATTACTGGTGCTTTATATTTACAAATTAAATTCACACAAACTTTGATTGTAAAAGTGCCAATGTAACAACGAGTGACATAAACCAATCTCTATTTCTCAATCATTTTCATACGCTGAGATGGTCGCTATGGTAGCAATGGAGGTGTCAGTGACATAATATTTGCCTTGTCACTGAGTAAAATAAACCAACCCCCATGTTTTTTTGATTTTCCAAAGCTGTAATAGAGCTATTTCAAGTTGGTTGTTAGGGTAAAGAGCCTGGTTGCTATGGAGGGGTCAGTGACACCATTATTTGGCCTTTGGCACAATACATCATTTCAACCAACCTCCATGTTTCTATCATATACCTTGTTTAGATATGGTTGCTAGGGTAAACAGCGTGGTTGCTAGTGAGCTGTCAGTGATGTCATATGAATTTTAAATTGTTGCTATGATTGAAATAATCTAATAAACATTGTTCTGTGATATCTTAATGATATTTTCATTGTCTTTTCCCGTATACTTATGTCAATGGTTAATCTTGAACCCTTTCTAGAGCATTTTGCAGAGTGAAAGGTATGCTCTTGCACAGACTGGTAACCTCCATTGGTAATTGTGGTGAGTTTGAAGGTTCTGTGAGGTTCTCAATTTGAGTTTTACAAAATTTGACCCCTTGTAAAGTCAATGGAAAGTTTCACAATATTCTCGGAATTTCACAGAATTCCTTTAGAAAAAGATATAGCAACTTGAGTCAGACCAGTTTGGATGTCTTTGGATCGTTGGATGTCTACAGGCAAAGTTTGTTAGCTGTAGCTCGAGTGGTCTAGGAGGCACAATGTTTCCACCTCCAATGTCGTCATCAAGTGGTTTGAGGTTGGTATTTTAGCCTATTTTTGTCTTAGACATGACTCTCAGAATCTTGAGCAGCTCTTTCATCCTGCCATGTGAAGATGTGATTAATTGATTGAAGATTTCTGTCTTTTTATAGAGGTAACAAGGTCGATATGGGGTTCACACACTTTTCTCACTCGTTGTTATGCCCTGTAGCTGTTAATACCTAGGGGTAAGGTGGGAGTAACAATATAGAAATATAGGATCTTCAAAAGAAGCAGAAATGTTTCAGAGTGGTTCCCCTGATTTGTGTTTGAAAGCTGGGGTGTAGCTCTGTCAATGGAAGAGTGGAGAGCCAGGACCAGGAAGCAACTTAACGAGTGGATAGCAGATCAGAACCGTTTGTGTTTTTCGTATCTTGGAATTTTTTCCATATCCTTAAGAAAAATATTCTTTGAGAAACCCTTCGTATCTTGGATTTTACACAACGTGAAGTATCCGTATCTCGAGGTGCCACTGCATTGGTAGAACCTTTCCAAATCACGTCTAATCAATTAATTTACCACCAAATAAAGCACAGTTTTGAGCATGACCCCAAAGCTTGTCTATGTGATTTTTTATCTTATTACCTTTTGCATTCATTTCTAACTAAGGTTTTAAAATAAATATGGAAGCGCTGTGAACAAAGGCTTATGCTCCTAGCATTTCAACGCAGCTAAATTATTGGAACGGCTCATGTTGAGTGCACCATTCTGAGTGACTCTAACTCAAACTGTTTGGTGTGAACTACTCTCACGGTCTCAGCCTTATCCTGGGGTCAACATCAGGAGAGAGTGAGAGAGAGTGGTCCATTTTCTCCAAAGTGTTGTTCGCTAGAGAGATGTTGCCTCTTCTTGTGCAATAAATAACTGTCATTACGTTGAGTGCCATAGTGTTTGCTACACTTCTTGGCTCATGGACTAAACAAATATGCTCATTTTCCAAAGAACAAAATGCTACCGTTCCAAAACGGCAGAATAAAAAGAGAGTTTGTGGCCAAATCTCTGTTTGGATGCACTGCTCAGATGCTAAACAACTAGTTTTGAATAAAGGTTCTTTGTAAAGTGGAGATTTCGTATGGATTCGGAGGCCCTCTCTGAAAGGCTCTTCTCTGTTTGTGTAAACCATGCATTTTGGCACTTGGATTGATTCTCATAAAATGACTTCCCGCCATCACAGCGCTATGTTTATCAGAAGCAATTAACACCATTCATTGTGCAGCACTGTGGCCAAATCCTCTGCATTTTCCCCTGGCTTTTGCTTGTTTTCTTCTCTCTCTCTGGCTTAAGGTCCCCATAATGCAGCCCTTCCATGAAAATCAATACCGCTTCCACTGAAGACGCATCATGTCAAAGGCAATTCAATTCCGTCTGCTCGGCTCTTGGAGTGTCATCTCCTATTGCCGCGCGGTGATCTGTTAACATAGCCAAAAGTGTAGAACTGAAGCGACATTGAACCGTCTTTCCTTTCACTCACTTTCTCCGCAGTCAGGTCAGGGTGGCTGCGTCTGATTGTGTGTGGCGTTTTTGACACTTTCCATCCAAGGTTATCCACCGAGTGCTTTGCTGCCTTCTCTTTGTGCTCATGATCACACAAAGCTTCATTTTGCACAAATAACGTCAGACGACTGGGAATGTATCAAAGTGCAATGTAAAACACCTTGCGCTAGAATTTCTCCCGTTAGGCTCCTCTCCCTGCTGCCAGGTTAGGAGAAGGCAATATTATTCAGGGTCTATTTCTATGCTTTGATTTCCTGAAGTTGATTCTTTTCTCATAAATGTTCCATTGTCTAAAGGTTGAGCTGAATGTTGACTTTGGGTTAAAGTGATTTTGATACTCCTGGATCATTTTTTATTGAATCGCATCCCTTAAAAGGGCAATGAATCTGCCAGATATGCTGATTCAATTTAGTATCTATGTTACTTTACTCAATCAATGTAACAAAATTCAACAAAAAAGAAATGTACTTAATTTTGAATTCATTCGTACCTAATCCACAAATGGAAATCATCAATTAAAAAAAAGTCCTTGAGGTCTCATTTAACCATTCTATTTTATTTGGGAGGACTTTTGAGCACCGGTTTTAACTTCTGATAAAACATGGGCTCTTTAGTGAAATTTCTTTCAGAAATGATTGTTTTGTTTTGGTAAATTTACAAAAGCAAAGTGAGCAAACAACATCACAGAATTTCACTCACAATTGAGAACTGGTGAAAATTTACCTTTGATTGTGGTTTGAAAAGTTGGTGTGGCAAAATGCCTTATATATATATATATATATATATATATAATATAATAATATAATAATATAATATTAGAGTAACTATAAAATCTTACAATTATATTATATTATAAATGGATTTCACTTTAATTTCTCCCTGCATTTTGTTCATTGATCAAAATAAATGAATAACTCTTCCATTTCTGAGGCATTCTTTGTTCACAGCATTTTATCACTTTTGCACAAAACTTTAAACACGATATCGCAAAAGGAAAAGCAAGAATATGTTCTCGCCATATTTCGTTCAAACACCCAGTAAAGTGCTTTACAGGTGGATATGATAGCAAAAGTCAAATACACAGAAATAAAAAGCTTTTCAAAATGTAAAAGAATACGGTTAGCACTGTCTGGTTAGTAGTGCTCAGTTATTAAAAGCCATTTAAATAGATAGGTTTTTATTTTAAATATAAATGGGGCTAAAGTGCTGGCAACCACGATCTCTTGCCACAAAGAATCAATACAATGTAATCTAATAAAGTTAGAAATGCTAAACAGTGGGGAAAGTCGGTTTCCGTTTTGTTTTCTTTACTTCTCCTGCTGTTGGCCGTGTACTTGTGCTTTATGTTGTACTGCCCTCTGCTGTTTTAGTGGAAGCTTTGTTTTTTTGTTTTTTTAAATAAAACGAACACAATTTCAGCTAAATGAAAAAAAAAGATAACAAAGGAAAAATAATAATAATTTAATTAACCAAAAAAATCGGGATTGATTTTAAATTGATTTTTTTGGTTTAATTTTCAGCTTCAGATTCACATATTAGAATTTAGACTACGCTCTCAGCATTTGCCTTCTCGCTTTCAAAGTTTTCCTTTGCGATCCTGAAAGTTTGAACGTTCGAAATCTCCCATGGGGGCGGGGATAACAGTGGTTCACCCTCATTAACTACTAAGATTTTGATTGGCAGCTCAATGAACCAGATGTACAAGGATTTTGTTTTTCACCAATGATTGTCATTTTAAAGATTGCATATTTTTAATTTCTGAACAAGCAGTCTTTATTGTAATCATTAAGTAAAAATCTTAATATTATAAATGAATCTGGAGCAAGAAGCTCGTCAAATGAAACTAATTTATTTGACTTTAAGCTGAAATGAGACGTAATACTGGATTCACTGGAAACAAGATGTTTATTTAGATGTTCTAGTAGTTTTAGTATAAATGATGGTAGATATCAACAAAGGTGTATCACACCATCACACAACACTCCAAAAATGTTAACTAAAGCTTTATTGGAATGATATTAATGTGTTCATTTCATTAGATAACTCACATTACAGCAGCACAACAAAACCTCAGATAAAAGATGACACAAAACACAATATCACTCATGTAAAACATAATATGGGTTTATGGACAAAATCCTTCAACCGACTTGCTAATTAATATTCATGACTTTTTCAACCAATGGTGCATTTCTTCACCAGGAATGGAATTTCATGCGACACCGGGCAGTTGGTGTTTTCCATCTTGAATAGTCTCCCTCGATTCATGTAAAAAGTGATTTATTACTCTTATGATGAGAATATACGAGCGACGTATTGTGAAAGGTGAAAATGTGAAACCTTACCTTGAGTGAAGCGATGTGTTGGAGGAGTTGGAACGGAAGGCAGAAAACATTACGGCACTGCGTATGAAAGTTAACGATATTTCACGAATTACTAACACAAACACGGTTTCAATCACGAGCATAGACAGATGGAGAGACGCTTCTGAGAACGCGTCACAGGGTTTCTCTAACTTGCTCTACAGAACATTTTACTACACCTTGACTCTAACATTTGTTATAGCACATTATTGGTAATCTATAAATAATGTTTTGCACAATTTGAAAATGATTTAATTGTTTTGCTAGAAGCAAAAAAACACACAAGCGCAAGTTCAGGTGCGTGTGTTTGTGTGTGGGAACTTTCATTCATTCGATGTCCCGCCCTGAGAACCACATAATGTACTGTTTCGTTCAGTTTTGTACACAACAATATAAAGTTCCATTCATATCAAACTCGCGGGCGGCACTAACGTTAAGCTTTCATATTAAGGCAGGCATCACAAATTATCGTTCTGCGGGCTATGAGTTTGAGACCATTGGCTTAATCCTCGACTCTGCCTATTTCAATGGACTATGTAAGATCCGTGTACGTTATGCTAAAAGTACGTTATGCTAAAAGTTATGACATATTGAATAAGCATTTAGTTTCCACTTCTACTCTGCTATCTTGAAATGTGATTCACTGATGTAAAAACACAGAAATACATGTGTATCCTGTTCATTGAGCCATAACCGTACTAGCCAATGAGTGGGAACCACTTTTATACCCGCCCCCACAGGAAACTTGTGCCAGAATGACAAATGTAACTTTCAGAATCGCAAACAACTTCGAAAGTGAAATCGAAGGTGCTAAGAGCGTAATCAAAACTAAGATTCCAACAAAGAATGGAGTGTATTTAAAATCAATATACCGGTAGATATTTATGGTAATTACTTAATTCTTTTTGTTTTCAGGTTTATGTTTTTATTTAATTTATCAATTTAATTTTGATGGTATTGGCACAAACTAGCTCTGTTTTTCTCAAGCCAATTACATCCTTGTTGCTAACGTTTTTGAAATGTGCTCAATAGCTTTTGCTTTATGAGAGGAACTGGCTGAACCGCTGGAAGACCTCTGTGCTGCATGAGGGAGAGGGAAACATCACCAATGTCAAATGGAGAGCCAATCTCATCGCATGGGCTAATAATGTGGTACGCTCACATTTTAATCAAGATCTGAGATGGGGCACAGCGTCTTCTAAAATGTATTTGATATCGGACAGGGTGTGAAAATCTACGATGTCAGCAGCAAGCAGCGCATCACTAATGTGCCGCGGGACAACAGCAGTCTGAGGCCGGACATGTACCCATGCAGTCTGTGCTGGAAAGATGACACCACCCTGGTCATCGGCTGGGGCTCTTCTGTCAAGGTCTGCTTTCAGAGCATTTTCAGCACTCTTAAATAACTGGGCGACAGTTGTTTTAATCATGCGTTGTTGCACTTTTAAAGATAGTTGTTGTTAAAGAACGTGACCCAGCAGAGATGAGGGATCTACCTAGCCGCTATGTCGAGATTGGTAAGGTCACTCAAACAACTGTGTCGTTAAAGCCAGCCTTTGTACCCAACACTCAAAGTGATGTCAGTTTTGATCTGTTTCTTTCCAGTGTCCGCGTTTGAGACAGAGTTCTTTATAAGTGGACTAGCTCCTCTGGTGGATCAGCTGGTCACTCTGTACTATGTGAAAGAAAATTCCGAGCAGATGGTAAACTGTTTCGATAGATGTGTTGCGTCTTCTCTTTTGAGTTCCCGTGTTCTTTTCACAGAGGGTACTTCATAGATGGATTCTACCCAATCAGTTATTCTTTGCAAATTCTGGCTTTTCTTATCTTTATAGGTTTAATTAGGGGCCAAACAGTGAAGATGTGCATGCTCCTATTGTGTTTGTTCTGTTTCTTCTTCCTATCGTTGTTATTCTTCATCCGATTCTGCCATTGAAGTCAATGGGAGCTCTATGAACCGATTGGAGGAAAGTTATGAAATTTGGCACACTGATACAGTTGGCCACCTTGAGTAATCTGGACCCTCAAACTCTATAGCGCCACCACTAGTCCAAAGTTTACTTATGTTTATGAAAATAATTTTTAACCATGTTGTACTGAGACAAAATTTTTGATTCTGCCAAATCCGTCTCAAATTCAGTGAACTCAGGGGCCACTAGAGTCAGAATCAGTGTGAGACTGGTCCGCATCGTGTTTTTTCACAATGAAAGTGTTCTATAAATTTTTCTTTCTTTTCTTTTCAAAACCCTGATGGCAACATGACAATTTCATGGCTATCCCTATTTGAAAATGTTGCTAACATTTCAATCTAATAGCTCATTAAGTCATTATCGCAAATAAGACAGGTCGTGGTGCCCAATCTTCCTGAAATTGTCTGTCTCCATCACCAACCTTTCTCTTCACTCCATGCTTTGAAAAAAACATGTTTGGGGCTGTGTTATATATATATATTTTACATGTAAAACGCCTAATCCGTGCAACGGTTCTTAGAAACAACAGAATAAGTTGATGAAAAAAATGAAAAACCAGAGAAAAATCAAGTAACGTTTCTTCAATCCTTAAATCTACACATTGTTAATGTAATAAATGATAATAAAACACAAGCAAAATACGTGATATGTACACAAATGTGAAACCTTACCTTGAGTGAAGCCACCACTTGAGTAATCTACCATTTCGTTCAGTTTTGCACACAACAATATAAAGTTCCAATCGTATCAAACTCGCGGGCGGCACTAACGTTAAGCTTTCATATTAAGGCAGGCGTCACAAATTATCGTTCTGCGGGCTATGAGTTTGAGACCATTGGCTTAATCCTTGACTCTGCCTATTTCAATGGACTATGTAAGATCCATGTACATTATGCTAATTAACTGCCATTTTGAATTATCATCAAACCTACTTCTGCAAACTCCTAGAACGATTATCGAATTCAAGTTGATTTGACAAACGTTTACAAATGGGGGTGAACAATTAACATTGGCAAAAAAGGCTTTAAGGCTAAATCTCAGTGATGCTTTAGTATATCAGCACCAAATTTGGTGGATGTTATAAGTGCCCCCTATGGGTCAGGAGATTCGAAAATGTACCTTTTTTGCCTGATAATTATATATCTGTTCATTGTAAAATCATAAAATTTGTCTCAATACATTCTATGCATCTTGGATTCAGTCAAAAGTGGGATTTTTTGCAAATGCAACAACATATCTTTACAAAAGTTGGCTTGCATGTTTGTCCTGAAGATACCCAAAAGATTTGTGGTAGTGCCACCTTGTGGTCGAAATATATAGTTACATTTAGGAAAATGGTAGTAACTTTTGCTAGCCCCAACATATTTTATTAGATATTTGATCTGAGTTTGCCTACCAAGTTTCAGCACAGTGTCCCCTAATGGTCAGGAGATATAAAAATCTGAACATCATTCATCTCGCCATATCAGAAAATCCTCAGACCTTGGCAAAAATTAATGATTTTTGTGTTGATCAATATTTTATAGTTTCATAGTTTAACGCTATGATGATTTCAATGGCTTTGTGGCAAGTCTAATTTGAAGATGCATCTCTACAACAATTGACATAGTGGCTCCAAACATCTGTGTGAGCCATCAGTGCTTAACTTTTGACCACTCAATAAAGCTGGCAACAGCGCCACCTTAAGGTTGACATTAATAGATTCTAAACCTCATGAATTTGTACATTTTAGATCATTTTGCCTGCAATCCAATGCAATTGGGATTTGCCAAGCCTATCTGTTTTAGTTTATTGAAGTTTGGCTTCATATTACTGATTGCAGTTATATTTGTGTTAGGAGGAGGAGTTCCGAACACGTCCTCGTCTAGACATCATTCAGCCTTTACCTGAAGGCTGTGAGGAGATCTCCTCTGATGCTCTCACTGTTCGAAACTTCCAGGAGAACCAGTGCCGGGACTACAGACTTGGTATGAACACGAGTACAACCTTTTGCCCTACACCTCTGTTTTCACATTCACGTAAGGTGAAGGGATTTTCCTTTTTTGGTGAATGTCTCTTAGGTGAAGAGTTACATGGTGCACAGCCTTCCATTTCAAGGCTCTAAAAGTTTATTCTTTAAAAATGGAAAAAGATAAATATTGAAATTTGTAACTTGTTCATTCCATGCCTAGAAGACTAGATTTTTAGGACCGTCCATAAAAATGATAGTGTTCATACAAAACAATAGTAAAACTGATGATTTTGTGAATAAAGTTAGATTAACCTTAATTCCATGTTTTGGCATTAAATAAGTGTTCAATAAAACTCAGTCTTGGCAAACTGTTTAGAAATTGTTTTTTTTTTTTTGTTCATTGAGCTACTAATTAAAATGTAGGTCAGTTAAAAACACTTAAAATTATTGGGGGATTGTTTATATGTTTAACATTTTTAAAACCATCCGGAGTAATGCATTTGCAGATCCATAAGAACAATTTTGTGGACATTTCATGGTGGTGTCTTGATTCGTAGTGACCGTTCCTCTCGCCCTCGGTTTAGTCTAGGGGAAAGCGAAAGAAATTAAACTCAACCTAAAGGGAATTTGTTGTATTGCTTTCTTCTACTTGATTCTAATGCCTTGCTTCTACATGTTTTACCACAGAGCATTCGGAGGGAGAGCCTCTGTTTTACATCATCAGCCCCAAAGATATTGTAGTGGCTAAAGAACGAGACCAGGATGACCACATCGACTGGCTTCTGGAGAAGAAGAAATATGAAGTATGACGTGTGAGGAAGGTTGAAACACGTCTGAGTTAAAGGTACAAGTAATTAACATAAATCTTTTACAGGAAGCTCTGATGGCAGCAGAGATCAGTTTTAAAAATATCAAGCGCCATGATGTTCAGGTGAGGGTAAATAAACAAGAGCCCATACTGTATTTTTTTGTGATCAGAATGTTTTGTAATGTTGTTATTGCTCTGGAAACAGAAAATCGGAATGGCTTACATCAATCATCTGGTGGAACGAGGAGATTATGACACCGCTGCCAGGTACAAGACTCTTGAAAGATCAAGTAGGATGGGAACCCTCGACTTGAGCTCATTTTCTGTCTCCATTCCTCAATGACAGGAAGTGCCAGAAAGTTCTGGGAAAGAACATGGAACTGTGGGAAAATGAAGTCTACCGGTTTAAAACCATTGGGCAGTTGAAAGTGAGCTTTTCATTTGGTGTCATTTATTTATTTTAACCCTTCAGTGTTGACCAGCCACTTCAGGGTGGTTTTGAGTCTAAATTTGGCCACAACTTTTCCTCTGTTTCTGGTGACAGGGATCATGACGTGTTGTGGCTTTTATTGTGATTTATAATAGTAGATTGAACCAAAAATCCAAACGTAGACGTTCCAGAACAAAAAAAAAGTTTCTTTCTTTTAAAAACTGGTTTTATTCGTACAATTGAAGCCGGCGCATGAGTCCCATTGTTATGTCACCGATTTATCTTCCCTGGGGTTGATGCACACTATCCACAAAGCAACGCCTTGTCTCGTGAAAACAAACGCACAAGAGTCAAACAGAGAGAAAGACGGAGCACTTGCCTGAATATGTGGTCATGGCACAGTTTAACCGGGTTCAGACTGTACGATTGTCACAGCAGTTGTGTTGCGGATGTTTTCACATTGAATGACTATCTAGAGCAGCATTCAGGGCACGATAGATCAGAGGATTTCACACAGCACGACACAATCGCAGAGAATTGTCTCCATGATCTAAAAGTGCATCTCGCAATCAAACACTGGTGAGAAATGTTTTTAAAACTTGTGCCAGACTGAAGCGCTGGGATTATTATCAGAACTGTGCGTGTGCAAGTTTTATATTTAGGGTCCAAATAAAGCAAAAAAAAAATTAAAAAACAGATTTGAACCGAAACCACTGTTTATATTGCTGTCTATGTCTTTTTAACTCCTCCACAACTTCATGTTGTCCTGGGTGTGTTTCTCTGATTGGCTGCAGGTGATCGTAGACATTATTTCAGTCAGACCACATTTCACACTGCACGACTGTGACTCGCCGACTGATCCAGGTATTTATAGGTTGTATAACGTGTCCCCCAAATACCATTACAGCGTCTATCGATTTAAAAGACGTTGATGGCTCAGTGTTGAAGTTTCCCATAAGGAAGCTCTAATATTCGTCACACAGTAACTTCGAACCATTGAAATTATAGACTGATCATTTCGTTGTTAGTGGGCAAACTTACAAAATCAGCTGGTGGTGAAAACCACAAATGTTTTTTTCCCTCACTGTATGTGTTTTGTGTTTTAAATGTGAAAGTGCTGTTTGTATCGAGTTTTTAATACTAAAGAGTCAATTTTGAGACGCTTTTTCCAACCGAATCTTAGGCTCAAAAGTGTGATGTCACCCAAAACTACACACCTCCTTCCACCGTCATGCAGTTTCCACATGTGCACAGACATTATGAAAATATGAAAGAGGTAGTGGCAAACGTCCATAGGTTTACCATAGCCCATCATTTCAGTTGTAACAGCTACAGTGCGTCTGATATGTTTCATTCATATCGTGGAATTTTGTTATTAGCATACAGCTAGAACATGTAGGAAAACAATGTTAATGTTGGCGCTAATCGTGTGAATGTTAAAAGATTCAATGTTACCCAGAGCATTAATGCCAGAGAAATGATGACGCAGCAATATTAGCAATTATGCTAACCAATCGAGGATTGCACAAAACACCTGAAATCGGCTAATAATGTCAACGGCACCATTAGAAACATTAAACGCATTCTCGATTTCAAACCCCTACAATATGCGAAATATATCCAAACTTTGTTTTTTAAGGACCATGATACACAGGAAGTAAACATGTGACATTTTCAGTGATTTACGTGTGTTGAAAATTATTTAGGACAAATGTATTGTGGGTAAAACTTTCATTTTTATCTTTTGTTTATGATTTCTGACTTCCTTCAATTTCTCAGGAAGTGATGCGTCTTTGTCCTACATGATGTCTATGACTCATCTGTATTTTAATTATTCACGAGCCTGACCTCTATTATCCTGTGACAAGATGTGGTGTATTTATTATTAATTATGCCATGGTCTGTCTGAATACTCGATTCTGATTGGCTGGCAGGTGTTGATTAATTTCGAATAACCTCACAAGTTAGTGTATATAACCTCACCAGGTCAGTTTATTCACTCAATGCTCAACATTGGTAACTATAGTAACGTAACGACTGGCTTGTCACATGGCTTTCGTTACTTTTTTGTACCGCTGATCTAAACGGCCCTATCACAATCACTCTTGTATTATGCCAACACATATTGTGCTGAATTCCTTTCGAGAACTTTGAAGGATCTCGTCTTAGAAGTAAATGGTATATTTTAATTCACAAAAATGTGGCAAACACTTTTAAACGCTTACCACCATGCATTCCCTTTGTAAATCGCAACTTTGTGTTTTATGAGAAACAAATATTAACCACATAAAATGGGGTTAGTTCTGAATCACAAGACAACATAGTTTAAATGAGTGAAAACGAAAGCAAAATAAACATTGTGCTCCTCTATAATTCAAACTCCTGTTGGGCCTTCATTTTACCGCACAATACTGAGGGAAAACCGGCACAAACACCCCTTCAGCCTCCACGCCCTTGGCCTACATAATCAAAAATCTCCAATCCAGTTGATTTACCACCTCTGTGCTGAGAAATTGGACTGCATTTGTGGATTTGGACAGATGCAGCATCTCTAAGGCGCTCATTGGACGCTAAGAGTTAGTATCCGAGCTCAACATCCCCCACTTTCACCAACGCGGGAAGAAATAAAACGCATTCCGACACAGTGTCAAACCCTCAGATCCATCAGTTTCAGCTGCTTCATGTCAATAAACCATATATAAAATGATAAATAAAACTGAATTTTATCACTAGATTAGCGCTAACATTAACATTGTTTTCCTACATGTTCTAGCTGTATGCTAATAACAAAATTCCACGATATAAATGAAACATATCAGACGCACTGTAGCTGTTAAAACTGAAATGATGGGCTATGGTAAACCTATGGACATTGGTGTAACAGTTAAGGCGATCCACATCCCAACATTAAAAAAATCCAGGCACTATTTTTTTTGTGTTGTCAATTTTGAGCTAACGTTAACTGACTAAATAACTTTAATTACAGCCATGCATATTAATAATAATTTAAACATTTTTGTGTTGGCAAATGACCGGCTGGTACCCCGAGATACGAATTCTTTGAGTTACGAAATGTTCAAGATACGAAAGGTCTCGCGGGAAATTTGAGATACGAACAATAACAAACATTTCTGCTCTATTTTCCACTTGTACTATAACAAATGTTAGAGTCAAGGTGTCGTAAAAGAAATAACGTTTATAACGTGGAAAGTGCTTTAGTGCAAGTTAGAGAAACCCTGTGATGCGTTCTCAGGAGCGTCTCTCCATCTGTCTGAGCTTGTGCTTGAAACCGTGTTTGTGTTCTTAATTCATGAAATATCTCGAGAAAGTTAACCTTCATACGTGGTGTCGTAATGTTTTCTGCATCTGTTCCACCTCCTCCGACACATCACTTCACTCAAGGTAAGGTTTCACATTTGTGTACTTGTTACGTATTTTGCTTGTGTTTTATTCTGTTTCATTATCATTTATTACATTAACAATGTGTAGATTTATGGAGAGAAGAAATGTTACTAGATTTTTCTCTGGTTTTCCATTTTTTTTATCTACTTATACTGTTGTTTCTGAGAGCCGTTGCAGGGATTAGGCGTTTTACATCTAAAACTTGATTCGAGATACGAAATGTTCGAGATACGAACGCCACCCTGGAACGGATTAATTTCGTATCTCGGGGTGCCACTGTCCCTTACTTAATTAACTTTTCAAACTGATGATATGGGCTCTTGATATGTAGCATAAAATATGGGTAAAAATAAGATTTGTCACCAAAAATTTTGATAAAACAGAGAAAAAGTTGTGGTCAACTTTAGACTCAATATCACCCTGAAAACATCCCTAACAACACACACGAGTTAATGACCTACTTTTAGAACATAACAGTGTTAAGTACAAGCAATACAGATATTATCATCAACTTCTTTTCTCTGCAGGCCATCAGTCAGTACTTACCGAGAGGAGATCTGCGTCTTAGACCAGCTATTTATGAGATGATCCTTCATGAGTTTCTCAAGACTGACTATGAGGTATTCACTGCAACCGTTTCTGTGGATCTTAAGCTTTATAGGCTGTTTCTGGAAAGTTTTTAGCAACAGAAGTTAAAAAAGGGAAATGTGTTCAGACCAATTCTGGAGTCTGTCACTTTAGTTCAGGGGTCGCCAACCTGGTATCAGTCGCCTGCAAGTCAGTTCTAAAAATAGACCTAATCACGAACTATCACTGTCTAGAATTTGATTAAAATGTGTTGCCATTCTTTTTGAATTGCAGTTACAGTGATGTAAATTAAAAACAAAACGTATAAAAAAATATATAAATATATATAAAGTAGCAGAGTTTGCTAATAGGAGAATAAGGCAGAGGTCAGTCTAATGCGCATGACAAACTTAGCCTTGGTCTTGAGCGTAGCGAAGACGGGGATACGAAAGCAGTTTCTACTCACATAAAAATTGCGGAAAAAAGGAAGCAAACGTATTATTTTAATAGTGAATGGGAGGAAGAATTCTTTTTCACTAATGTGAAAGAAAAGTGTGTGTGTCTCATTTGCGGTGCAACTGTGGCGACGGCAAAATGACATAAAGTTGAGAGACACTTCAGCACTTGTCACAAAAGCTACGATGCTAACTATGCACCCGGCACCGCTCTACGAAAAGAAAAAGCTTGTGAGTTAAAGGCAGCTTTGGCCAAAAAGCAGTCTTTTTTTACAATGCCGGTGAAAAACTCTCAAAAAGCAACCGAAGAGTTGCATTGTCAACTTACATCCCAGATTACAGTACACTGGTGAAGAGCATGCAATGCCAGGCTTCCCACTAACACGCAAAGAAACAAATGACAGATGCCAGTGAAATGTCAGTGCCATGGCAAAGATAGAATGATATAAATGAATGATAAACTGTTACAGATGTGTTACTAAGTTTAACAGACATGATTTGTTTTAATGGCTGCAAATGTAGTGATTAGTAAAAATGTGTTAAGATTTATTCTAAAATAAATGGATTTTTGTTAAATCTTAGATTATTGATTATTTGTACAAACATGGTGCAGAGTTCATTATTTGATAAAAACTGAAAGCGTCTTGAAAAATTGGACGTAATTGCCTGCAAAATGTTGTGGAAGTTATCATTTGAAAATTAAACAATTGGAATTATTGATAAATTATTAATCATTAACAACCAATGTCCTCACGGAGAATGTAATTAATATAAAATTAAAGGTGAACTGTGCAACTTTCTGATTTCAGAAGTGTGTTATCAAAGTAGTACTTCATTGCTCAGTGCCCTTGAAGTAGCTCTCCGCTTCAAAAAGGTTGGCGACCCCTGCTTTAGTTGATCCTGAGCTCCTGCTGACTCTGCCCCTTTTCACCATCCTCGGAGAATTGCAACAATAGCCACTAAAGGGTCAAATGCAAATGTTCAGATCAGGGGGTCTCAAACAACCAACCCACAGCTCATTGTACCAGATCTTCTGGACACACAAAAATATGACGTTAACCTCTTCGGCATGCAAACATATTTGATTGTGATCTGAATTAGGATCTGCTTTATTTGTTCTGGATGCGGTTATTACTAAGGGGGAAAGACAGATGTTTGTGGCAGACAGATTGATTAGCTGAGATTGAAATCACAGTTTATTCTCACTAAACACCAAAAACAATATGATTTTCATTGGTAAATTACAGTTTCCTGTTGCCCAATCACGTAATATTTAATTTCAATCACCATTTTGCATTTCTGAGTTTCCACAGAGACCATTCTTAAGATCCCCCTTTTAATTAAGAGGTAAAAATACCATTCGGTGCAGATTTACAGGTGCTGAATACTGAGCTACATTTGGATACCTCATAAATTCAAGTGTGTTTCGATATACACACAAAACTGTTTAACCTTTATGACCTGCAATAGAATCAAGTCTGCCAGAGCGTATTTTACATTTTGACCTGCTGTGGTGCCTGTATTTTGATCAATGTGACCCTTTTTTCCTAGTGTTTAATAAAATTTATAGAGTTTTAAGTTCAATATTAACTGAAGGAAGCGTCAAAATCAAAATTTAACACTCAAATTTATAAAGACAAAAAAAAGTGCACATTTTACATAAAACATACCATGAACATCAAAAGAAACTATTTACAACCGTGCAATCAAATTTCAAATTGAAAAACAATGTTTGTAAGATATTTTGATCACAGATAGCTTTGTATTAGACAATTCTAATTAATATACAGTGCAATAAATAACAAAAATGTAATTTTTACTGTGGTGAAACTTCAGAACAGGAGAACACAACACACACTATCAGGCATAAATAAATAAATATATATACATATTTAGAAATTTATAATAATATAAAATCCAAAACTGGTTGCTACACAAACTATTTACAGAGCAACAGTATTGTACGGCACTGAAGAGCTGTGATTGGACTTCACACGCCTCACACATGAAGGGAGCTCACTTCCCACAAACTTTCTTCACCCCTGTGTGGCTTTTTTGAGCCTGATGCCCCACACAGATGGCAACAGGGATGTTACGGGATGTTCAGGAGAGATAATTGATATCGATTGAGTGAGTCCTAGCCAAACGTTTTTGCAGCGGTAAAAGTCCCCGGAACATGACTCCATGTCATGATTCACAGGTAATATTGCGGAAATTTATCATTTTTACAATGTGATGATGAAATATCCTTTATCTGAAGTGCTCTTAGCATCCGCGGTGTGGATTATGTTTTTATTGTGTTGGCTTTGGCATGTTTCATATGTAAGTCGACCTCCTCCTGTTTATGATGCAAAAAGAACTATAACTGACACTGTAGGTTGCTATATAGATTTATTCAGACATGGACTCTTAACACGCACGCCAAATTTGAACCTGACCGGACGTTGCACGGCTGAGTTATTACCAACTTCCTGTCTATGTGACAATTTTTGATATTTTCGTGGTCGATTCACGTACATTTAATGTCATGTAATCAAAAAAGCTTCACAATTTAACATTCCATACACCAAACAGATTCTTTTTCAAACAAGGTTTTGTGAAATATTGGAAACACGATCCAGTTTACTTATATTTAAGTCTTGGTACCCTACACACATGTGCCAAATTTTTGTTCATGTATAACAAACTGAGAGTGCAACAATGCATTAGGTCACACTCACTTTTCGAACCATTCAGACGCAAATTTTCATCAGTTCTGACTTTTTTTGAGTACGTTCAGGCCCTCAAAAATGCCACAAACCAATATTGCTCTGAGCAAGGGTTCTACGCACCTTCGCAAATTCACAAAATTCCTGAGGCGAAGTTCCCATGGAAATTTATGAGAAATTTTCTGCCCCTTTGCATCCCTAAGGAGGAGACAGACTATATTCTTGCTTTTCAATGCCATTGATAGATTTCTGCTCTTTCCTCACCCAGGGTTTCTCCACACTAATAAGGGAGTGGCCGGGAGAGCTCTACAACAACATGGCTATAGTTCAGGCAGTGAACGAACACCTCAAGAAGGACCCTAGCAACAGCATTCTTCTCACCACCCTCGCTGAGCTGTAGGTTCACCGTCACGTTTGAAGAGCTTCATATGGAAGCACACTCTAATGCTCCTGATGCTGTGTTTGTAGATACACCTATGACCAGCGCTACGACCTCGCTCTGGAGATCTACCTCAGACTGAGGCACAAAGATGTTTACCAGCTCATTCACAAACACAACCTCTTCTCCTCCATCAAAGACAAGATCGTCCTGCTCATGGACTTTGACAAAGAGGTGACCGTGATGCTTTTACCTTTGAGGAGCAATATCAAGCTCTTGATCTCTTCCCCCCCCCCCCCCCCCCCGGGTTATCCTTGTGGTCAATTTCACCCATCCAGTGTTTAACGTATGTACATGTAGGGTTTTTTTTGCTTCAGATTGAAGGACTTTTCCTAATTTATCGG
The DNA here is from genome assembly GCA_007224835.1 of Danionella cerebrum. Lineage (NCBI taxonomy): Eukaryota > Metazoa > Chordata > Actinopteri > Cypriniformes > Danionidae > Danionella > Danionella cerebrum. The sequence goes on along the minus strand of SRMA01027040.1, from coordinate 105,098 downwards.
GGGAAAATTTGATAAAATTATTGACTTTTTCACATCGGTTTTCAGGTCTGAAGTGTGGCAGAAGTGCGGCAAAATCTTGAAAACCTTATATAAATGGGAGCACTAAAATAACACACTGGGCCTAAACCAGAAAGTAGATCTTATTAAAAGTGCTAAAGTCAAATTGCATTATGAGACAAAAAGGTTTTGATCACAGATACCCACTCAAAATCAAATTGGACAGTTTCATTCTACTATTAATATCTAAAAATCCTATTCTGTGGGTTTTAAATTGCTGGCGTTGAAAAAAAAGGTGCTGAATAATCTCTTCTCTGCCTTCAGAAAGCTGTCAACATGCTGCTGGACAACGAAGACAAACTTTCAGTGAGTTCAGTGTTTGTCTTCTCTGTAAGCCCATGCAAACTATCAGGACCATCTCAAACATCTGTGTGTCTCCTTCCCTCAGATGGATAAAGTGGTGGAGGAACTGAAAGACAGACCAGAGCTTCTGCATGTGGTATTGTGATTACGCATCTGTTAAACTCGTGCAGCCAGTGGGATGTTTGAAAAAATGACTGTCTGTCTGTCTTGCAGTATTTGCACAAGCTGTTCAAGCGAGACCATCATAAAGGGCAGAAATATCACGAGAGGCAAATCAACTTGTATGCAGAGTTTGATCGACCCAACCTGCTTTCCTTCCTCCGAGAGAGCATGCACTGCCCCCTGGAGAAGGTTTGTATAGTTACAATGAGCACTTATAGACCCCCCCTTAGAGAAGTACCCACTTTAGTTTTACTGCAGGATCAGTGTTCATTGTTTCCATCATGTGAGGTGCATCTGACCCTCCCATTAAGAGGGATTGAGAAGAGCAGATATAATGCACATGTCAGGTTCTCACCGGATGTTATATATCACCCAGGTAGTTCTCGCCCATGAACAATCCTTATTGAAACTTCAGATGATGTGTCTCTTTTGAGTCTCCATCCAACCTTAGTAATGATCATTGACTCAGAGCAGTGGTGTATGAATAAAATCTTCATTTTGATCGCACATTTTTGCTATTTAAAGCTACTTTGTAGGCATAGTTCCAAATACCAAGCTTAATAGTTTCCATAAATGAGTGGTTAGTTCCTAAGAATATCAGCCTATGAAATATAATTACATTTTCTTCTAGTTATGCAACACAGCGCAAAGGTTTGATTAAGAAAAAGCATTCTAGAAAGGGTTTAATATTTACCATTTACCAATGGCCATTGAAAAAAGGAGTCTACGCTGACTATATATAGTTTTTTTTTAAATGTTCAAAATCATCAAATACAGCTCCCTAGCAAAAAAATTTTCAACTCTATCTTAGCTTAGGTAAATAATAAATACATGGGGCATGGTTTATATAACTGAGGCCCTGTCCACACTCACCTGGTGATTTTGAAAATGGGTATTTTTCTGGCCGGCTACGCTATCTGTCCACACAGAACCGCTGCACCATCACCAAGGTGAATCGTATTTGAAAAGCTCTGCACTCCGGGTCTGTGTACAGGATAACCAGAGTAGTTTGTCTTAGGGAGGGGTGGAGTTTATTGTTGTCGTCACAGCTGTGGTGTCAGGGCGGCCGAAGCGAGGACTATCTTGATGTTTATTCCAATATTGTGGCTTGCAGCATGTATGGGTTTGCTTGCGCATGTTTCCTATTTAAAACTGAATAAAGATTGCTTGTGTTTCTGCTCATGCAGTGTTAAATCATAATTTTTAACACTTTTTTACTGGTTTGGTAGAGTCATTACAACATTTCAGGGGTGTCCGTGTGGATGCATTAACCCTCTGCATGCACACAGAATGAAAAAAAAAAACGGGGACATGTAGACATTACATGTAGAGTGTTTACTAGGGATGCTAAAATACTGTTTTATACCGAACCATTCTGCACACCCTCCTCGGTTCTGTACATGTTTGTAAACTGTGTTTTTTTGATTTCTCATTTGAATAACTCCTGTATGTATCATTATTAGTTTACATATGTGAAAACCCGATGTCAGGGAAAGAAACGCATGTCGGCGAGCAAATATCCAATCAATTAACTGCTCCTTGTGTAAATATCCAATCAGCGAGCGTTGAAGTTATTGGGGTTTTTGAAGTGTTTCACTCGGCCAATCAAGGAATTGTCAGTTACTATGAGGACACCAAGGGGCTTTCCCTCTTGAAGCCTAATAGGAAGTGACTTGAACTGCAATTCCTCTATCTACCACTACAGACTGGCTCCAGAAGCGAGCAGGTTCTCATTCACTCCTGTGTTAAAATAACTTCGGAGAAAAAAAAACCCTCACATTTCCACTCCTGGCTCCAATAGTTTTGTCAATTTAAATCTCTAGATTTGACCTTCATGAACACTTTATTTTATTAAGCCTTAAGGTTGTGCATAATTTAAGGGCGTGGTTTCTTAACAGCCAGATGATTGACCGTTCTTTCAGCCAGTCACATCACGGCGTAATCCTCTGGTGTTGTTCATTCCAGCTAATTTCATTTGATGAACTAGTGTTGATTTTACTGTCGGTTGTTTCTTTTTGTTGTGCGTGGTTTCTACGTCCACATCATATCTCTGTGGATCTTTTCCTATTTTCAATTACCGGGAAGTGACTAACTTTCATGAAGACGATTTGCTGGCGACGCCCACTTTTAGCTTTATTTCACTTGGCCAGAAACCAATGGGTGACGTCATGGACGCTTAGTCCATTTTTAATACAGTCAATGGACGAGACGGCGTCGACTTTTTAAAACCAGTAGTTTGATAGACAATTTGCTTTGCTGATGACAAAGATTAAAAAAGAACGGTAAACAAAAATGTCTCAGTGTGCCAGGAATGTTTTATCAGATGTTTTTATGCAAAAAGAAACATAAGAGCTCACCTGCACTGTCTTCAGACAGCTGTTCCTGGTTTCAGGACCTCTAGTTTCATTGCCTGTTACTTTTGCCTGCTTTAAATCCATCTCTTCCTGCGCTAATCCGCTCGCTGGTGTTGAAGCTCATGTTTGTCTTGATGTTTGATTTAGCAAAATAAAGTGAATTATTTATCTGTTCATGTGTTCCATACAAAGAATGATTTAAAAAAAATTACTATTTGGTAAGTCATCAGAAACGAACTGAAAACCATGGTTAAAAACCGAACTGTGAGCTTTGTGTACCATTGATTGGCCAAGCGTCTCCTCATCTGAACCCAATCGAACAAGCTGAGCATCCCTCTCCGTTTTGCAATGACGTTATATCTCCATTGGAGAATGGTAAAAGACAGATGTTGCACTACTTGTTCATTCCATGTTGCTGTCCAATTTTACCAATTTGAGTAAAACTGAAGATTTTGTGACAAGCTTTTGTTCACCGAACTACTTATTAAAGTCACTTTTTAAAGGGGGTGCACTGTACTTTAATGCTGCTGGTCTAATTGTGTGTCAAAAGTGCTGACCTAGATGACATTCAAATAGTAATTTCCAAAACTGTACGGTTTATTTAATCAGATGAAAACCACGCAGAACATATTTTCGCATTTGGCGCCTTTTGAAGAGGTATCGTCTTGATTTTTGTTGTTTAAGTGCTAGAAGGACAAGGAACCTTTTCCGACAAAAACAAAAACAAGTTGAGTTCTGAACCATTCCACATCATTGAGCCATCGTCTCTTGCATGTCCAAATATAAACAGCAATTTGGTTATTTGGTTGTAACTCCTCTCAAATGTGCTGTTTCATACCTTTCCAGGCTCTGGAAATCTGTCAGCAGAGGCACTTTGTAGAGGAGACCGTTTTCCTTCTCAGTGAGTTTTCAGTTCATCTGTGAATGTCTGTCAGATAAACTCACGCTGGGTTTCCTTCTCGTAATTCTTGGTCAATGAGCGTATAATGAACGTAGTTTTTCTCTCCTCTCAGGCCGCATGGGAAACTGCAGACGGGCTCTCCATATGATCATGGAAGAGTTGGTGGACGTGGACAAGGCCATTGATTTTGCCAAGGAGCAGGACGATCGAGAACTCTGGGAGGATCTCATCGCGTACTCTATAGATAAGCCTCGTATGCTCCTCTTTAGTGTTCTCCTCTCAGATGTCGGCGAGTCATTTCACTTAAAGAGTAATGGTGTTTTGTTTCTTTTACCCCAGCGTTTATCACAGGTCTCTTGAACAATATTGGAACCCACGTGGACCCCGAACTGCTCATAGATCGCATTAAAGAAGGCATGGAGATTCCAAACCTTAGAGACTCACTTGTGAAAATCCTTCAGGACTACAATCTACAGGTATTTTGAGGCCCGAAGACCACTCCTTGTTGAACTAGCCACAAAAAAAAAAGATTTTTAGCGTTTATATTATTAGGGCTCAAGCACTGGAGAGAACCCTGTTGTAATTGCTCATAGAACTTTTGTTTTGCCGCCTAAACGTGCTCAAAATCTCTCGCCGCATAATATCTGGTAAAAAGTGACACCTGATAGTGGTTTGAAAAGTGGGTGTAGCAAAATGGCTCTATAGCGACACCTATTGTGTTTTAGCTTATGTTGCATTCTCAACTTGTCGGTTGCAAAAAAAATTCGCCACACGTGTGTAGGGCACCAAGACTTAAAGATAATGTGAATCGCGTATCCAAAATCATCCAAATATCACAGGAACCTCTAAAAATGGCCACTTTTGCAAAACAAACTTTTCTTAGAGATTTTATTTGTTTGTCTCCAAACTCCACCAATCTTATCTTAAGATATAACGGATGTTAAATTGTGTCAGATTGCAATGTCACAATTTTACCACAAACAGGAAGGTAAACGAGATAATGAACTCATCGGGTTCAGATTTGCAATGCATGTTAAGAATCAACGTCTTAATATATTCGTATAGCAATCTAAATATATACCGCCATCTAGTGGCAACATAGATCCCATTTTCTGGTGTTTTATACTGCTATAAATGTAATTCATTACTGTACTTAAGTAGCTTTTTCAAGTGTCTGTACTTTACTCAAGTATTTTAAGTTGGGGAGACTTTTACATTTAATTTCATTACATTTCAAAATAAATTATCTTACTTTTTACTCTACTTCATTTTACGAAATTGGTCGTTTCTTTTGATTTATAAGTGGATAAAAAACGTGAACCACCAATCAGAGTACAGCGATCGCTCTGTTTTGAATACAGTTCAGTGTCGATTCAACAGCAGCATTTTATGAGACGGCAGTGCCTTAATAAATGATTGAAGAAACTCCCAAAACTAGTTTATGTTACAGTTATCTGATTTGACCAGCTTATGACTTATGTAGAATTACAAAAAAAGTCAATTGGAGCTTATTTCCAAAACCAACAAGACATCAGTTAATTTATTTTTCTTTTAAAACTCTTGCAGTGTTTTAAATTGTGAAGCTTTTTGATTTTGTTGAATGTTTCGGTCTTAGTGGTCAGCTGTATTTCGATGTTTTGCAATGACGTTATATCTCCGCCACACTATGTCCAATTAGTGGACATTCACCTTGAGAATGACGCGATGTGTCGGAGGAGGTGGAACGGATGCAGAAAACATTACGACACCACGTATGAAAGTTAACTTTCTTCCCAAGGATGACACGCTTCGTCAAAAATGGTTAAAAAGCTTATGTATTATTTCATAGCAAAACATAGTTTCATTGTGATGCATATTTTTCATTTCCAAGTAAAATGTTACCACAAAACGGTGTAAATTTACTAGAGGATATTTACCAAGCAGACACGTCTTGAAAAAGTCTCTGTACGTGCTCCGATTCCACCGAAAACTCACTTTCTGGGTCCGACGTAGGATCGTGTGCATAGGCTTGTACAATATCCTCTGTTGCAGAAACACGACTTTAATGTTTTTAATAAGAAAATGTAGCAGCGCTCGGAAAATGAAAAGAAACTGTGGCAGTGCGCATGGAGTATGACGCACTGAAGGGGGCGTGTCGGAAAGAAGGTGGGGCTCTTAAAGAAACAGGCAGCCAAGATGCCGAGGCAAATTTCTTTGAGGTTGTTTATGAGAAATACAGTGATAACAATCCAACTTTAGGTAAAATTGTTACTTGAGTGTGCTATAAAACGACACGATATGCCTGAAAAACATTTAATACCCCCCCCCCTTAAAGATTTGTACTGTGTGTCCTGTAGATTTTATTGCGCGAGGGCTGTAAGAAGATCCTGGTTGCTGATTCGCTGTCTCTTCTCCAGCGGATGCACAGGACTCAAAAGAGAGGAGTGAGAGTTGATGGTAAACACAGATATTTAGATGATGGTGGCAGAAATTAAACAGGATTCATTATTTAATACTGTTCCTGGTCTCTTTCTCGCAGAAGAAAACATCTGTGAATCTTGCCACACCCCTGTTCTTCCTTCAGGTAGTTTGTGTTGTGTTTTTTTTTCTGTTATACACCAGGTTTCTGGTGTGTACACAACTGTGTGTGTATCTACGTGTGTTTCAGATACGGCGCAGACCTTTGGTGTGGTGGTGTTCCACTGCAGACACATGTTCCACAAGGAGTGTCTGCCTTCCTCTGCTTCTGTGAGTGAAAGGCTTCTGGATCTTCACCCTGGTTTTGCTTTGAAATAAAATAATTATTGTATTTTTACTGTCCTTATCCTCCCCCCAAATGCTGTTTAACATTTTTTATCAGCTTCACTTTTTCCACAAAAAATTTTTTGGGGTTAGACTTTAGACACTTGGAGGCGGGTTTAACTGATCTGGCTCCTCATAGGTGGTCTGCATTAGCAGGTGTGCCATTGGTCTGTTGATTCATAACATACACGGGACAAACTGCTTCTCATTGGCCAAATTAACATGCAGGGGGGGGGGGGGGGGCTTCTATTTGGAAGAGCTGCCGTTAACCACCCTTTTAAATATTTGTTCACTCTGTCATTTTGTTTGATCTTTTATTTTCTTTTACACAGGAGTGTTCATGTGTTCGACATCTATAAATAATCTAACGTATATAAACATTTACATCTAACATTTATACATAAAATGACACACATTTCAAGAGGTTTTTTTGGAACATAATTTAAACATATATTTAATTGATGGACCTAAGAAAAACATAATACTACAATATACATTACATTAATTAAATATATAGAAATAAACAAATATGTGAAGAATGTCAAATAAACATTGCACAGTATCATTTAAAAAGGAAACAAAAGTAGACGTTGTAACCATGCTTCCTTTATTAGTTTATTATTATTTTAATACTTTGGCATATGTGTCCAAATAGCTCTTATGAGCCAGTACCCTCATAATAACAGCTCATTCATAACGTGAGGATTCATTTGTCTGCTATTACTTTTAACTGTCGCTAGATGTCACTGGTGAGCAGACGCTGAGCGCAGTAGGCACTATTTTATGGCACACAATACACGTTGTTGCATCAATATCACACTTTCTTGCCACCGTATGTGACCACGCTCCTTTAAAATGCACAAAAATAGGAGCAAAGCATGTTCTTCAGGCTTTTAACTAAACTGAATGAACCTTCGAGTACTGAACCAATTTTCGACTCAGTGGTTTCAAAGTTTCATAAAACCTAATTTTGGCATCCATACCTTTGTAACATGTCTGCATTAACACTCCTGTGTAAAATGAACGAATGAATGAAATATAAGATATCAACAACATGAAAACTTAAAACTGAGTAAAGAAAGAGTTATAAGAGAGCTTTTGTCAGCTCTTCCAATGAGTACAGTGGTCCCCCGAGGTATGGATTCTTCAAGTTACGAAATGTATAATCTGTTTTTCATGTTGCTTGCGTTGTCGCACAAAATAACATGAACACGGGATTCAGAAATATTCCACTTCACAAGCATACCCTCGAATGATTCAGCTATGGACGCGTGAGAGCCGCGAAACTCGTTAGCCTGCAGCACTGCACTTTGAAGAATAAAAGAGTAAAAAGGCGTCACTGTGTCCATCCAGTGTTCTGTTAAACTCAGTAAAAGACAGCGGGATTCGAGTCGCAGCTCCAGGTGTCAGTAGTGAAGCTGATAGTTCGCACGTCCTTTAGTTTACATGAAATGTGTTCACGCACTGTCTCATATAATTTAGGGAGCGCTGTTTCGGAGATATAGGGACCAGGGCTCCAAATGTTAATTAAGCGGCGAAAGCCCACGTTTTCGACCACTGACAGTGGCTGGTCATCCAGTACAATAAACTCGATAATTCTGTCGGTTATCTTTATTGCTCGTTGGATGTCTTGTGAAAACTTTTCTCTTTGTTTGAATGAAGCTTGTTTGTTGCGTCTGGCGCGGCTTGTCCTTCTCATTGGTTGCTTGTGGCAACACGACACAACTTCCTGTGTTTACATTCTGAGCAGCGAAGAAGAATTGATTTCCGCTTTGCAGCGATAAACAAAGCTAGCGGTTATAACTAGGTTATGTTTATGAAAATGGTATCGGATCGGTACATGGACTCAAATACTCGCCGATACCGATGCCAGGTTTTTTTTGTGGTATCAGCAGCATTTTCGATACTGGTATAGGAATCGGAATAACCCTAGTTTAAAGTGCTTTTGTCTATTTCTGATAGATCCCAGGAGTGCAGTATTGTAACATCTGCAGTGCAAAGCGAAGAGGACCAGGCAGTGGCATACTGGAGATGAAGAAATAGGCACTGGTCTCATTGAAGTATCTCTCTTTAGTGACTTTTAAATGTACCCTTGTGTTCCTCATGGCTATCCGCACCAATAAAGCACTTCCTATTACTCACCTTAGTCCTGTTTCCAAACCAGAAATCATTCCACTCCATAGGATTGTAGCTCTTGAGGTTATTCATCTTACAAACATGCACGACCAGTCAGAAGCGGAATCACTGTGAAATTTATCACCAGTTTGATGATCCATGAGGATAATGACCCTGCAGCTCTTGAATATGTGAAGCAAATGAAAGAGCACCAGTCTCCAGTTCAAACCGTCCATCAAGCCCATCCATCTTGAGGAGGTGCTTCAAGAGTCTAGAGGTTCATTTTTCACCAGGGCGAAAAAACATTTTTTTTTTTTTTTTTTTTTTTTGCTCTTAGGGTGCTTTCACAACCTCTACTGTGTTCTAATTTGGTGCGGACCAAGCGGAACTACTGTTCCTTTGTTAAAATAGAATTTTCAATCCAAAGTTTTGTGCGAAAACATGTTGATTGAAAACCATTGGCACCAAAGGGAGCTTACACATCTGACCGAACATATATGAATAAGACACAAAGGACCACTCATTCCACATTTTCATAGTGACTTCACACAAGAAACAGGAAATAAATGGCTCACCACAAATCCTCTCTTTTCTCCACATTTCCTTTAAACAGCTCCCTGGGATCATCCTTTAACAGAAGAAACCATAAAGACGTTCATGATTTCTTCTCAGTCGTCATTTTCTTCATTCCTGTTTCCCAGTGTGGCGTGGAGTGAATCTGTTGTGCCATAAATGGCATTCTGCCATCTTCAGGCAGGGAGCATTATTGCATCAATTTTTGCTCGACCCAGATGAAAGCACCCTTCTGAAAAGACGCCCAACCAATATGTAGAGGTTTAGTCCTCATTCACACCACACTAATTGCTCGAATCTAGTTGAAAACACAGCCGTGTTTCATCATAGGGGCCACTCATTGGTAATATGTTGTTGTCGTGTTTCCTCGATGGTTTTTCCATTGATTAGAGCTTGAAGCCAACACAATCAAAATGCACAGACGTTGCTGCTAGGGATACAATGGTACATAAAGCTCATGGTTTAGTAGGTACTGCGGTTTTTAACCATGGTTTTCTGTTCGGTTCTGAAAGCTTAGCACATTTCACTTTTTAATTCATTCTTTGTATGGATCACATGATCAGATAAATAATGGGTGTTACATAGAATTCACTTTATGCTCAAACATCGACAAATCAACAAAAATGTTAAATAAGTAATTGTAGCAAGGTGGGCATGAGCTTGTTCAGCAGCGAGCAGATTAGCGCAGGAAGAGAGGGATTTAGGGCAGGAAAAATTTTCTATGGTTTGGTAGAAAACTGAGTATTGTGGGATCCCTAGTCGCCATGCTAAGCGGTGCTTGCGTTACCAAATCATTAATACATTAAAGAAATCAGGCCAAAAACCAAACAGCTGCTGAAGAAAAGATTTCAGCTTAGGCCATTTCCACAGGGTTTTTTTTAAATACATTTTTTTTCTCACCGTATGCAAAAAAAAATGCATCCACAGGTTTTACAAAAAAAAAAACATAAACACTAATGACTGTACTAAATCAACAGGTTGCAGTTGATACGTGCCATTTTAAAATGAGCATTCAGCATTGAGTCTGCAAAAGCGCTGCTGTGTCTGTTTGCTGTTCATACTGAAATCCTGTACATGCTGCGTCACGAGTAACTGTCCTTGTTTAGTCCACCATTAATCAAAAAAAAGCAGATGATTAACGGTGACTGCAAACACAGAGCCATGTTTCTATCCAACAATATGAATATTATTTAAGCGAAAAACTGGAATATTGCACACAATATTTGCAGTTTCCATCCAATGAGTCCAAGAGAACAAAATCGTCACTTCCTGATAAACTGGCACCAAATATCAAAATAAATTGGAGGCTGCTACGTTAGAAGTTGCTGCCGTTTCCATGTATAACTTACTCGCTTCTTAGAACACGCAGACGAAAAGCAACTTGTTAGTGAAGGCGGGAGACTGCTCTTTGGGAACACATCCGGTCGAGACATTAATGGGAGGTGATGATACAGAACCACTTTGATGACAGACTTTGTTCAAAGAATTTTATAAACAAAACAAGATTTCAGATGTTTTGCAATTAAACGCTTCTTGAAGCACCTCCCACAAGTTGGATTGGCAGGATGGGCACTGCCTGCATACCATACAGTGAAGCTTGTCCCACCACAGCTCAATGGGGTTTCGATCTGGTGACTGTGCCGATCACACCAATACAGATAGAAGACCTGCTGCTTTTTCTCTAAATAGTTCTTGCACAATTTGGAGGTGTGCTTTGGGTCATTGTTCTGTTGTAGGAGGAAATTTGCTCCAATCAAGTGCCATCCACAGGGTATGGCATGCCTTTGCAAAATGAAGTGATGGCTTTCTTTATTCACAATCCATTTTACCCTGAACAAATCTCCCACCTTACCACCACCAAAGCAACCCCAGACTGTCACGTTACCTCCACCTTGCTTGACAGATAGCATCAGGCAGAATTCCAGCATCTTTTCAGTTGTTCTGCATCTCACAAATGTTCTTCTGTGTGATCCAACACCTCAAACTTGATTCGCCCATATAACTTTTTCCAATCTTCTGTCTGATGTCTGTTCTTTTGCCAGCAGTAATCTTTCTCTTTTATTGGACAGTCCCAGATATGGCTTTTTCCAGCATCATGGAGTCCCCTCTTCACTGTGGATGTTGACCCTGGCATTTTGTGGGTCCTATTTAATGAAACTGCAAGTTCAGGACCCGTGAGGCGTCTATTTCTCAAGATAGAGACTTGAGAGTAAATTTTCTGGCAATTTTGTGCATTTTATCGAACCCACAAATGTGAAGCTCCAGATACTCAACCTGTTCAAAGGAAGGTCAGTTTTATTGGTTCTCTAAGCAGCTAAACTCTTGTCAGCGGTGCTAACATGAAGCAAAAGGGTTTTCTAATCACTCATTAACCTTCTGCCACAATGAGCAAACACATCGTACCATTAGAAACTGAAGTGATAGCTGCTGGAAATGGTCCTCTATACACCAATGTAGGTATTGCACCAAAATCCAGACATTTGCAGCTAGAAGAGTCATTTACCGGATGAACACTGTACAGAGTGCATTTATAATCAGTTTAAAGTTCTTCATAAAAAAGGACATTTCTAAGTGACCCCGAACTTTTGAACGGTAGTGTATTTATACTTTGCAAGAGCATATATTACACCATTAAAACGATCATAACCATGGGACTTCATTCCCAGTCTCTGCTAGTACTTACACCAGGGCGTCACATTATTAAAAATGTAACAGCTCTGTGTTAAAATGTTTGCGAGCAGTACTGTGTGTGCATTCTATTTTACATTCATTTCAACCACAAAGGATTATAATAAAGATCTACAAAAAGTAATAATAGGGGTGTAAAGATACACTCTGATGACTTTATGAAAATCATAAATCACACGTCCATCAAATGAGATTAGAAAGGTTAAGCTTTAATAATGGTTCTTCACATCAACGAATCCAGTAAAATGAGGAGAGGAGTGGGGATGAACGGTTAGAGGAGCATTGTTAGAGAACACCCATCATCAGTGGAGAAACTAGCACAAAACTACAATCTCACAGAGGAACAAGGAGGTCGATTCTCCTCGGAGTCAAGCAGGTGGTTGCCTGCTACTAGACCAGGAAGTGCCCTTCACAACAATATTTGTAACCCTTTCCCTAAATATATATATTTATCTGTCATCACGTTCACGTCTTCTTCTGCAGTAAGGCCACTTTAAAAGTAAACTGGAAGATTCAAACACCTCTATCCGCAAATCTTGCCAAATGGGGAGGGGAACAAGAGGATTTTCAAGTTTTCAGTTGACGTGTTGCATTGCTCCTCTTTGGCTGAACTTATAATCTTAGCAACGAACCAGAACCCAGGTCCACAAGGTCACCAGTTGTGTAATTTAGCTAGTCTCCCACCTCAATCGCCCAATTCCAAAACGTTCCTCTTTTCAATCGCAGCACAAGACTAAAAACAAACCCGATGGCTTGGGATCAAGCGATGCGGTTATAGAAACGAAAGTCGTGTTTGTGCGTCACCCCATATCTTAAACTCCATCCTCATTCTCTCGGGGCTGGCCGATGTCCAGTGCCTCAGCCGGCCAAACAACCCCACATGGAAATCCACCATAGAAACATTTGGTGCCTTTTCCCTTTGACGCAGTGTCTCTTGTCTTGGTGAAACATTTTCATGTAAAGCAGATTTAGAAATTTCAGACAGTTCCTGTTGCTGCAGCCTGCTTGAACACAGTTGAGTAGAGGGTGGGGGAGGGGGCTTTATCAGCCATGTTTGTGTATATGCGAATGAGAGGATTCAAATTAATACGTTCAATCTGAGTTGTTTGACGGGGTTTTTTTGTATGCTGTGTGTGCACGTGTGTATGGGCACAGAAGTCTCAGTCAGCTCAGTCAGGACTGCATCAGGTCATCAGCCCCCCGCAAGTCTTACTGTACCGGTGGAGGCAGCCTTGAGGGGGAGGGGGTGGATGGCTTTTACTTGTCCCCCAGAATGGCATACTGATTATCTAACTGTAATTCCTGCATGGGGCCTGGACCTTCCCCTTCTCTGACCCGACTCTTGTGCTTGACCACCTCGAACGTCTTCTCCATCTCCCGGTCTCTAGAACAAGGAATCGGTTTTGTGAATGCACGTTTAAGTTTAATGCAGTTGATTTAATTCAGGTTTTACAAGGTCAAATATAAGACTTTATAAGATACTTTCATACTTATTTTCAGTGAATCATTTACAAGCAAGAACCTATACATCAAAGCAAATAAAAATATTGCATGCAAGCTTAAAATAACATGTAGCTTTGAAAAATTGCAGATGAAAAAAAAATTCACAGAGTCGTGGATAAAGGAACAGAATAAATGTTCCTTTTTGGTCGTTATCAACACCTGAAAAGAACTTGTTGTTTGTACATTTTTAATCATGGCATACATGAGGCTAAATTTGGAATCATTAGTGTTATTAGTCTAAATGTTTCCTGAAAAGTTAGCATATTTTGCTAGTTAAAAAGACTTATTCAAACCTTTATATGAACTTATGACATGAAATTAAAGATTTCTTAATTTTGCAACATTTAATAATGCTGTGTTTTTTTAAAGTAATTCGCCACATAAGCAAAACCACTGTAAAATGTTGCTTTTATACGGCCAACAATGGCCCATTTTTGGATATATCTATTTGTTGCATGAAAACTAACATAAAACGGTCATTTATATCATTATAAAACCTTAGTACATGCCAAAAATTATTTTATTTTCAGTTGAAATGCCAGCCATTTTTGTTAAATAACCAAATGTGCCTGATCGTGTTGTGCATGCTGGGAAATCTGTCTCAAGCACACTCGATCTGAAATCCGTTGGTGACCTGCGAAAAATTATTTAAGATCTTGACCTTATTAAATGTAAAACTTTGTAAATAATTGTCAGAAGTTGAAAAATCCCTCATAACAGATAGTTTGGAACGACTTTCCGTTATGAACAGAAACGGGAAAGCACATGTATGCACAGTAGCCATGGTTACATTCGAAGAGGCGGTCAAAATTCACGCAAACAACAAGAATTGCATTAAATATTTGTGAATAAAGCACCATTTCCATCCAAAGAGTCAACGATCCAAAGAGGTTGCTGCATTCACATATAATAACTTAGAACCCATGACGCCCAGTCACGTCATTATGCTTTTGGAGGCGGGAGGCTGCTCTTTGGGAACACAGCCACTCAAGACATTTCTGAGACTTGATGATCCCAAACAGCTTTGGCTAAGAAATTTTAAAATGACCAAAACAACATTTAATTGATTAAAATGAAATTGGTCCATTGGTTAATGCCGCCACATCGCAAATGCATTGCCATTGGGCTATATGCTGGGATTCTGTAAATGCATTTCCATCGTAGTTTATGCGCATTATTTTCTTTCTCAGATATAATGTTTATTCTACACAGTTGTGCACAGATTTTCAAAGTTTCCATCTTGCGTCTTTTTTAACAGCAATATTGGTTGGGCACACCTCACTCTCAAACAAAAAATATAAAACTGTTCAGCAGACAAACACAGAAGAAACACTTTGATCAAAAAATGAAACATTTAGGTTAAAGATCTATTGAACAAGCTTTTTCTGAGGTCTTACTTGCGAGTCTCCACATGTCTGGCAGTGGACAGGAGAGATGGAAACTGAGCATCATTGAAGATCTCTGGGGGCCCTTGAGCTGGGCCTCTCTTAGTGGTTGTTAATCTAGCCCCAGGGGGCCGATACACACCAGGTGCTTTAGGCTCCGGGACTTCGACTTCCTCTACTAAGAGCACAGAAGAGACATCTGCTATTAAGAAGAGATCTTGACTAACATTTGTTTAGTTTCCTCTCTATACTCTACCTGGAGCAGCAGAAGGAGCACCGCCGGATTTGTTCCAGGGTCCAGAAACTTTATCACCGCTGACAAGGATGATCTCTCCATCTTCACCCACTTCTTCCTTTTCATATTCTTCCTCCTCCTTCTCATCACTTTCAAGATACAGAAATCAAAATAGACTTGGGTTCAAAAGAGATTATATTTACGCCAAAGCATCAACAAGTCAAAAAAATATAAGTGCCAACAATGATACAGGGCCTAGCTTTCAGAAAGCATTTACATCTATTTACATTTTTATTTCTCTGCAACTTGTATTTTTGGTCAGCCTAAGGTTTTGAGGACTCACACCAAGTTTGGTGGCAATATGGCAAAAGTTTGCCAAAATATATCTTCTGACTCTACTTGCAAATCGAAAACACGACACAAATACATTTATGCCAGCAAAGTCAAAGGATGTTCATTCATCCCCTCAGCCACTTGTTCCCCTACAGGGTCACAGGCGTCTATCTCCCGCACACTCTGGCGAAAGGCGGGTGAACACCCTGGACAAGTGCATATATTCACACCAAAGGGGGAATTTAGATTATTCAATTAACCTGACTCATGATTTTGAGACTGCGGGGGAACCGGAGTGAACCCCACACAAGCACGATGAGAACATATAAACTCCTCCCAGGATGGTCCCTGGCAAGCCTTCTACCTGGAAGGCCAAAGTGCTACATACTGCACCACTGCAGGAAAGTGAGATAAGATCGCATCACAACATCCGACATGTACACATGAAACAGCATTATTGGCTTGTCCCACTTATATTTTGGCCAAACTGATCTTCGCTATAGCAATCGTGCAATAAAAAAAAGCAATAAAAGCAACAGCATGCGTCCACAAATCCTGAGACGGCATACACAGATATCTCCTAGGAAAGGTCCGAAAGTCGCCCACCTAAGCACAAGCAATGCAGTGGAGCGTGCGTAGCAAAGAATCAAGAACAAGATTTTGAAGATCACCAGTATTTATTACTGAAAGAATTGCTTAGTGGTTCCAGCCCTAGTACCCATCAGTTTTTTCAAAGTTCTGTTAACCTCTTAAGCCCTGAGGCCTATTTTCCGAAAATCGTATACTTTTACTTTTTAAGGCATTTCTCAGCTTTTACAAGGTCTTGGTATCAAAATGAAGATGGGTTCTTGGGGAATGGTGTGGATGAGTTAATTTGACAGTCAAGAACACTGGGTAAGAGTAATTGATGTTGGAATGGCCAAAAAATGAACTCCGCCTAAAAAAAACCCACGTTTCCTCTAATATCTCCTTATTTTACTTGTAACGAAGCAAATAAACACAATCAATTGTAACCACTACATGTCAAGGACATCTGTAGCAAGTTTGGTGTTCATACTACAAGAAACTAATATTCTGTACAGGTTTTGATTGAACAAAGTTCAGGCGTAATCCATGTTGGCACAGTTTGGCACAATAATTGAAATATGGAAAAAATCTTGTCCAAAGCTTCCGCTACATTCATGGTCTTCTTTTCTTGCTTACGGGACATGATTTCAGCAAAAAAACTCTTAAAGAAACGCTGTCAAAGGGGGGTGGAAGCCCATTTACGCAATCTGCGCACGCTTTGCGTAACGTCCCATTCACAGGCGCTTTCGACGTTCGAATCGCTTCCACGTGTCCCTACCCCCCGACCATCTGTCCAATCCGGCAGCTCTATATATTGCTGAAAAGCTTTGAATCTGAAGAAGCCAATGATATCAACCATTTTGAGACTGACATGATCCCCAACGAATCACACGACGCGGAGGGTGGAGAGACGTGCTCTTACGCACGGGGAGTGTTTCCATATTTGGCGATGTTATGCGAGCACAGAGCTACAGAAAAGAGTCAAAAGGAGTTTCCGCGAAATAATCGACCGGACATAACAACAAACGGACTTTTTCACTATGGAAATAACTTTTTGTTGAAAAAACGGCAAAGGTAAGACAAGATTTACATGCTTGCTTTGTTTTTGCTGACGTTTTTTCGGGGAACTTTCGCTCCCTGCTCTGAAATACTTCATGCAACGTTAATGAGTTACATATCGCTGGATTCAGCTGTTTGTTAGCTTTCATTTGATGCCATGGTTTTGGTGTTTCCATTTATATTGTGGATACATATCGCACATAAACAAAAACTTGGTCATGAATTATACTCCGGATATGTTGTTTTTTTGCAGCTGTGGTTCACGGATATGAAATTGACTTAGATACTTTTTTAGAGGAGTTTCCGCTGAGCACAACGGTATGTAATATGTGTGGGTTATTCTCAGGATTAGTGAGCTATGAGCGAAAATGTAACGCACAAGGGGGCAAGTCCCTGGTACCGGGGACTCTCGGGCTGAAGAGGTTAAAAATTGTCATAGCATTTACCTATACTTCAACATTAGAGGCTCTACCTCTCCAGGACTAGCCTGACCATTCAACAAGTCTTCATTTGTGTTAGCAATCACCTCATCTGCAGGGCTTGAAGTCTGAGTCCAGTGTAGTCCACCTCCTTCTGCTCAAACTCTTTCCATTCTTCGTCCTCCTGGAACAAGAGATTATGACTTATGAATCTAATCAACCCATAACTTAATACACCGGTATAGTAGAACTAGTCTAACTTGTCTGGTTTCGAATCTTTAATTGCAGTCCATTTCTCAGACTCAGATAAAACCTGTTAGTACTTTTGTTCGTAGAGTGAATAAATAAAGATCAATATTGATGTTTGCATCAGTTTTGTAATAAAGGCTCCATCATTTTAATAAGAATTTATATTACGAGAAGAAAGGAAATAAAAATCCACTACAAAACAGTTATACAAAGTAAATATAGAAAAGTAAAGCGTCAAGGACTCTAAACTACAAATTTCAACATTGTGTGGCAAAGGGGAAAAGCAGAGCTGGACGATATGGCCCAAAGAAAATGACAGTTTTCAAAACAAAAATAAAAAAATTAATGCACTTATGATTTAAACCCATTTTTTTCACCCCTATTTAAAATCAATCTTTAGATAACAAAGAAAACGTCCAATAACATTGTTTAAAATAATAGTGCTGTAACATTATTAAACTATACATTTGTCAAATTTTTATTATTATTATTATTATTATTAAATTGAAACATTACATTTACATTTATGTATTTAGCAGACGCTTTTATCCAAAGCGACTTACATTGGGAGTAAACATCAAGCAGTTTGGTACAAAGTGGATTGATCAGAAGATATACACATAGAACACATTCAAGCTAGTACAGGAAATGAATTAAAAAAAATAAAAAATACAATGTGTACATTTTTTATTCAGTATAATGAATGGACGGGTGTCACTTAAAGGCATCCTCGAGGACAATGCAGACCAGTTGTAGCACAAATATCTTTCATTAACTCTCTTTAAAACTCTTTTTATTCATTAATTTCCTACATGTTGTAATAACATTTAAACGCACATGGAACATATGTTTTATTTGGAGGTCAATTACAATAATTTATTTGTGATTTTATGGTGTGATGGCAGGCAAATCTAACTGGGTAGCGCAATCTACACGTGTAGCAGGGGCCCGAGTGACACCGGTGCTAAAAATGTTGTGTCACTCTGTTAAAACTGCTGCTGTGTATCTTGATATATGGCAGACGCGAGGGGCGGAAGGTGAGCCGCGCATCCTACGGAAGCTTGGAGGGCGAACACGCATTCTTTCAAAAGCCAACTGGGTGATTGTACAGAAACGGGGCAGCGTTTATATATTGCGTTAAAGATAAAATCGATTTTCATTCAAGCACACTCATGTACACCATAGAGTCGAGTTAATCAATAAAATTGATTTATCGCCCAGCCGTAGGGCATGGTTAGATTTACCTGCCCTCACTAACATTGAACATAAGTGTACAGCAAATAAAATACTGTAATAGACCTCCAAATCAAACATAAATTCTATGTATGTGTAAACGATAATACAAGCTCCAAACTTACAGGAAATTAATAAACCTGCAAAGGCATTTGCATTTTCCCCCAAGGCTCTTCACTGTGTCCAATAGCACAAGACAGATCTTGGGGTGCTTTCACACTTGTTTAATTCAATTCATTCGAGCTAGTTTGTTTTCCCTTTTAGTGTGGTTCGTTTGGACAGGTAAGAAAGCAACAACCAAACTAAAATTTGGACAAAAAGCAGATTAGGACCTGCTTGAAGAGGTGGTCTCAGTACTTCTACACACCCGCTCATGAAAAAACTGCTCTATGAGGTCTGTCTCTTACTTCATATGTAAGTCTAACTTTCTGTTTTATTTGCTAAAAGAATTATTGCTCTATCCCAGTTTTACCCGCATTTAATTATTCATATGCAAATGGGATACACACCCGTAGGTCTTAAAGCGTTAAAGTAGACAATTTACATTGTAACTTATTATTGTCATGTTACTTAGTGTAACGTATTGCTCTGTAATAACTTTACAAAGCCCCTCTCACAATGAAAAACATACAATATTCAAGTTCATTATTGACAAGTTAAATAATCAACTGCCAAATAAAAAGCAAAATAATCAACTGCGTTGAAGATAGTGTCAGTGTTGAACATTGTTATCTTTACCTCACAAACAACACTGTGCCATCTCATCTCGCAAGAGTGTTGGGGGCCGATACGCGAGAGTCAGACAGGAAGATCAACATTAAATCAATTCATAACTTCGTTAACCGGATCATCCTACATTTAGACCGATACAGGGCTCTGTGTATCGATGCACTCACATCTTTTAAATCAAAAACGATTTTATGATTCAAATCAGTTATTTTTACACCCCTACTAAACACAGTGTGAAAGCCATGGGACAGATCAGAGAAAAAAAGAAGGGTGGAGGTTTATCTAATCAAAGTGAAACGTACTTGTCTGCAAAGATTGGCCTTTTTAAATCAACAGTATCTTATAGGGGTGTAACAATATCTCGTGGCATATTATACGGCTAAACAACATTGTCACAATACATATCATGTATCTACTGGGAGACGTCCCCAGGAAATAACGTGAAGGGTATTTGCTTCTCGGAGTGATTGCGATTCTAGTCACTACCGAAACTTTGTTACCTTGTCTTCTTGTTTTATATAATATTTAATAGGAGACAATTATCCTTTAATCACATTTTAAACTAGACAGATTATACAACTAGCTCCATCGCTTAGAGCAGGGGTGTCAAACTCATTTTCACCGAGGGCCACATTAGCATAATGGCTGTCCTCAAAGGGCCAGATAGGGCTGGGCGATATGAAGCAAAAAAATATATCTCGATAAATTTTTGCTACATCTCGATATACGATATATATCTCGATATCTTTACAGGATTTATAACCACCACCCCCCCACCCCCCCCAAAAAAAAACCCTACTGCAAAAAAAAAATAATACAAATGTCAAAGTCGTTTTTTATTGAAGCTCAGAGGTGCTTCTGCAAATTTTCTTTCAGAAATCCTTGTATACATATTATAAAACAATAAAGAAATACATATTGCCTTTTCATTCAAAAATAAACCAACTAGAAAACAGGCAGTGCATAGGAACAAAGTGCTCCTGTAACATTTAGGATATAAACAAAATCCCTGATAACATAAATAATAATTTAACTGTAAAATAATACACATTGCCTTCTTTTCATTCAAAAATAAAACAACTCAACTCAAGCTCATCTTTGCAGGACCTCTGTTGTAAGTAACCTTTTCCAATTCAGCAGCAAGCCGCGCTCTCTCTGTAGTGTACAGTCGCGGGAGTTCCTGTCTCGAAAAGTAATGCCGACTCGGTAAACTGTATCTGACTGGGATCAAGTGTTTTTAGCATACGTTTAAAGCCACGTTGTTCAACGACGGATATGGGTGCCATGTCCACCGCTATGTGAAATGCCACGGACTCTGTGATGCTACACCACCTTGCGCTCTGTCTTTCATATTCAACACTCCGCGTTATAGAATTGTGGAGATTAGTGGAGCTTTGGTTGGCAGCAACTTTCACGGCATTCACGGCAGTAGACATCTGTCTGTTGTTTGTCTGACGACTTAAAACCAAAGTATTTCCATATAATGGAGCCAGCTGTTCTTTTTTTGCAACAAGTTCTGTAGCCTCCGGGCTGGTTGCGGGCGCCGCCATGTTGATTGAGACGACAGGCATGGGGAGGGGAAACAAAAGCAAGGAGGCGCGGACGAGCGCAGCACAGAGAAGGCACACAAGCAAATTGGCGAAAATTAAATATAGACATTATATCGATATGTACGATATGCCAGAATTCATAGCAAGTTTAAAAAATATCGAGATATATTTTAAATATCGAGATATCGCCCACCCCTAGGGCCAGATGTAACTTATAAATGTAAAACAATGTAATCGAATGTAATGTAAAATAAATTTAACTAATCCTTAACGTTATATAACTCATTATTTATAACTTATTCAAGTGACAATTAAGTTGCATAGAAACAATTGTATGCTTGTTGTTCTAATGTAAAATCCTTTTGATTTTTGTCAGCTTATGAAAACCCACATAACTCCATTAATGAAGGATCAAACTGTCCAAGTGAATAAAGAAAAATAGCATTTTTGTCATTTGTTTAGCAAAAAAAAACCCCTCACAGACTGAAGACATAGCATTTCGATCGTCATCTTTCATCATCAGGCTCTAGAAACAGATCACAGATAAACTATTAGCTCCGCCCATTTCACATCTTGAAATGTATTTTAGCGTGAGAAATCGGAGGTGTGACGTGAGAAATCACTCAAATGCGTGAGTCTTACGTTCAATGTGTGAGAGTAGGCAGCTCTGCAGTTTCACTCATGAGTATGGGTGCGGAAACACCGCTGCGGCTACCGTAGGCCAAAGGCATTGTGGGAAATTTAGTTTTCAGTCTAAGCAGGGATGTTCCTCCAGTTCATTCGGGGGGACAATAAGGCATTCCTAGGCCAGCCGGGAGAAAACAGTCTCTCCAGTGTGTCCTAGGTCTACCTCTGGATGTAGAAAGGAGGCATTAAAAATGGTTTCTCTCAATGTGGAGGAGCAGCGGCTCTACTCCACCCCTCCTAAAACCCCCACCTTATCGTGGTGGAAGGTTTTGTGTGCCAGAATGATCATAAGAGCTATGTTGTTGGGGGGTATATGCTCCTGAGAAGGTCTCCAAAGTCAAACAGTTCCTAGGTGACGGGCCAGACAAAGAACGGTTCAAAAGCCTTATGAAAAGGAAAAATGTAGACCTGTGATGTCAGCTTGGAGCCACTTTAGAGCATCTGGTGAATGGGCCATACCCCATGGGTTCCGGGAAGGCTCAGTCCGATTGAGCAACATGGGGGATAACCTCCCGTAGGCCCACCACCTGCAGAAGGAGTTGTAAAGGGCTGGTGCCTTGTAGAATGGGTGCAGTCGAAGGCAGGGACCTCGCCGACCCAATCCTCTGAGACTAAATCTGGTTTTATCAGATGTAATTATGCAAAAGGCAATACATGAAACATGACCGCACATCTGCGCAATCCTCACTCAGCACCGTATACCAGCATTGGTGAGCGAGCCACAAACAGCAAGAGAAACCCTCTGTGACCCATTCAACCAGCCACACCCAACTCATTTAGAGAGACACTAAATAAGTTATGTTGCACTAGTGCATACGGAATACTGTGCTTAAGTTTTCTTTATATAACATATTTGGTGTCAATTTTGTAAATGTGTAATGATATTTGATGATCCTTCAGTGGAAACATAGCCATAAACCCTGCCACCGTAGCTAAACGTGCACCTTCCAAAAACTAACTATGCATGTAGATGAGAACCATATGTTCTGTGATTGGGCAGTTTAGTAGTTAGGCGTTTCTGGATTGCATCACGAGAGTAATAGAATAAGAGTAAAAAGAATACACACAACAAACGTCTTCTCTCCTTCCCCAGTTGAAATGTAAGTAATTTGACTCACAATAATTGTTATTCCACTTTAATATACTCAAACACATTACGCTCGGGTTAAGTCACCATTTTTGTTTACAGCTTCAAAACAGGCGGAGCATAACATAGAAACTACACCGCCATCTAGCGTTTATGACATACTATCACAGGTCGATAACGTACGCAGAGTATAAACCGAGCTTTAGCATTTAGCAATTTGACGTGAGATGCTACGCATTTGGGCCAAACGGAGGACACCATTATAAAACAGAATCTGGCCAACATAAGGTTATAAATTGATTATTCATCAAGAGGCTCACCCTGAAGATTAAGACATTTTGCTACTCGGTCACGACTCAGTTTTAATATCATATCTAAAAAATATGATTTAAGCAAATGACGTTTCAAAGAATGAGGAAAGGGCTTTCCATGACTAGCTTAAAGTTGTAAAGAAACTAGATTATACATTTTTGTCTAAGCTAACTGTCACGGTCCCCAAGTATTTGACGCTAGACTATTTGCATTCCCTGATATGTGAGCTTTAAGTTAGTTATAAATCATTGTCTTGCTTGGAACAGCGCCATACGAGTGCTATCTAGATGGGCTTCGGACACAGCCCGCATATGTTAACGTTGCTTCACCAGGCTTTACCTTCTCCATCTGGGCGTCCTGGTTGTCACTCTTCGTTGACTTCTCCTTCTCCCTTTTCGTCCTTTTAACCACCATTACGGTTCCGCTTGTCGATTGCTCCTTTCCCTTGACCTTTTCTTTCTTTTTCTTCTTGTCACGTTTGGCGAAGAAGTCATCCAGACTCTTCTCCACGCCGGCCGGAGCCACATCCGCCATCTTATTCCCCAAGATCCTCCAAAAAACTGCGAAAATGGCAAAAGTAATTTACCAGAACTGCGCGTGGAACAACGGTAAACGGGGCCTTGTGCGCGTGTCTACACGGTAATCCGTCTGTTTCATGTGTATCCGCAGGTTAAAAGAGTTCTGAGAGCAGCATGACACACTCACCAGCTGAAAGTGTGACACACTCGGCCAATGCCCCGGATAGTGTTACATTCGACCCGACCCGGATGGAAACACACGTTATGACTGACAGTTCTCACAGCAAATCACAGAACGACAAAAGTCCCTTGTCGACCAATCATATCGCAGTCAAGATTCAGAACCTAAAGCAAATAGACTTGTATGTCAATGATCTAGAAATAACTCGTATAAAATGTATCAAAATATAACGCTAAGTGACCTCATTAGAAACCAAAAAAAATTCCAATCCTTGCAAACCACAGTTTTATTTAAAATTAATTTAAAACTAAAGTTGCAAGCAGCGATCAAGGGGCTCGAGCTCCTCCAGTGCCATCTTCTCAGTGGCCAGTTTGTTGCACTATACACAATAGTCGTTCCTTATTTAGGTGATGTATTCAAGCAAATATTGTTAAAATGACTGAACAAAACAAGCAATTTAACTAAAGTATGGTGCTGGGAAATAGTTTTAAATAGGTTTTTTTCTGATATTGTTTTGTAATTGGTTAAAAGAATAACCTTTTCAATAGATGTGTCCCAATCGAGAAGTGTGCATCCTCCCGAATGCAACAAAACAACTTACAGTGATCTGAAAAATGTATCAGACACAAAACATAAATATAAAAGAATCGTCTAAAGAAAAATATTAATAATAAAAGAACATTTCATTTATTCAACTCGGGATCCAAATAACTGATCCAGCTGGTGGCGCTAATGCACCATAAAGCAAACTGCCACAAAACAACAGAAGAAGAATAAGAGGCTAGACCGTCCCGTTTACCAAGGGTTTATGCAGCCTTCGGAGGATCCTCCTAGGCCGCAGCCTTGGAGGCTGGGTAGACTGGATTGGGATCTACTGGGTAGACAGTAGACTGGATTCCTTGGAGGCTGGGTGGCTGGATTGGGACACAGCTGAAGTCAAATGTTCAATTTTCTGTGGCCATGTTGTGGCGCTATAAACGAGAATGTGCAATGCATATGTGGTCAAGCTAGGACTGTTACAGTTTTTTTCGGTCAGTTGCCACATTCTCAAAACTCTAAACACAATAAGCGCAACATCTGACTTTTGTGGCGGTACCATTCACACATTTCATGTCGTTTTCTCACAAAAGTTAGTAGTTAGTGAACACATTTCCACAAACTTTAATTTTCTTAACAAAGCTATACCTCCAACCATAATTATGGTTTGCTTTTGTAATATTTACAAATGTTGATACACAAAATCCCACAATAGAAAAAACAATATTCAAAACCTTAGATAGAGTATAAAAACTAGAGCAGTGAGAGGTGGAGGTGCAGTGAATACACCAAGAGAAATGAGAGAAGCCGGAGCAGTGAAAGGAGTGAGAAGAGCAGAAGCAGTGAGGGTAGCGGGACCCTGGAGACCGCAGAGATTAGATGCAGTAATTTTTCTGCTTATTTTTAGACCACCTCACCTTCCCCTCTTTTATCTGGGCTTTTTGCTGTTGTTTTTGTTTAGAAAAGAAGTTGAAAAAATGTAATTTCATTGATATTTTGTTTACTGTAAAACGTTTTATGTTATGTAAGTGTGATAATTATCTAAAATGAATAAAACATCACTGTTTTGGACAGGTAAAAAAAAGAAAAGAAAGTAGTGCATTGATGATTGTTTTAAGTGTAATCCAAAGTCCCCAATGTACGCAAAACAACTTTATTATGTTACTAATCAATATAATTAGTAATATAACACACACACACACACACACACACACGCACACACACACGCACACACATATATAGCCGTTAAATTTTTGTCATTGTATTTAATATAAATAAAATCATTTATATTGTATCATAATATCATTAAAAATCCCTGACATTCATAAAAAAATTGGATCAGTTTGAATCATTGAGTTTAGGTGATTTTTGAACATTGTGATTTGTAGTGAGAGTAGAGAGCAGGTGGAGGAACACCTGGAAAGTTGGAGGTCTGAAAGAAGAATGAAAGTCAGTCGCAGTAAGATAGAATACATGTGTTTGAACGAGAGAGAGGGAAATAGAACAGTGAAGTTACAGGGGGCTGAGGTCAAGAAGGTGCAGGAGTTTAGGTATTTGGGGTCAACAGTCCAGTGTGACGGGGAGTGTGGAAAAGAGGTGAAGAGACGAGTGCAGACAGGTTGGAGTGGATGGAGAAAAGTGTCAGGGGTGTTGTGTGACAGAAGAGTGTCAGCAAGAATCAAAGGAAAGGTGTACAGAACAGTAGTGAGAGCAGCTATGATGTATGGGTTGGAGACTGTAGCAGTGAGGAAGAGACAAGAGGCAGAGATGAGGATGTTGAGGTTCAGTTTAGGAGTGACGAGGATGGACAAGATTAGGAACGAGCACATCAGAGGGACAGCTCAGGTTGGTTGTTTTGGAGACAAAGGACATGAAGGTAGTTGGTGCAAGAGTAGAGGATACTGAGGACAGAGTTAGGTGGAAACGGATGATTCGCTGTGGCGACCCCTAAACTGGGAACAGCCGAAAGGAAAAGAAAAGGGTTCAGGTGATTTTAATTGTTTGTAAATCTCTTCATATACAATTACTGTGGATGCAACTGTTCTGTTGGATACAGCAGTAAATATAACAGTAACAGTAATTATGCACAAACTGTAACGCTTGCTTGTAAAAGTGTCATTTAAAAGTATTTTTATAAGCAAAACGGATTGGTTTCCAAGATAGAGTTTTTGTTACGGAGGAGTCAGTGACATCAAAGTTCCTCATGCTGATATGAATAATATAAGCCAACTTCCATTTGTTCATGATTTTCCTTAGCTGAGATAGTGATGTGCCAAAATGGTTTATGCCAAGTCAGGTTGCTATGAAATGGTCAGTGACATAATATAATATTCCCTTTATCACTATAAGGTATGTAAACCAAGAAAGAAAATAAGCCCGCCAACCAGAGATGGGGTTCAGGAAATTGGTTGCTAAGGTGCAAAGTTTGGTTGCTGGGGTCCCGTCTGTGATTTGTATTTGTATTTTTTTTACCATGATTAACATAAACAACCCCCCTTTTGTCTATGATGTTTTATCTTGAACCTATTTGTGTTGCCGTTTCCCATTTATTTTCAATGTACACTATAAGTCAGTCATAAATATTAAATTTTACTATAATTTAAAAATGTGTACTTAAAGGGTCATATTATCATATTAGCCATATTATGCTATTTTTAAACCATTTATAATCCCTCTCTACTAGCACTGCACTGTTAGTAACTTTCTAAATGCAATATTAATCGGAAAAAAATCTTTGAATCACCTCAAATCTTTTGTCTCTGCAAAATGCACTGTTTACCTACTTTTCTCCAATGGGCAGGCTTTCACCAAGCCCCTTTTGGGACTTGTAATTCGGGAATCATGGGTAATGTAATGTGTAATGGCCGTCACAATAGAACGGCATGAAGTTGTTCAATTAAGAATTAAGAGTTTTTTGTATGTCACCCGGGCTGGAAAGGGACATGAATAAAGTAAAAGTGCATAGAAGAGTTCTGTGTAAGTTTCATGACTTCACAAACTAATGAATCCACCATAAATGTGTAGAAACAACAACACGCTTCACGCAGTTCAGTGCCTGTGTATGCTAACATGCTCTGTTGTACTGTTTGTGTGAGATTAAGTTAATGAACAAAGTTTGAATCTATTTCATGCAAATATTTTAGAGGTTTGAAACTGGGAATGTGTTTATTCTTTGTAATGGTGTTTCTTTGACATTATTTACTGATATCAGGTGTTTTGTGCAACGCTGGGTTAGTTAGCATAACCGCTAATATTGCTGCATCACCATTTATTTGGCAGTAATGCTCAAATCCAAGTTGATGATTGGGACGATGTCATCTTCCATCGTGATGTTTCACATCGAACTTCACCCAACCCTAAAGCCTTTACATTATAATCTACAAAAAACACATTTTCTTTGCATTGTTCAGGGTAATTGTGCATTGTTTTTGATGAGTGAACAGCACTAAAATATGCTAGGAATGTTGTAAAAGTTCATTTTGCATAATATGGCCCCTTTAAAGAGAATACATCTCACACTAATCAACAGTAATTATTAGCAGAATCAAAATAACTTGTTAAAAATCCTTTAGTTTCATAACATTACATCAGAATACACACTCTTTTTGTTTTCTTATGAGATATTTCATGCAACATTTGTGCTAATACAGATATGGTGGGAGGAATACATGATGTTGCTTGATTAGGAACTAAATGTTTGGAGCACAATCATGCCATAAAGAGTTAATATTAAGTGATTGCGTAGATCAAACCAATTTTTTCCAAGAAATTTAGGCATATAATTTTCTAAGCAAACAAAGTGTTCACTGTTTGGTAGCATGGCACATTGGTTTGAACAAAACTAAGCAGTTCTCATCTTTTAAGAGACCACGAATGAATGGGTGGCCCAGTCAAGCCCCGGTTGTGGCATGTTGAAGAGCAGGTGAATAGAAAACGCTTCATTCAGCACAGAATGAAAGGGAAACATTCCAGAAACATTTGACTGAAACATTGGCATTTTAGTAAACATTCAAACAGCATCAAATATTGACATTTTAAACACCTAGCATGGGGAAAAAAAACTCACAGATTAAAAAGCTTTCAAAGCCTTTATTGTTTGTATTGCTGGGCAGTAAAAAGTACATTTGTGTGTGTTATACAAAAGATTAACCATGATTAATTATATCGTATGAGAGTATTTTAATGTGGGGTGAGCGATTCCTTCTCATATTAAAAACTCAATAAAATATACAAACACTGTGGAAAATGAATCTACAAAAAAAATTCATATAACCGTTTCAGTTAAAATACCCTACATTGATTTAACCCTTTCAGACCCTGTGTCCACTTAAATGGACGTCACGTCAGGGAATGATTTTTTGCTTCTAGGGATTTTCTCACAAATTAAAGCCTATTTTCCATTAATTCTTCCAAGAAACTATGAATGATAACATTTTCTCACTCCTATTTAGTGGTTGGGTGAAGCCGTTTATTGTCAAACAACTTTGTTTACTCTTTTTAAAAAGTTTTAAACTTTCCAAAAAATTACCCTGAATCAAAAGTGATTTCAGCACACAAACATGTACAAAAACTGAAACAAAAAGGTTTTAGTGGCTAAGAATGATTACTATCCTCACCTGCGCCCTATTTTCTTGTGATCAATGTTAGTGCAGAAAAGGTTTCTGAGTTTCTGGCTCCTCATAGACCCTTTTCATCCAGTGATGCGCTGACATTTCTGAATTTTGAGTACAAAAGACTTCTATGCAAATGCCACAAAGTAGCCCGCTTACAATATGCAAAACACCTCAGAGACATCTGGAACTAAGTTATTTGGAGTAATGAGACCAAAATTTTACCTTTTTGCTACAACCATAAACACTACATTTGGGAAAAGGTCAACATGAAAGGAACACCATCCCCAATGTGAAACATGGACGCGGGTCACTGATGTTTTGGGGATATTTGAACTCTAAAGGTACAGCTGTTTGATAAAAAATGACTTCACTCTACCACTAACTATGACTGAAAAAAGAATGTGTTTTCATTTCAAATTTTCTGAAAACTGCCCAAGAAAACTAAAAATGTGTAAACTTATGAGCACAAACACTGAACAACTGAATGCAAAGTTTGGTTTAAAGGGGTCATGACATTGTTTTATTTTTGATAAAATGGTGTTCACATTGGTCTAATTGTGTGGGAAATGTGGTTTTCTTAATCAAAATTTTCTAGCAAAGGCTTATTCCAGAAATGGGCTGAGATTTTCATTCTGAAAACTTCGTAAGTACTCCCCAGTTATTCACAACGTGCATACAAAGTTACTGTCAGACGGTCAGCATAGATGTGGTGGAGATTTGAGTGATGATTAATTACGAGCAGCTTCAATGCTGAACTTTTTCTTAAAGCAACAATCATAGATGCTGTGGAGGAAACGTTTGGATAATGGCATTTGGAGGAAACGTTATGCAACTTTTTGACTGATCTGAAGTGTTTGTGGATATTGAATGGGTTTTCAGCTAAAGAAAGCCGTTCATTTTTGTTAAATGAGTTGAGACCATGTTCAGTGGTGACCCAGATGAGAAAAGTTTACATTTTATTTTGTGAGTAAAAACATTCAAGTTGAATGTAAAAAGATTTAAAAAAAAAAAATAATATAACGAATGTTGAAGCTGGTTTCATTGTGGAATACCAACTTCATTTATTGACGTTACACACTTGTGTGTCGCTAGCTCTGTTTTTGACTCTCGCACGTTTGTTTCCAGATATCACGAGAGAAGGCGTGTATAGCGCGTCACTTCCGGAGGAGGGAAATCAAGCCATGATGAAACAATGGGACTCGTGTGTCTTTGTCAATGGCGAGAATAAAACCAGTTTTTAAAAACTCGTTTTGGTTTGGGAACATCCATGGCTCTACTCGTATAGGCTCAACATGTCACGACCACATTAAACTGTTAAAAATTGTGTTTGCGTTGTTCTGAAAACTGGAACATAATTCAGGTCTGAAGGGATTAAAACACACAAAAAGATTCAAACATGATGAAAAAAACGTCACAAGGCAAGAAAAAAAAAAGCGATGATATTTAAAAATAAAATCTATGCTGAAAGAAATTAGACACTAAAATAGTTCTCACAATCTTATAACTATTAGCTGTAGCCGTTTGCATCCAAAAATATAATGGACTTAATAGTATTCACTTTGTACAACACAGCAGATAGAAACCTACAAGAATTTGGTCTCGTTTATAGCGTTGTGGACAGAAACAGACACTGAACAGCATGTGTTCCAATTATATGTGCATTGAGCTGACAAAACAAACAAACTTTTATCACATGTCGTTACACTGCAGGTGAAACACAAAACACATCAGTCCAGTAAGAGCATATCTGGTGGATTACAGATAATTACACACTTTGAGGCATTCATTGGCGTTTGATCATTTTCTCTTCTTGTTTTTTTTAACAGTGAATGAAACTTTCTCAGTGTCACATCGAGTAGTCTAAAGACACACATGCTCCTCTCAAAGCATGGCTGTTTAAATAAATCCAGCATGTGCTGATTAGGTGTATGTCGTAAACATACTCTGCCGTTTTCGCCTCATGATAAGCTCAAACAGGCTTATGACCAGCTATTGTGGAATTGATTTGGTTCAGTTGCGCTCTTATATAGAGCGGGAGGAGTGACATCATCGCATCCACCATATTTGTAGGGTGGCACCACTGTTGCCATGGTTACTTGATAAACAGAGCGACTCCGACATATCAACAATGCCTACCTGTGTAATCTTTTCCAATGTGATTGATTTGATGGCATAATATATGCTATTGCCAAGCATGTACAAGTAAATAACTGAAAGGAATACTTATAATTATATTTAGCGATCGAGGTATATAACAAGCTAAGCGTGACTCTTAGTGGATGCAAACAAGACGACACCTCCCCCCGCTCAATTGAAATTTGCTAAAACAGAGAATTTCCTGTTTTGAGCGAGTCAAATTCCAGAGATCATCTTGTCTTCCTTGTCTTCAATGCTCCCGTCATCTTAAGATGTGTCATGTAATGAAGTAGCATCTATAGCTCCAGCCATTGGCTGACGACACATGCGCAGGTTTGTTCTTAGCCCGCCACACAGGGCATGTCAAAATTCCAAATGGTTTGTAAAAGGGATACAAAATTGGTTGCGATGGTAAACAGTCAGGTTGCTATGGAGGGATACGTGACATAACATATAATAAGCTATATAAACCAATCCCCAAGCTGGGATATAGTCTAGAAAGTTTGATTGCTGGAGTAAACAGTCTGGTTGCTAAAGAGCTGCCTGTGACAACATTACAGACAACTCCCTAGCAACCACTCTGTTTATCCTACAAACCCCAATTTCTCTGTGAAGAATTGCCTATTTTTTATTTTATATAATGGCCATTATGAGGCAATGGTAAAATTTTAACCTCTTCTAGAGCCTTGGGTTCAAATACTTTTGCACAGTGGTTGGTATGTTTTAGCACAGACTGATAACCTCCACAAATGGGGTGAGTCTGAAGTTTCTACAAGTTTCTCAGTTTGTGTTACAACTTGGCAAAACGTGACCCTATGCAAAGTCAATGGAAAACTTCCCAGAATTCCTTAAGTGGCATAAGTCTGAAAAGATATAGCAACCAGAGTCAGACCAATTCAGATGTCTTGGCTAAGTTTGGTGATCGTAGCTTGTGCGGTTGGGGAGGAAACGCATTTAGATTTTTTGTTTGTCAGAAGCAAAAAACGAATAAAAATATTTATTACTTTTTAAAGCCAGCATAATAATAAAAAAAATACATAATAAAGTGTACTTCATTAAAAGAAATAAGAGCAGCATAAATTTGGCTAGGGAGTGGTGTCTCTCACATGGCCTTCTGATGGAGGCCGAAAGGTTCTCCATTGCCCTCTGGAGAATGGCTGCAGTATGGGTCAGAAACGCTGCCTTCCCCGTGACATTTTCATTAAAAATTTGAATATTATGACAAATGTCAATATTATAGTCCACTGGTGTTCCAATCTAGTCAGCTGATTAATGCAAATTAATTTCAGCCTTGAAATTTCTCATGGTGCTTTCACACCTCTAGTTCGTTAAATTAATCCGAACCAAGAGGAACAACTGATAGTTTGTTGTAATTTAGATATAATTATCACACCACACTGACTGCTCAGATCTGCATTAGTTGAAATACAACCATGTGACATCACACAGGCCACCCATTGGTCACATACGTGCTATTTGATTTGTTAGAATGAACGTTCACATGAAAGTAAACAACAGAGGACAGAACGCCTGAAGACACGTACAAAATGGACTGACGTCACTGCTTCATTTTGACCCTTGGCATCTTTTATCATTTTTGTTAATCAATTACGATTTATGATGGAATTGAAGCTCAGATTACAATCTACTCCAAGTTTGACCGCAAGCTCCTATGAGAAACCCTGCTATATAAACAGACAAACGGCAATCCATAATGCGCAGGCAAGTACGATGGTGTGTTCTTTAAAAACGCATGTTTTGTTGTATTCTTTTGTTTTTAGTTTGGATCAGAGTTTGATCATGTTCTCACCACAAACAAACCACAGAGTTTGTTTGGAGTTCTACTCGACTAGGTCTCCAACGCCTTTTTTTAGTCCGCTTTTGGTCTGGTTTTTAGTTGTTGCTTCTCAACTCGCGAACGGACCGAACTAAAAGGGAAAACAAACTTTAGTTCAAATTAATCAAACTAAACAAGTCTGGCTTAGAAGCCTTCGAAATCATGAGGAAGGCTGTTTGGCTTGATAATTGATGCCACCCAAAAGGAGAAAAGTCTCCACAACCAATTGCAAAAGAAGCTGGATGTTTAGAGAGGAATTTTACAGCAGTATTTGGCACCTGCCCACAAAGCCAAAACAACCAGCACCTGGTTTAAAAGCCCATCGTTCACTGAAGAAGTGAATAGAGAAGTATGGTGAATGAATTGTGAATGCTCTACAATGTTCTACAATTTATTTTAAATATCTATTTAAATTTCTGCTACTTAATGTCAGGGATTCTGCGGTCTAAGTTTTGATGAATGATGAATGAAACAACTTGAGTCGTTCTTCAGTTAAATTTTGCCAAAACTTCTTATTGTTTTTATATGTATTAAATGAATATTATGAAATGTTATGTGGTTACAAATCATGTGCAGTAAGTGGACTTCATGGGCAGTTACTATGATAGTATGGCTCTGAGAATGTTGCACCTCCTTCTGTTCATTATACCAGTTTCCCAATCCCACTAATCGTCATTTAAAATGGTCTAGTGGGAGGAGAAAGTGACGCACTCTGCAGAATTTTACAGAGCCACACCAAGTACGACTAGAACACAATCAGCTAAGGACAACTTAAGCCAGTTCATACCAGCTGCAGTGAAGCAAAACACCCCTAAGCAGCATATGGTGGATTTTTAAACAGAATCAAACAAACAAAAAAATAATAATAAAAATGAACCTCCTGAGAACAGAAGGTTGCTGCAGTCCTCACTGAACCCAATTCAGAAGCATTCCAGAATCAAAGCCCTTTACTCCTCCATTACACTGCATACTAAATTCAAGTGTGGCAGGCCTTTTAAGTCACTTTTAGTCTCTTTACGTCAACCATGTTTCTTAACACTCTTCACTGGAACAAAAGAGCATCCACATTAAGGTCTTTGCTTAAAAAAAGGCATGATATAACGCCGTATAACAATGAAGGAGTCAGTAGAAAATCCATGTCAGAAAAATATGCAGGGACTACTAAATAGCATCTTTTTCTGTTACATTCTTTCCATACACTTAATTCGATTTTAAACATAAACCATAGTCTGTGAAACCATAAAAATTTTTATATTTGTTTGCGGTGTTAATGTTTTTAACAAGGAATGATTTTGTCTCTTTCTAGTAGTGTATCTGCTTAGATATCAGAGGCCTTGTCTCGGTTGATAAAGAGAGTCTCTTGGCAAAAGGGGTTAACCAGAACCATGCCGCTGTCACTGTAGTCACCATTAGGGGGCAGAAATGTATCTTGTTCCTGAAAGGCAAATAAACATTATTAGATTGTTTCAGGAGCAGCTGGTTACGGAAATCAGGGGGAAAGGAGCAAGTTTATGTCTTAGGTTATAGACACAAATATGAATTAGTGAAGCACATGACTCAAAACTATAGACAGAGACAGAAGTTGAAGGAAGAAAAAAGGACTTAAAATTTGGTTTAACTGTCAAAAACATCAAATCACAGTGTTGAATGACTAGACTATGTGATTGCATGTCAGGGCGGCGAATCTTCTTCAAACTCAGTCTTACATCATATAACCTCCAGGTCATGGGAATGGTACTTACATTCAGGGAATGATGCTTAACAAAAAGTGAAGAGAGTAAAAGTGACTTTAGGACCAAGTATAGATAAAAGGAATTTGTGCTCTGCATTTAACCCACAAACACACCACAGTCACGGTTGTCTCAGGAGGGAAAGAGTTTCAACACTCATCGACTCCCAGAGGAGCTGGGGATCGAACCTGCGACCTTTTGATCACCAGTCAATCGCCTGATCCACTAGGCCACAACTAGGGGTGTAACGGTTCACGGTATGTATTGAACCGTTTCGGTACGGCCTGTTCGATTCGGTACACTTGCGTTCCGTTTCGGTATTCGGTATTTTTATTAGATAATATAAATTTATTATTAGCGCAATATTAACCGCAGCGGAACAATGTTCCTAGGTGAGTTTCCGCACGGACGCTATTGAGTGACGTGCAGCTATACTGTGCATCACTCAATAGTGTCCGTGCGGAAACTCAACTAGGAAAGAACATTGTTCCTAATAGCAGAGCACGAGTTAGAAAATGGCATCATGGCAACAGCGAAAGAGAAGCCAGAGCTTGAAGACGGTCTCCTGTTTGGGAACACTTTGGCTTCTCTGTTAAAATACATAACGGGGATAGACGAGTGGATAAATTTAAAGTTGTATGCCGACATTGTTCCACGGAGATCGGGCAGGCAACACATCTAACATTTTCTACTGCTGGAGATATTGTCACTGCAACCAGATCTGTGCTCTCTTCAGAAAATGTGGATAGGTTAATCTTTTTAGCCTAAAACTTGAATAGTTAGTTTTGTTGATATATAAGCTGAAGCTGTTGCTAGTGTTAAAAGTTTTCAGGTCCTAACTAGTTGCAGTATTTCATTTTTTATTTTAAAAATGTGTATTTCTTTATAAAGAGTGCAATTTATTTAAAATATCACCCAAATGTGTCACTTTTATTTATTTTATGCAAGAATTCTATTGTGTATTGGCAGCTTTTCAAAATAAAGATTATGTAAGTTCTTATTGTTTTGTACCGAACCGAATGAACCGAACCGAACTCTCCAAGACACTGTACCGAACCGAATACGATTTTAGCGTACCGTTACACCCCTAGCCACGACTCCCAATATGATGTAATAGCCCCGGCAATGGGTGTGCTTTTGGTATGCACATTGGTCACCCAAGACTTTCCAAACCTTCTGGTCCACTGGGTTTAATGATCTTCAAGAATATAATGGCTCGAAACTCCGCAAGAGCAACCTTCGCAAAGCAAGAACCAACTGTTCCGCGAGACACTAGCCCAGACCAGAACCCAGACCTGGACGGTAGCTATGGAATTTGTATGCTCCAAAAGTAAACAGAGAAACTGTCAAAAATCCATCAGTATTTATACCCAGCAGGTAAGGTGAGCA
>SRMA01027040.1:40560-67260 GCA_007224835.1 Danionella cerebrum | reverse complement strand
ACCCTGTACAGTTGTGGTCAAAAGTTTTGAGAATTACATAAATGTTGTAAATTGGAAAAGTTGCTGGTTAAGTTTTTATAATAGCATAACTGCAAATACTCCAGAATGTTACGAAGAGTGATCAGATGAAATGCAAAGTCCTTCTTCGTCATGAAAATTAACTTAATCCTGAAATAAACTTTCCACTGCACTTCATTGCGGTCGTTAAAGAACTTGCTGAGATTATTTCAGTAATTGTCTTACTAACTCTGGTGACAATGTTGATGAGCACAAGACTGGAGCTCACATTGTCTGGCTGATTGGGTTAGAATGGGATACTTGACATGTTAAAAGAATGGTGATGCTTGAAATCATTGTTCTTCCATTTTTAACCACAGGCAGTATATTGTGGCTACTAAGAATCATTAATGGAAAGAGATTTAATTCTTGTAATGAAGGCTTCTGGGAATCCAAAAAAGTCCAGCAAGCACCAGGATCATCTCCTAAAGAGGATTCAGCTGCGGGATCGGAGTGCCACCAGTGCAGAGCTTGCTCAGGAATGTCAGCAGGTAGGTGTGAGCTCATCTGCACGCACATTGAGGCAAAGACTTTTGGAAAATGGCCTGGTGTCAACAAAGGCAGCAAAATCAGGGATGGATTGATCTTCTGCAAAAACTATGGCAAATGGACCGTTGAGGACTGAGGTAAGCGCTACCATCAATCCTGTTTTATCCAACAGTAAAGCATCCTGACACCAATCATGTGTGTGGTTGCTTCACATCCAAGGGAGTGGGCTCACTCACAATTTTGACCAAAAACACAGCCATGAATTAAAAATGGTACCAAAACACCCTCCAACAGCAACTTCTTCCAACATTCCAACAACAGTTTGGAAACAGTGAAGAACGATGCATTTTCCATCATGATGGAGCACCGTGTTGTAAGGTAAAAGTGATAACTGAGTGGCACTTGGATTAAAACGTTGATCATTCGGATCCATTGCTTGGAAACCCCCCAGATCTTAACCCCATTGGGAACTTGTGTTCCGTCCTCAAGAGGGAGGTGAACAACCAAAAACCTACTAATTCTGACAAACTCCAAGAAGTGGTTATGAAAGAATGGGTTGCTATCAGTCAGGATTTGGCCCAGAAGTTGATTGAGAGCATGCAGAGGTCTTGAAAAAGAAGCTGCAACACTGCAAATACTGACTCTTTGCTTAAATGTCATGTAATTGTCGATAAAAGCCTTTGAAACAGATGAAGTGCTTGTAATTGTATTTCAGTACATGACAGAAACAACTGAAACAAAGATCTAAAAGCAGTTTAACAGCAAACAGTCATTCTCAAAACTTTTGACCACGACTGTAGATCATTTGAGTCATCTCTACTTTAAATGGCACTTTCTACATATTTCAATATGTTAGAAATTCTTCCGAAACTACCTCAGTCTCCAGGGATTGTATTTCACGGGGGAGCTCCACAGCATGGCGGGTAAAGTAATCCATCGTGATGGCATCATTCCAGTAGCTCAAGTTGTTCTCCTGAGGAGCAGACTTCTTCTTTTTCCTCATACAGCACACAGTAAGAAGTACGGCTGAAGAGTTAAGACAAAAGACTGCATTACGAATCATCAAACAACTTTGGAAAAGTGTGTGCAGCTAGAGGAAGTATGATATCGGTTACTCACAGCATGAAGAGACAGGCACGCTGATGGCAAGAACCAACCACACAAGGTCCATTTTGTCAAGACAGATGGTGGTTTTCTTGTGAGGAGGAGCCAGGGCAGGACCCGACTGGTTTCCAGATCCCCTTGGTCCTTGTGTAGTGGCTGGATTCTGCCTGTTCATGAAGTTTCCACTATCTGTGGAGGGCACCTTTAAGATGTCCGAATCATTTGATGCAGACCACAAACTATCAGTGCTCTTGGCAGCTTCTGTTGCATTAAACAGGGGGACAGTTGAGCTGGTTGTCATGTTAGAAGTTCCATTTTGGTCAAAGTTCCTGTTTTCTTCAGGAGAAGTGGTGTTGTATGTAGTGAAGTGTTTGAAAAGTGGAGCTAAAGGTGGTAGAGGAGACTGGTGGGAGGGTGGCATAGTGTCAAGTGGTAGATTGGGATTCTCTGTTATTGACACATCACGCAGTGTAATACTGTGGTGTGGAGGCACTTTGTCCATATTCTGGTGTTTTTGGATATTAACGAAAGAAAATGATGAAGTTGACGAATCAGCAATGTTCTTGGTGTCCTCTCCCATCTCTACAGAGTCGAAGGTGACAGAAGAGCCTTGGTTACCAATGGCTGCATCTTTATCAGACCCTGAGAGAAAAGAATGACCCAAATCAGAGTTTGGGGCTTGGTATCCACTGACTGATCCAACAGCACTGATTTGATTCCTACTACCCGAACCCATGGACTTAAACTGGTTCTCTTTCTTTATGCTGATTGTATGTAGCTCACTTGTGTTTGTTGCCAAGTTCTTGCCTTGAGTTAAAAGCTGAGTCACTTCTGCATTCATACTATGAGGATGGACCAGTACATTTGTTCTCTGGACCATACCAGATGGAACCGTGGTCACGGGTGTGTGAAATGAATTAAGTGTAGCTGGTCCATGGATGGCTAGAGAGGCTAGGTCTTGGTTGTTCAGAATTCTAGACCTAGAACCTTCCAGCCAGCTCAAAGACCTTGCTGACAGAGTACGGCTTCTAGTAGAGGCAGGGTCCTGAGGAGTTTGGCTGGGATGCTGCTCATCTGTGGAAAACACCAGCTCAACATGCATAAACAGAACCAGTAGAGCACCTGAAAAGTGAAAAAATGGTAATTAGCAACCATAATTGAGTAACCAGTAGCAATGCAATGTTCAAATGCTGGTGTTTTCATACACACTTAGCTGATTAGCTAAGGGCATTAGCTGATGCTAAGCATGCCAATTAAACATTTCAAATCTCTCTGCAAGGTTTAGGGTGGTGTCTACAGGAATTCTGATTCATGAGGTCAAACACTGGTTAGGGTTAGGGTAAGTCATTTCCTTTGTATGTGAGCAAATGTAAAAACTTTCGTAACCCCCGTTCCCTGAAGGAGGGAACGCAGACAGTATGTCGAAGTCTCGACAGTGGGAAATCCCACCTGGAAGGGGTGGAGCCGAATCTATAACGGGCAAATTGATTTGCGAGTGTAGATGAATAAGAGATTAATCAGCTACTCTATAAGAGCTGGGCGTGGCTCTACACTCATTCTGCTACTAACCTCTATGCCACCTCAGATTCAGCTGACTCAAGGTGTATGGCAAGGGAATTCCCTCTCAGTCGAACACAGACAGTATGTCGAAGTATCAACTGTGGGAACCCCTTATAAAGCGCCATGCATCGAGTCCATCCAGTCAGGCCGACTCTAAGCTGTGAAGGTTAGGTGTTAGTCAAGTCCCTAACTGGGAACTCCTTCTGCCCCTTAGCATGGGCATAGTCTATTACGGGGTGAGTTGCGCTCCCGCAATGAGCAGGGCAACCAGAAGGAGTGCAACCCTGATGTGCAACAGGGGTGCACAGAGACCGCATCGAGACCTGATAAGGGCTACCCGCGAGCAAAGCATTCCGCCAGCAATAAAAGCGGGCGGAACTGAAGGTCTTTGTTCCCCGCCCAGTTAGGGGAGGGGTAATACAAACTCACCTGATAAGGGGCTTTGTATAGAATACACAGACTGGGCCACCCAAGCTTGGGGGGTCCCTAAGTCCGGACCCGAGTTCTGTAGTGATCAGGCCCAACGGCAAATCCTTACTACAGAACCTAGCAGAGCATAGCTCTACACTCATTCTGCTTCTTTCAAGGAGCCGAACCTACTAACCTCTATGCCACCTCAGATTCATCTGACTCAAGGTGCATGGCAAGGGAATGTCTGTGTTCCCTCCTTCAGGGAACAGGGGTTACAAAAGTAACCTAGACATTCCCTGTCAGTCGAACACAGACAGTATGTCGAAGTATCGACTGTGGGAACCCCTTATAAAGCGCCATGCACCGAGTCCATCCAGTCAGGCCGACTCTAAGCTGTGAAGGTTAGGTGTTAGTCAAGGCACCTGACTGGGAACTCCTTCTCCCCCTTAGCCTGGACATAGTCTATTACGAGGTGAGTTGCGCTCCCACAATGAGGGCAACCAGAAGGAGTGCACCCCTGATGTGGAAAAGGGGCTTTGAATAGAATACACAGACCGGGCCACCCAAGCTTAGGGGGGTCCCTAAGTCCGGACCCGAGTTCTGTAGGGATCAGGCCCAATGGCAAATCCTTACTACAGAACAGATGCCACGTGGGGGGAGAACAGAGTTCACCGAACCACCGTAAGGGAGTCGTGAAAAAAGGTTCCTTCCCGTAAGACTAGGAACCTGCAGGCGCAGCACATCCTTGATCCAGGGTTCCTAATGGTTCTGTAGGCCCCGGACCAGAGCCCTCATCTGTGTTGGAGTTGGTGATGAGGGAACGGATGTTCGACAGACCCATGGGGATGGTACTTCCATGGGTATTGCCACCAAAGGTGCCTACGGGTTAAGTGCTACCACTCAGTACTGCAGAAGGCATAGCGCCGACGTCGAGGTAGTAGTGCCTGACGAAGGTAAGGGGTGTCGACCAGCCCACAGCTCTACATATGTTGGAGAGTAAGAACCCCTTGTCTAGAGCCCACGAGGTGGCGATGCTGCGGGTGGAGTGCGCCCTAAGCTTTGCTAGAGGGCAGGGTACATCACTCGCCTGGTAAGACAGCTGGATAGCCTTCACAATCCAATGAGCTAGCCGCTGCTAGGATGGGACCTTGGGGATGAATCTGGGCCTGAGCCTGATTCTCACCAGGGAGTCCTCAGTGCTGAATTCCAGGCAGGTTTCGTTGGCAGACAAGGCCTGGAGATCTCCAACCCTCTTGATAGATGCCAAGGCTAACAGAAGGGCCGTCTTTAAAGAGAGAGCCTTAAGGTCTGTAGAGGCCAAGGGCTCGAAAGGGGGCATCCTCAGTCCATGTAGGATGGTGGAGAGGTCCCAAGAGGGTACAGAGGGGGGCCTAGAGGGACGTAGCCATCTGGCCTCTTAGAGAAATCTCAGCGTCAGTTCGTGGCTGCCGACCGATTTCCCTTCAACCCGTAGGTGGAAGGAGATCGCTGCAATATAGACCTTCAGGGATGAAGGGGACAGTCCCTGATCTAACCCTTCCTGGAGGTCAGCACGATACCGATAGGACAAGTCCTTGGATCGTCCTGGTGGGAAGAGCTACATTTGACGAACCGACCCCACTTCCCCATGTAGCAAACTCTAGTGGAGGGTGCCAACGCGTGCTCAAGAGTCCTCATCACCGCAGGTTGAAGAGGCTGGGGGTCCACCGAGGCCGGATATGCCATACGTGTAGGGCCCATAAGTCCGGCCGCGGGTGCCTGTATCCCCCCCTGAGTTAGGAGATCTGGTCTCAAGGGGATCGGCCAAGGAGGGACTGTCACAATGCCATACGTGTAGGGCCCATAAGTCCGGCCGCACGGGGGCCTGTATCCCCCGCTGAGTTAGGAGATCTGGTCTCAGGGGGATCGGCCAAGGAGGGACGGTCTCTTATAGAGCAGCTGATTAATCTCTTAATCATCTACACTCGCAAATCAATTTGCTTGTTATAGATTAGGCTCCACCCCTTCCAGGTGGGATTTCCCACAGTCGATACTTCGACATACTGTCTGCGTTCGACTGTTAGGGAACTTGTATTGAATGAATTTGAGTGGGAGACAAAAAGAATAAGAGAAAATGTGAGTCTGAAAGCCTTTTTGCTTTAGAAATACACACATTACCAAGGTCATCTCCCATCTATCAATGAATGACTCACTCTCTGTGACATTTACTAGAACAAGCAAACACTGTCATGCTCGCCTGAGTCGCCATGTTGTCAAAAGAGGGAGGCAGAGAATGCACAGCACAGCATGAGCCAAGATGAGCTTTTGAAGGAATCTGTAGGTGCTACTTCAACTAAAGGCAATGCCCTCATCTATCACACTGGCTGAGATATATATTTTTTGAAGTATAACAATAAAGCACTTATAATGTATCTTCCACTGAGAGCTTTGAGGATTACTCACAGATACAGGAGGGAAACAAACATGAGAATCTTTGATGTGTCATAGATTATCAAAGAACCTCAGAAAGCTACAAAAAAAGCAAAATTTCTAAAAAAATTAAATTAAATTAAACTGCTGTAAAAATTAGATCAATATTTCATTTTTTGCATAAATCTCTTTATCTATATCAGTTCTAAACTAAAATTAAAAAGTCTGAATTTTGGACAAAATTACTTATTTTCAAAATGAATTTTTTTGACCATTTATCAGAATCTTGGACATGTCAAACATTAGCATTGGTGCTAATGGTGCTAATGGATCACATTTGTGTACATGTTACGTATTTTGCATGTGTTTTATTTTGTTTTATTATCATTATAGTATGAAGAAACGTTACTTGATTTTTCTCTGGTTTTCAATTTTTTTCATCTACTTCTACTGTTGTTTCTGAGAGCCATTGCACAGATTAGACGTTTAAAATGTAAAACTTGCTTCGAGATACAAAATGGTCAAGATATGAAAGCCACCCTGGTACGGATTAATTTCATATCTCGAGGTACCACTATAGTTTTGATCAGAGCTGAGGTAGATAAAGGGATTTAGGCAAAAAATGGAAAACAAAATTGATCTGATAGATTTTTACAGCAGTTTAATTTAGTGGCTGTTAACAGCCATGAACAACAGGAAAGGGTAGAATTTACCCAAAGTGCATTTTTGAATGAATTTCAACATTTCAATGAATCATATTGAGATTTGTCAGCAAATATCATTCAATTTATTGAAACAGAGACTCTCTAAAAAACAGTAAGTGATCAGTTTAAATTGAGGCTACTTCTTTGTCTACTTCTCATGTGATGTGTGACGAAACTAATATTTAGTGTCCTAACATTTCATAGTCTCCCTTTACTTTTTCCCTCTCTCTCCTGCTCTCTCAGCTTGTGTCTTGTACACGGTACAATGTCAGTGTCAGAAAGGGCTAATTAGCCAGAGCCATAGCACATTGTTTAAGCTCAGACTAAAATGTTTGGATCTCTTCTATCACGGTTCAGGGTGGGTTTTTCAAATGACATGAAAGCACATTGATAAACGCAGCAGTGGAGAGTTCTGCAAAAGAAAATTTTATTAAACATTCATCTTGTGACTGAGCAATTTGTGCTGTAAAGGGATGAGAAGAGATGAAGATGATAAGAGGGGGACGGTATGGAAATGGGGAGACTATGAATAAAATGAAGCTCATGAAATATTAATTTCAAACGTTCTTTGTTATTGTTTGGAAGATAGCGACATGAAAGGATTAACCTTGCAATAATTGCTTCCTCTACTTCTGCGCTACAAAAATTACAAAATAGCATGGGCTGCGGAATTAAAGCACTACTTTTATTAGAAATTGGTGGTTTTCCAGTCTTGCATAAAAGTACATTTAAGTGCTTTAAGGTGACCGTGACCATAAAGGAATTTAATAGGACAGGCTGTACCATATGGCAAGAGATTTGTGCCTAAACCTTACACAGAAAAAAAATTAAATTAAAATTAAAATATATTTTAACAGCTTTGAAAGCAGATCAGTTCTTTCCTTTTACTCCTTAAAAAAAACATTTTTTTTTCAGTTTCAATTGGGATTTTTTCGTTTGACTTTGAACTTTTCTCACACGGAGTCGGGCTTGACTGATCTGGCTCCTCATAAGTGGTCTGCTTAGCATTTTTAGCTATTGGTCTGCTGAGTCACAACCCACGTGAAATAAATCAAACCTTCTCTTTGAAAGAGCTGATCCTAGCACGCTCTTAAAAACATTATTTACTCTGTCGTTTTCCATGAGGTTTCAGGTTAGGGATGTGTTATATTTACTTTGCTTGTTCATTTTACACAGGAGTGTAAATGCAGACAAATAGGTAGTGATGGCATTAAAAATATGGGGGGGGGGGCGAGATCAGTACAGTAACAATCAGTTTCAAATACTTTATTTACTTTCAAAATGATTAAAATAGATTTTGATAATTTATTTACATTCAAAGCTATTTTTTTTCAGTAAAGGCACAAATCTCCAAAGATCGAGTACCAAAGACGGTGTGAGCACATGCTCAGGTTTATATGCAGAGGTTGCATTTGGAAAATAGATATGCCATCTGCCACACACTTCAAATGTGTCTTGTTTGTGGTCAAGCATGGTGGTGGGAGCGTTAGTGTCTGGGGTCTGAGTGCATTGACGGAACCATGAATGCAGTAAGTACCGTGACATACTGAATCAGAGCATCTGGGCTGCAGGACACAATTCCAACATGATAATGACCACAAACACAACATTCCTTAGTGTTTCCACACAGAAAGATGCATAGTGTATGTAGATGAGTTAAATATTCCTCAAA
This sequence comes from Danionella cerebrum, assembly GCA_007224835.1. Taxonomy (NCBI): domain Eukaryota; kingdom Metazoa; phylum Chordata; class Actinopteri; order Cypriniformes; family Danionidae; genus Danionella; species Danionella cerebrum. The sequence continues at coordinate 58,854 of SRMA01027040.1, read as the reverse complement.
ATTCATAATAGATGATTATATTAATTCATTAATTCTAATAGTTCAAATACAGACATGGACCCTCAACACACTTGGCAAATTTCTCCTCAATCAGACATTGTATGGCCTAGATATAAAAGCCACAGAAGCCCACCAAGAATGAACATCAAAATCTAAAAAGCGGTACAAATGCAGAGGCCTTTAGAAGAGACTGACAGAGTTTGAATCTCTAGGAGGAGTTTGTTAAAGCACAAGGATCGCTTACATACTTATTCCCAATTACAGAACATACACCCATGCTTTTGTGAACTCAGTGCTGAATACTCATTTTACAGTCATTACATGATTTTCAAGAGTTTTGCAAAAAAACTGTTCGTGTAGACCAGTAGATTTCTCTTTACTGTCAATAATGTCCCCAGAATGATACTGCAGCAGAGATTAGTTGAATTACTCAACTTCCTGATTATTGGTCATCATAGGATCCTTTAACGGGGGTATTATAGGTTTTTAAGGCATATCGTGTCGTTTTTTATCACACTCAAGTACCAATTTTACTTACAGTTGGATTGTAATCGCTGTATTTGTCATAAACAACCTCATAGAAATTTGACTTGGTATCTTGGCTGCGCGTAACGCCCTGATATTCACCTGTCTCTTTAAGAGCCCCCTTCTTCTTTCCGACCCGGCCCCTTCAGTGCGTCATACTCCATGCGCAATTCCAGAGTTTGTTTTCATTTTCAGAACGCCGCTAATTTTTATAGTAAAAACATTAAAATCGTGTTTTTGCAAAATGGTAACAGAGGATATTGTACACGCCTATGCACACGATCGGACCCAGAAAGTGAGTTTTTGGCAGAACCGGAGAAAGTACAGAGACTTTTTTGTACTTGACGTGTCTGCTTGATAAATATTCTCTTGTAAATTTACACCATTTTGTGGCAGCATTTCACTAGGAAGTCTCCTTTGTCTCCTTTGGAAGTCGCAGGCTTGAAAGTCAGGCACCATTACCCCAAAGGCTGAACTGGGCATATCCTGTGTCGAGGGAGGGGCCAGTGGCGTCGGCAGATGTTAGCAAACAGATAAGATGGGAACCAGAACACTATGTGATGCTGACTTCCTGTTTGTGATTTTGTTTGCATGGTGCCTCTGAACTTTCAGATCTTTATCCAGACAGGAGAGGCACTGGGCACCAAAGGAATCAGTTTGTTTACCGCAGAGAATACCAAGTCTCTTATTTACAGCAGTACGAACAGATTACTTGGGCTGCACAGGAAGTAAACACTTTGAACAGGAAATTCTCAACACATAAGTAATGGCACCAGGCAATGGCAGCGCGACCTGCTTGTGCGAATACAGGTCCTGCAGAGAAATAATGCTTTGTGCTTCTGGTAACATTGCTTTTTAATTCCAATTTAGGACTTTATTTGGCAAGAGATTTCATTCAAATTGCCCTTACAATACCAGTTTTTTGTTTCGAGACAGAACAGCAATATTGCCATAACCGCAAGGGAAATTGATAACTAGATTTCCCCCCTTTCTTGCACCAGAACATTAAAATGTTCCCATTGGGCTGGAAGAAATACATCAGAGAAAATCATAAAATGTGATCATCTAAGTCAAGGGTTTTTGACAAATATATTTAGTTTTACAATAATAGTTATTCATGTCTTTATGGAGAATAACAAAAAAACTCATAATGCTGGTGGAAAACCATTTACTAGCACCAAAGTGACTCCATTTGATATAAAGTCTTCGAAATAACTTTGTGACCCTTTTCACACTTAAAAAAAATGTTTTAAAGCTGCAAGCAGCAATCACAAAGCTCGAGCACTTGTGGTGCCATCGCCTCTCACACAACTAATCCACAGTGTAGGAGCCATTCTCGCTTAATTTTGTTCCTGACCACTAGGGGCAGTGGTAACATAAAAATACTTGCTCTGCCATTAGAAGAAGCGGCATTATGGCGGCAAATGGTTTTGAACGCATGTTTGAGTTCATATATTGGCTTTGTTTGTTTTCGACCTCAACTGTCAGGACCTGTCCTTTTATGGCTTAAGTTTTTTCATGTTATGATTTTGTTTCTCCACTAGATGTGACTATTTTTCCCTGTTTCTTTGCTCAGTTATTGTTGATGCTACCCCGTGGTAATCGTGAGTCCTTCTTTGAGTTCTTTGTGCCCTTGCAGTGTTCCTTGGTTTTTTTATGGACTGATTTCCTTGCTCTATATACCGAAGAGATATTTTGCCTGTTGGCCTTTTTGTTCCTCCGTTATACAGAGATATTTTGCCTGTTGGCCTTTTTGTTCCTCCGTTATACAGAGATATTTTGCCTGTTGGCCTTTTTGTTCCTCCGTTATACAGTGATATTTTGCCTGTTGGCCTTTTTGTTACTCCGTTATACAGAGATATTTTGCCTGTTGGCCTTTTTGTCCCTCCATTATACAGAGATATTTTGCCTGTTGGCCTTTTTGTCCCTCCATTATACAGAGATATTTTGCCTGTTGGCCTTTTTGTCCCTCCATTATACAGAGATATTTTGCCTGTTGGCCTTTTTGTCCCTCCATTATACAGAGATATTTTGCCTGTTGGCCTTTTTGTCCCTCCGTTATACAGAGATATTTTGCCTGTTGGCCTTTTTGTCCCTCCGTTATACAGAGATATTTTGCCTGTTGGCCTTTTTGTCCCTCCGTTATACAGAGATATTTTGCCTGTTGGCCTTTTTGTCCCTCCGTTATACAGAGATATTTTGCCTGTTGGCCTTTTTGTCCCTCCGTTATACAGAGATATTTTGCCTGTTGGCCTTTTTGTCCCTCCGTTATACAGAGATATTTTGCCTGTTGGCCTTTTTGTCCCTCCGTTATACAGAGATATTTTGCCTGTTGGCCTTTTTGTCCCTCCGTTATACAGAGATATTTTGCCTGTTGGCCTTTTTGTCCCTCCGTTATACAGAGATATTTTGCCTGTTGGCCTTTTTGTCCCTCCGTTATACAGAGATATTTTGCCTGTTGGCCTTTTTGTCCCTCCATTATACAGAGATATTTTGCCTGTTGGCCTTTTTGTCCCTCCGTTATACAGAGATATTTTGCCTGTTGGCCTTTTTGTCCCTCCGTTATACAGAGATATTTTGCCTGTTGGCCTTTTTGTCCCTCCGTTACGTCTGTATATTTTGCCTGTTGGCCTTTTTGTCCCTCCATTATACAGAGATATTTTGCCTGTTGGCCTTTTTGTCCCTCCGTTATACAGAGATATTTTGCCTGTTGGCCTTTTTGTTCGTCTGTATATTTTGCCTGTTGGCCTTTTTGTCCCTCTGTTATACAGAGATATTTTGCCTGTTGGCCTTTTTGTTCCTCTGTTAAACTAAGCCCTTATTTAATCTCTGCATTTTTATTCCTGGAACTCTGGATTTTTGTTTTTTGTAAATAAATCTCTGAACCTGAGTACTGTCTTCATTGTTGGAGTCATCACCTTCCTGTGGCTGAGTGGTTAAGGGTTTAGACATTGACACAAGAGACCCGGGTTCTATCCTGACCTCAACCTCTTATTGGATGAAAAGTTTTTTGAACTCAATTGTCATTTTCAAAATGCCACTAAAAGTAGGTGGATGGAAATGCAACTAATAACGTGCAAAAGCACACACAACTACACTGTTTCCCCAGCACACTTCTTATCATTTTTGTAACAATAATAAAACAATTTATGCACATTGTCTGATACATCGTCTGGTTTCTTGTCTAGCACCAGTACAGAGTTTTAAATCTCTCTAAATAGCTCATGAGTCTGGAAGAAGCAAGGCACTCACTCAGCAGGACCTGCAGGCTTCTCTTCATGGTATCATGTGCTCCAGCTCCTCCTCCACAGCGCTCATGGTTCTCTGCAGGACAGAGGAGTAACAGAATCTGATTAATGATCTTAAAGGCATCTTTTATTTAAATAGGTTAATGATTATCCTGATTGTGCAGGTGTTGTTTCATACATATCACATCAATTTACTGACTCCAAGCAAGATGGCATTTTAATGATCTGTCATTGTTATTCCTGCGTTACTCCTCCAGAGTTCAACCGTTTGATTGAAGTGACACTTCCAGTGTCTGGAGAAGCCATCACTCCATCAAAGACCAATAGATACAGGCACATTTTCTCTCAAGGGATGGGTGTCTGTGAGCGTGATTGTCAAAATCATCAGCATCTCATCTTCTCCCTGGGGTACTACCAGACACAGGGTCGATGAAGTTTGTGAAATGAGATTTGAGGCCTCTTGGTTTTGGGAAAGACTGAATCCCATGATAATCAAAGTGTCGTGCTAGCACACACTCATGGCTCACAATATGAATCACTCAGCCAAGAACCAGCTTTATGCCAACAACCAAACAAATCAGAGATATTTATCATTTATCACTGATTCTGAGTGTTCCAAACGACAATCCTTGTCGTTAGAATGACCGTGTTTTTAACTACCGTCTTTAATAATTTAGGTATCTCCCCACAATTTCATTTTGTCTAACCATGTGATGTATTATGTTATAATCATTTGAGTTTTACATGTAATATTAAACTGTGAGAATAAATGTGTGATCATTTCTTTTGTTACTTGAAATTAATCAATAGGATGCTTTTATGTATCCGTTTCATCACCCCTAGCGCCTTTTCTCTGATCAAAGAAAATCCAACATTCCATGAGGCGAAAAACTCACGTCAGACATGGGAGTCAACCAAAAGGCTAGGGGCAAATGGAAACTACGCCCTTGCTAATTAGCATTTTTTTAAAACAGATAAAAGAGCCGGGGTCTCATTTGTAAACGATTGCGTAGAATCCAGACAAAAAAAGATCAAATTTTTGAATAAAAATGAATCAAAGATCGAATTGGCAACACCTGCAAGCAATCTTACTTTTATAAATCACAGATGGGACACAAATGTCCCACAGTTCAGTGCGTATGCCCCAAACACACCTCATCCACACCATAGACAGTCAATGCGAAGAAGCTCATGAATATTCATGTATTGTTAAACGAGCACGTGTTTGGAAGTTGTGGAGGAGGAGGTTCAAAATAGAGGAAAAAAAAGCAGAATTTCTTTCAAACAGGTGGTGGAGACTCTAAAAGCAGTTGCCTCTGAAGTTCTGGACTCAATTTAGCAGATAGATCCAAGAAAACCAGTCTCGGGAATCTAGATCGACTTATTAGCCACATATCATCATCAATAGAAATCATTATGGTCACGAAATACATGTTCTTTCCATTTGTTTCTCTTTCATTTGTCATCAAGTAACAATGCAATGTGAAACTGAAAGGCCACAGGATGAACTGTAGTTTCAGAAGCTAATGTTCAGTTTATTTCATATGTGTAGCACACCCACATCTTGTGGGTGGGCATGACTTAAGGGTGAACTTTTTCCGGCACAAACCTGCATTTATTGTTAAAGAGTGTGGAATTCTCAGTATTTTTTAGCCAATGACAAGATATAGGTTTTAGATACATGTGAGGTATATCAAATGTTCTTTTAGTTAATATTTTACTTAAGGTAAAGTTAAGATACAGCGTTTCTCCTCTTACAAAACAGCAGTTTCTGAAAGGTATGATTTTGGGATAAAATGCATTGGCCTTTTACTTTTCTCCAACAAGCCACTGCACGGCAACTGACTGCTTCAGTCACCATGGCAACCATCACTGAAAATACAATGCATATCTCATCAGAAGTGTGATATTAATCTCAGGCCTCCAAAGAGTTCTAGTTCAAAATACAATTCTGATCTTTTATAATTATGTTAAAACCTGTCATTGGTTAAAACCTGTCCAATGAGGGACGGAATGAAGATCTACCATTTAGTCCCCAGTTCCTCATTCACGAGTGTTTCACACTGAGCAAGGCTGGCATTGACTCCTTTGTTGCAGTTGTGTGCAGATAAAATAGTAAAAATTACATCATGTTAAAAAACACTGAGCGGAGGGCATCCACCTATTAGTGGAGTAATGGCACATCTAAAAACAGCTTGGAATTCTTGAAGGGCAAGGCTTTTAGAAGAGCCAATGTTGACCTTGATAGTTGGGGGAAATAAAACTGCCACGGCTCATCCTTAGGACCAATAAGCAATAAATCTTTGCCCTTTAAAGATGGGTTCCCAAACTCTGGCCCATGGGTCACATTTAGCCTACCCCTACAATGCCAAAGATGCTTTCTTTGTGTTTACAGTTGTATTTAATGATTTGCTTGAATTAAATTCCCTTAATGATAATCATTTAATCGAATTAACTCACAGGTGCATACGTCAATCACAGCGGCTGTTTTGAATTAAGTAGAAAGGAGGCAACCAACCTATTGTTTAATTTTCATTTCAAATATAAAGCGTAAGTTTCAAAAAGGTAATTAGTTTTGATAATTTTGATTATAAACGAACATTACAAGAGTTATGATGATTTGCATGGTTATTCAAATTAAAATGTGAGAAAATGTGTGTTGAAACACGGTTTCAAGCACAAGCATAAAGGAGAGGTGCTTCTGAGAACGCGTCACAGGGTCTTCTAAGTTGCGCTAAAGAACAGCACTTTCCACGTTATAAACATTATTTCTTTTACGACACCTTGACTCTAACTTTTGTTATAGTACATTATTGGTAATCTTTACATAATGTTTCGCTCGATTTAAAACTGATTTAAAGCATATCAGACCCTTAAAGCACATTTTCTTCAAAGGGAGAAAGGAGCGCCAGGACGGCGTCATAAAGGAGCACAGCGCGACGTCAGACCAATAAAAGTTTTATGTATGTTTGTTATGTAATGTATCTCAAATTTTTCTTTGCATCTCGAAGCAAAAAGTTTCGTATTTCGAACATTTCGTAACTCGAAGCATTCGTATCTCCGGGTAGCACTGTACTTTGTAAATAAAGTCTTTAAGGAGTTGGAGTTCTCTGTCTGAAGTTCCTGACAGTTCAACAGAAAACTGGGAAAACTAGTTGGGATAGAAAAAAATATTCACAGTAAACAAAATATCCATGAAACAAAAAAAAAAAATAACAGCAAAAAGCCCAGATAAAAATGTTGGGAAGGTGGGGGTGGTCTTAAAAAAAGCACAAAATCACTGCATCGCATCGTTATAGAGTAGCACGTTTTCATGAAGTGATAATAGAAACACTCCGTATAAAATGCAATACTTTCCTGTTGATTCGTTGAAAGATGCATATTCTGTAGTGGCGGCAACCTTTGACCACCTTAAATTGGGCTTCCCCCACCAGCCTCTCATAGAGAAAGACTGAGGTGGATCACATGATCAATGAATTGAAACTGTTCTTGGAACCCTTGGAATACCACCACCACCACCATTCGTACACCTCTACCTTGCCCTCTCCCGTGTCGTGCTCCTCTAACTGCTAGATTATTCACAAAATATATATCAAATATACAGTGTGAGTATATTATTTTGAATCTGAATGATTGTTTTTGAACTGTTTTCATGGCTGAAGCTGAGGTTTTGACTATAGTTTTTTCTATTGTGGGATGTTAACATTCGTGAATATTACAAAAACAAACCATAATTGTGGTTGGAAGTATAGCTTGTCTGTTCAGAAAATGAAAGCATTGGTGAAATGTGACTGCATTTTGTGTGAAAACAACATGAAATGTGTGAAAGGTACGGCCACAAAAGTCATGTGGTAATCGTGTTTAGAGTTTTGGCATTAATTTAATTTAAACGCTTGTTGGCGACAGAAAAAAACTCTAAATGCTGCATGAAATTGATGATGAATTATCCACTTTCTAGGCTGCTTGATTCATGTTTTGTTTTACAAAGATCTGTCTCCAAGTTCCACTCAGGGCATGCGTACACTCAGCAGGAAGCGAGAATGTTTTGAGAAGGATGCACATGTTCTCTCAGAAATCCAGCCAAGGCTCGGTCTATATGAAAACAAAACCACAGGTGACATAAAACCAGCATAGCATCAACAATGATCAACCACTATTTGATGTGTGAGTGAATAAAAATGAAAAATCACATCCCAATAGTGAAAATCAACAATCCTTGGGGAGAGCAGTCAGCAGCGTGATGTGCTGAATCACTCGTGCTCCACTCGCCCAGACGGCTCATGAATTTCAGCAGATGCTGTGTCACCGTCCCAGAACCCCATGAGACCAGTGATCAATCACAGCTATAGCTCCACGAGGCTCTGCAGCAGTCCATTAAACCTGTATTACCTTCCCAGTATGCCTTTCACGTCTCACAAAAGGTAGCGAAACCCATCGGTTTCTGACACACACAAAAAAAAAACTCACAAGCCAGAGCAGCATACGACCAGTGGGGGTGTAACGATATATCCCAGTACGTATCGTTGAGTACGCCTTTTCACATGACGTCACACCACTTCCGCTTCTTTACCTATTCCAGCAGTTCACACAGTCTTTTGCACACCTTACCAAAATACGACTAAGCGATGTTTTTTATGAATTGTGGCTCACAAAACGCTCTAAACGTGACTAGGGATATAAATTCTTCCACAAGCAATACCTCTTTCGTTATAAAAGCAAGTCATTTTATTCCTAGCATAATAGTTAGCATAAAGCTAACGTTGGTTTCACTTTGAAAAACAGTAAAACAGACAACAAACAATTGTGTTTTTGTATATGGAATGCTAGCTATGGGATGTTTTGTTAGATAAACGTATTAAAAGTGAATGATGTGCTTGATTTGGGAACAACGAGGAACATTGTAGTTGCAGCCAATGACTGTGCCATTATGGTAAACTGTTGAAAGTTGAAAAAAAGGAGAAATATAATACTTTATTACACCAGCATATAAACAGTAAGTTACTAATACGCAGCGTTAATATAAAGTAAGAAAATCTAACTTGCATAGATTAATTCCATATGAAAACTTTACAAATATAAGAACCGACAAATACGTAAAAGCTATTATTTAAAAGTTTACTTCCTGTTTTATTTACATTCTCACTCTTATCCAGCAGCTGCAATGCTTAACGGAAGTGCATTTACATGACTTTACCGAAAGGCTGTGAAAAGGGCCTATTGCTGGGATGCATTTGGTTGTATTTGGTGCGTTTGTAGTCACTTCTGAAACTTCTTTGAGTTGTCCATCTGTTTATTTAATATTTACTAGTACACAATGACCCTTTATGCATATCTTAAATGAGAAACAGTAGAAACTTTACAAAACGGGCTCTCTCCAGGACTTATGGCAAACATCAATGCTGCTCCCTAGTGGGTGGACAATATTGGTCACAAATCAAACTAGACTTTTCAATCATTTTTTTCCCACCAACTATATAAATTATTTCAATAGTTGGTTAAAAATAGTTTTACTACATATTGCGATGCATATTGGACATGATATCATGATAAGTATTGTATCGTGCGCAGAGTGTATCGTTACTAGTGATGTAAAAATACGATATGATGTCCACAATACGATATGCATAGCGTTATTTTACAACACTATTTTAAACCAACTATTTAAACACTATAATGAACAATCAATGGAAAAAATGTATTTTAAAATCTTTTTAGACCACAAAGCTAGTGGATACCATCCATCCACTAAGTGGCAGTGTTTGTGTTAAGTCATCTTTTTACCAGTGATGTAGAGAGCTAATTTTATAATATTTCTCATTTAAAGTGTGATTAAAGGATAATTGTCCTCTAGCAAATATTACATGAAACAATAAGATGAGGTAAAGAAGTTTCAGAAGTGACTAAAATTACAATCACTCCCTGAAGCAAATACTCTTCAGCTCCTATAAAGGTATCAAGGTCATCTCAGATACGCTGCAACACTATTTCTGAGCGTTTCTCTTCTCTTCTGAGCATCAAAACATTTCAATTTGTTTAAAATAAATTGCATTCGTTAATGACCAGCTCAAGTTGTTTTTTTGGAAAATGATGAGCTGGTTTAAGCTGGCCAAACTGGTTTGAGTAGAAGAAAAAATAGGTAAACTTAAAAGAACTTAGGGAGGCTTTTACAGATGAGCAACACCTGGACATTCTTCAATGCTCTGGTGCTTTCGAGCAATGGAGGAGTAAATGAGAAGGAGGAAATGACAGGGTTCCTCAGGCTTCTGCCTTGAGCAGCCTTGCATACAGATCCCGGGATCGTTATTCAAAGTTAAAGAACTGCTTGCACTGAGTTTAACAGTAAAGCAACTAAATACAAAAACCAGGTTGCCAAGGGAAGTGGTGCTATAAAGGAAAGTTAAAGTTCTGTAAACCCTTAGAAGTCCGGAGCATTTTCAAGCATTATTACTATTCACACTATTATCAAATTACCTTTAAACCACTTTAATGATTTTTTTTTTGTGCATAAAATGCATTTTTACAACCACGGCTTTTTTTATACAGATATTTTTTCATTATATTACACAATAATTCCACAACAAACCTGGAATTGTGCAAAAAGTACAATACTTGTTGTAAACTTTGTCATTTTTTTACTGCAAAATTGAAAAAATTGAAAATGAAAAGATTTTTTTCAAGTTTTTTAACAAAAATAAAGTGTTGCAGCAAAATCCCTAAAACCTATACATGGTTCTAAGCACTTTTTGTGCCATTGTGCTTTGTTTTTTTTTTTAGAACTCTGAAAAACACAAGCCATCTCACATGTCTTGTACTTCCTAGAATTCTTTTCAACACTAGATGGTGCTGATGACACCAATTTGGGGTCAGTAAATTAAACTGAAAGATGCATTTTCTCACATTTTCATTTGAACTACCTTGTAATGTTTATTTAAAACCAAAAATATCAAAGCTAATAACCTTTTTGAAACCAACACATTATTTTTGAGTTGCGTCACGTCATTCCTGCATTATTCAAAAAGCCAATGTGATTGGCACACGCATCGCTGCGTGGAGAGACTTCTAAAGGTTAAAGACGTGTATGTTTTACTCAAGTGATAAAACTTTACTTCTACTTTTACATGTTCCTCTAAAACTTTTTAAATATTTTAAAGAATTGTTCCATAAGTGCAAGCTTATTTAGTAATGGCTGAAGCAGCTTAGTTAAGCAGAATGTTAAACAATGCATGCTGCCTTTCAACAAATTAAATTGATCAAGTGTCTCCCAGATCCCAAAATGAGACTAAGACTATACATATGTTTTATTATATTTCAATAAAAAGGCTACATTTTAATAAAAACGCTTCTTTCCCAGCTTTCAGACTTGTACTTATATTTACCCACATGTTGTTATTGCCCCTTAAAAATATATTGAAAATATTATTTTTCTACCGACTACTTCTGCTTCTGACAGAAAAAAAAAAAAACAAATGCTACCTTCCTAGACCGTTCGAGCCACAGCCACCAAAGTTTGGCAAGACATCCAAATTGATGTGAAAAGTATAAATGCCTTCCAGACTGGTACCACTGAAGGAATGCAGGGAAATGGCTGAGAATGCTGGGGAAAGTTCCATTGAATGGAGTCAAATGGCCTTTTGAGAATAAATAAGAATCGTAGTAACAACTGAATTTTTTTACGAAATCACAGACTACTCCCTAGCAACCAGACTGTTTACCATAGCAACCAAATTGGCATATATCTATCTCAGCTTAGGAAAATCATAAAGACATGGCGGTTCCTTTATTTTCCCCTATTGACATGAGGGACAATATGTCACTGACTTCCCCATAGAAACCAGTCTGTTTACCATCGCAACCAATTTACCAAATCTCTAACTCACCCTATCGTAGAAACATGGGGGTTGCATTATTTTACTCGTATTGACACAGAAAACAATCTTAGGTCAATGACCCCTCCATAGCTACCAGACTGGTTACCATAGCTACCAATTTGGCTTAGCTCTAACTCAGCCTAGGAAAATCATACAGACATGGGGTTAGTTTATGTTGTGACATTGACAACATCTAAAAAAAACACTTGGCACTAGGACAAGCCAACATTAAAGTCTGCGTTGCATTAACACTTTATATTTTACATATGCTATTATACAGCATTTACAAAACTCCGGATAGAATTACTTCAAAATGTTATCAAATAAACATGCTGGACTGCTGACATGTCCAGCGAGTGATGGATTAATTTAGCTGGGACGTGTTCCAACAGACCTATGAGACCTGAATTGAAATAATGCAGTTCTAATGTAAATATCGATAAAGATAAACGAGGCATCTTTCTATTCCAACCAAACCTCCACACGGTGACTCCGGAACTTCTTGTGCAGTGCTGAGATATTTTATTCACTGAGTTTGAAATTAGCATTAGAATGACCCTTTCTGCAAAAGTGTACAAGACTTCATGGTGTGTCCTGAGCTCTGCTCCCATTGGCTGCCAGGCTAAAGCAGTTGTACCCACAGAGCAGCGAGGGTACATCTGAGCACAGAGCAGCAAGGATCCCTGGCACTGAGGCTAAATAGCGATAAGGAGTGTGATGAAGTCTAGTGTGGGCACCTGACAACATGACACATTAGTCCTCCCACACTCCCACACTGTTGGGACTACAGCATGTACTAGAGTTCCTGTAGATTTCCAACACATACCCAGTCATATCGGTGACATCCATCCACTGATGCATCAATCTAAGAAGTGACTCAATGGACTGGCCAACAGCTCCAACGTTGTAATACCAAAACATTCCCACACCAACCTATGGACATAGACTTTCCAGCATGTCCTGCTTTTTTCCTGGAGGCCTAATCCCAAATGGAAATGTTTAAAACACCCAAAAGTAGAAGATGGATTGACCGGTAGAGCTTTGCCTTTTCAGATCATCTGTTTTCATAAGCTGACAAAAATCAAAAGGATTTCCATTAGAACAACAAGCATACAATTGTTTCTATGCAACTGAATTGTCACTTGAATAAGTTATTTTACATTCGATTACATTGTTTTACATTTACAAGTTACATCTGGCCCTTTGAGGACAGCCATTATGCTAATGTGGCCCTCTGTGAAAATGAGTTTGACACCCCTGCCCAAATGAGTAAAAAGATGACTTAACGCAAACAGTAACACTGCCCCCTAGTGGATGGATGGTATTAATTGCTCTTATACAAATCAGACTAGCCTTCTTAGCTTTGTGGTCTCAACTTTTCATAGTACATTTTTACCAATGACGGTTCGTCATAGAAACAGTTTGCAATAGTGTTAGAAAAAAATTGTGATAAATACTGTATCGTATAAAATTGACATGTGTATCATATCAAGAGCAGAGTGTATCGTTACACCCCCATAAAAGAGAGAACTAAAATGGTTTTTAAATGTTTATACATAGGTTTAACTCATTGCAATTACAGCTTGAGGTCAAACTATAAACCAGTCTTTAGTTTTGATGTTAAAGGGGTCAGATTATGGCTCTTTCAAAATCTTTTTGACCAAATGATTGACCAAGCATATTTTTTTTAATGAAATATTTATTGAAAGTAAACGAGTTCTTATTTTTATTCTTGAAATGGAGGTAGATGCCATGTCATCATATTAAACCCATTAAAATAAATTCTAAATTACAAAATAATTACTAATAATAGTAAAAAGAATATTATTTATTGTGATGATATAGGTTATTGTGCTCATAAAACGCTCACATTTTGTCATTTGAAATGCATTTTAAATCCAGAAATGCTGTGTTAGCAGATCATCTGTGAATGTGATTCTGCAAAACCAAACAATACAACGCTTAAAACCTTTATTAAACTCCCCTGAAACAAATGAATAATAATTATAAGTGTTTATACAAGAAGATTTTAGAAGAAGAAGAAGCCTCTAATAAAATCTGCAAATGTTCTCACAAGGAAGGATAAAATATAGACTGTTATTCTTAGCCTGGAAGAATGGTTAAATGCTGCTGGTATATGCTCTTTGCAGTGAACTGATAAAATGTTTTCTTTATTTTTTTATGATGGTTGCAAAACACTGCATTTCCGGTCTGTCTGTTAGCTCTCCATGGAGAATTTACCTTTATTATCACGATACAAAATTTGACCAACCTATTGAAACTATTTATGCAATAAACCATCTGTGGAATTTTTTTAATTTTGAGACTGCAAAGATAAGAAGGCTAGGGTCTAGATTCACTGGTGTTAAAGCATATAACATCATCCAACCTCTAGGGGGCAGCTCTAAAGTTTGCATTAAGTCATCTTAAGAGAGCTTGTTTTACAATATTTATCAAGTTTCTCATTTAAAATGTGAGCAATGGATGATTGTCAACTAGTAAATATTAAATAAAAGAAAAAAAACAGAGTAAAGAAGTTGCAGAAGTGACAAAGCACCGTCACTTCCAGATCAAGATAGACTTGAGCTGCAACTCCACAATAAATTTATTGCGATATATTATATTGGCACAATATATTGTTACACCCCTACTAATTGGTTATTAAAAGTAGGGGGATCGAGGTATTTTGCCCTAATTTGCCTTAATAAATCTAAATAGAAATTCACATATGAATTTGAATCATTTATAAACAACACTATAACACTTTCTGGGATTTCTGTAGAATATTATGGAGACATCAGTTTTTGTCAGAATTACTTATTGGACAAATGTCTCGTAAAAACATGCCTCACGTCTCAGCAGTGCCATATGAAAAGATTCACATTAAATGGCCAAAGTTTTAACCAACTTTGATGTTGGTTTGTAGAAGTGCTGTTTAAATTTTTTTTTTCATAGATTCTTAAAATCGGTTGCTGGGGGAAACAATCTGGTTGGAAAGGCAAAATCAATGATATCATTTAAAGGTTTTCTTCTTACTGTGAGTGCTGTATATCAAGTTGTATTTTCCTAGCATTTTCTGAAGCTGATACATAAATCTGCTGATTTTGTTGCTAGGGTAAAAATGTTGTGTTTCCATGTCACTATAAGTCAAATAAACAAACCCACAGGTCTCTATGATTTTCTAAAGCTGAGATTGAGATATGCCAGATTGGTTGCTATGAAAATCACTCTGGTTGTCAAGCAGGCAATGTAATATAATGTTCCTTTTGTCACTACAGGTTATATAACTCCAATTTCTCTTGGATTCACCAAAAATGTCAGAAATTCGTTCCTGGGTTAAACAGTTTGGTTGCTAGGGAACTGTCAGTGATGTCGGAAAACATTCAAGACATTACAATGATTAACAGCTTCCTATTTCTTTATGATGCTTTTTCTTCAAGATATTTTTGTTGTCTGTTCCCAATTTCGTTTAATGGCTATTATAAGTCAATGACAAAAATGTTCAAATACTTGTGCAAAGTTGTATGCTGTTGTACAGGCTGGTAACAACATAATAAACACTTAATGACCTAAAGTACACCTTTAAAGGGTTAAGTGTGAGTCTGACTCCTCTCATGAATGATTCATATTTTATAATAAAATAAATTTACTTTGGGGAAAATCAGCCTTTGGGGTTGATCTTGAGGCATGTAAATATATGCATCAGATTACTGCTATCTTGTCCCATGCGGGCAGAAATATGTAAATCCATGAGGTGCTTTCAGAATGCCAAAGAGAGGAATGAAGAGATAAATATGTCTGTTATGAACGGGAATAACAGAGCATCGTTAAACCATAAAAAAAGGTGATTCGTCGCTGAATTTGTCAGTGAATCTGCTCTTGGTTTCTAATAAATGCAGTATTGCTTCTGGTAGAGCAGCATTATTGTTTACTCTTAACAAAGATTGAAGGAACTCCACACGTCCACAAATACTTGCATTATATCAATTTCAAACTAGATAGCTACAAACTTTGTTGCTGGCTTGGAAAATTATTTGTATATTATTTCCTATATACCATATAACTAACATTGACAAACCCCAATGTCTCTATTACTTTCCTAAGATGATATACGGATATGGACATTCGGTTGCTAAGGTAAAAACTTTGATTGCTATGGAGGGTGACATCATATAATATTCGAAAAGTCACTTTAAGTAAAATAAACCAACACCCATATTACTATGATTTTCCTAAGCTGAGATAGAGCTATGCTAAACTGGTTGCTATGGGGGAGTCAGTGACTTAACACGGGATCAAAGTTTGAAAACTGTAATTCAAGCTGAGAACCTCATAAAATCTTCAAACTGACCACACTTGTGGAGGTTATAAGTCTATGCATGAACATACCAGCCACTGTGCAGGAGCCACTGTGCAGGAGTTTGGGATTTACCATTGACTTAGAATGGCCATTGAAAACACATGGGAAAGGCAAGGAAAATGTTAAGGGTATCATTGATTCCTCCACAGCGTCCAGATTGTTTAACCTAGCGACCGATTTAAAAGATCTATTACTCACTTCAGGAAATTCATTGATTTATGGAGGAAAGTTTCAAGAAACACTATAAATCATTCAGATTTTAACATACCTTCCCTGAAATAATGATTCTCTTTATAGAAGCCTTCTAATTCTGACGGTGAAAACAATTATTTTGATCGGTTGCATCGTTCTTGAGCAATCCTTGATTTTGTGAGGTGTGTTTGGCATAACAAAGCCATTTCTCTGCCTGTAAATGACATTTTTAACTGAAACTTTTGACAGTTGGCAGCAGCTGTGAGTCACCACACTAATTAGGTCAAGGTCAACCGTCTCCATGGAGACAATGGAAATCAGTGCAAAATAAGTCCCATTCATTTCTAATGGGCCCTTGGCATGCATTAGGTCACTGACCATTCCATAGCAACCAGATTGTTTACAATCGATTTGGCGAATCTTTATCTCAGCTTATAAAAATCATAGAGACATGAGGGTTGCTTAATGTAACTCTTTGTGACATTGACAACAAATAGTTTTGAACGGAGCTAGGACAAGTCAACCTCACAACTTCTGTGCAAACATAAGCCATCAAGTTATTTTCATTTATTAAAGTACAGATGTTATTTAGATTGAAAACAAAACTTCACCACATTTCACCAAGTACCATACTCCTGAATCTAGAGACCACTAGATCTACCGAGGAACAGGCCCAGGAGCTTCAAATGGGGGTAAAACAGGAAAGACCTGGCTCATTCCAGTTTGCTAATTTTACCTCCTGACGCACTCTCTTGACACGCTGACAATAGCAGGAACAGAGGCTGCAGGAGGAAGGATGTGTTCTGTGTGTTTGCTGCATTGTGAACTGCTTCCTAACACTCTACTCTAAGTAGAAGATTACAGCAGCAGAATCAAGTGCGTGAGCACCAAAAGATAAGGAGACAGTAAAGAATACCAACAGGGAATGGAAAAAGAGTGGAACTTGGTGCTATAGTTAACGAAATGATTAGACAGACATACGTAAACTGAAGAATTATGCATTTTGATTTGAAACTGCCTTTATAGAGACGTCACTAGGGCTGGGTATCGAGTTCGGTACTTTTTTAAGCACCGACCAAATTGTCTCGATACTACCGAGTATCGAAAAAATAATTTTCGTTCGATACCAAATTTCAATACCTAAGGGTAAAATGCTGTTAACGTCAGTTAGCTAGAAAACGCGTGGCATCCTTAACGTGCCCGGATCAAATGCTGGTGATTGGCTGCCTTGAAAATCACGTTTACGGCAGCTACCCCCACTCGCCCAGAGTTAATAAATAAGTTACAGTTAGTGCAGAATGCAGCAGCTAGAGTTCTAACTAGAACAAAGAAATATGACCATATAACCCCAGTTTTATCGTCTTTACATTGGCTACCCGTCAAATTTCGCATTGATTACAAAATAATGCTATTGACTTACAAAGCGCCCAGTTATCTATCAAACCTCCTAACACGGTACAACCCCACACGCACCTTAAGATCTCAAAACTCTGGACTTCTAGTAGTTCCTAGAATAGCAAAGAGCACTAAAGGCGGTAGAGCGTTCTCACATTTAGCCCCTAAACTCTGGAATAGCCTCCCTGACAGCGTCCGTGGCTCAGACTCACTCGCCCAGTTTAAGTGTAGATTAAAGACGTATCTTTTCAATAAAGCCTATACTTAACTCCGTGAAAAACTGCGATCTTACATTAAACTATATTAATATTACATTAAACTATATTAATATTACATTAAACTATATTAATATTACATTAAACTATACTAATATTACATTAAACTATATTAATATTATGAACAGCAGCTACGCTAATTCTGCTCCTCTCTTCTTTTCTTCTTTTCCATACTCATCCAGAGATTCGCGGAGGCTTCGCTCACCATCACCTCACCCTAACAACCAGATCCACCTGGAGATGTTCCGGCGCCCCCCTGGACCTCCGCCCACCAGCTCCACTCTTCTTCCCATACTCATCCCGAGGCTCCCGGAGGCCCCGCCCACCAGCTCCTCACCTTAACAACCAGACTCATCAGGAGATGTTCCGACGCCGGGAGGCTCCGCCCACCAGCCCTCAACCTAACAAACAGATTCACCTGGAGATGTTCC
>SRMA01027040.1:0-36401 GCA_007224835.1 Danionella cerebrum | reverse complement strand
TCAGTGCCAGTTGGAGTGGTCCAATAGTAGGAGAGAGCTAGTCAGTGCCAGTCGGGGGTGGTCCAATAGTAGGAGAGAGCTAGTCAGTGCCAGTCGGGGGTGGTCCAATAGTAGGAGAGCTAGTCAGTGCCAGTCAGGGGTGGTCCAATAGTAGGAGAGTGACGTCAGTGCCAGTCTATATTTGTAGAGTGATCCACCATTGCCGTGGACACTCATTAAACAGAATAGATATCTTATACATATCTATAATTTTTCCAATGTTATTATGTTGACGTTAAAATATGTACTATAGCTAAGTATGAATATGTACAGGTGTTCAAAAAGTATTAATTGGTGTTTAAAAAGATACATAACAAAGCTGAACACAACTCCTAGTGGATGCAAACAAGATGGCTGCTCCGCCAGATGTGACAACTCCGCTCTATTGCACGCTACGGACTCATTATACACTCTCCCGACGTGTTTCTGTTCATACGCGCCGTGTTTTCGTGTATGCTGTTGGAAGTTTTTTTTACGTGTTTTTAAGTTGTTTTCTGTTATCTGTCGTCTACTTTTCCCCATTGAGGGAGTTTTTCCAAGCCTGCATTGTGACACACTGACGTCGCTTCCTGTGAAGAAGCTCAGGACGCAGTTTCCTGAGAAGAAGGTTTACAGGATGTATTTGTATGTAAATATACAATTTGATTTTGGTAGCAAATCAGTTACTAATTTGCTTGTTAATGCACGTAGTGTGCAAAAATGCTTTATTATCAAACCACTAAATGTCTCTGTAACCCACGACTCACGATTCAAAGCTGCTAAACTCTTTTAAAAAATAGACAAGTGTTGATAGATTATGACTATGACATTTCAGTGTGGACTTGTAGCAGAGAACTTTATTAGAAGCAGAAAGAACACTGAACAGTACATCCATGGCTTCTGCTGACATCAGCTCCTGCGAGGACAGGGTAGATGATACCCCTGTGAGGCGTCATAAAAGGGCACGTGTGATTCATATCAGCACTTACAGTGTTGCAGCTTGTGTGAGCAGAGAAAGAGAGGTACAGAGACCTCTATTTGTGTCTCAGAGGAGTTATGGACATTATTATTAGGAAAAAACATAAAGGTTGAATTGGTATGTTTCAGTAACACAACCAGACTAACTGCTACTCAGCTAAAAGTAATGGTTTAGGAGGAATATTCATAGAACTTAATTAATTTGAACATTTGAAAACACAATTTTCTATTTCTAAAAAACTAATATATGACGTGAAACTTCACACACACAGTTTTACAGTGTAAGTCAATTTCAAGACAAATACTGTAAATTAGCGATTAAACCTTATGTGTCGGGATGTTTTCAGTCTCTTCAGGGTGGTTTTGGGTGTAACTTTTTCTCTGTTTCATTAAAATAAAAGATTTTTTGTGACAAATCTTATTTTTACACATACTTTGCAAAAACGCTTTGAATTTTTCCAAAAGCTGAAAAATGCACTCTGGGAAAATGTACTACCCTTTTGTGTTGTTCATGGCTGTTAACAGATGCTAAATTAAACTGCCGTAAAAATCTATCAGATCAATTTTTTTTTCATCTACCTCAGTTCTAAAATTAATCTACTACAATTTTTTAATCCAGGATATTTACCCTTTAAATGCCAAGATCTTGCATAATGTCGCTAATTCAGGAAAAAAAATCCACCTTTTTTACTTTTTATCACAATATTTGACATTATAGTGTTGCACCAGAGTTTAATTTTTTGTTTCTGTCTACTTTGTTCGTGCCCCATTAACTTCTATAATAAAAAAACATTTTATCGTAATTCTAAAACACCAAATAATTATGCATTCCTGATTGTTGGGGATCATTCCTATTGAGAAGAGGTAAAATTCTATATATTTACTGACGTAACAATTTAGGTACATTAACTTTTAGGATAAGTCTGTAAAAAAAAAGATTAGTGTCTGTCTGGTTGGTATAAACCAATCACAATCTTGTCAAAACAACACTAGTTTCTTGGAAAGTAAGATGTAATTCAATAAGGTTTTGATATATTAAACTAGATGACTAAAGTTTGTAAATGTAATGGTTGCCAAGGTGGACTTTTTGGTTGTTAGGGAGGAGTCAGTGTCAGCATACATAATTTTCCCATGCAAACATGATTAAAATAAACCAACCCCATGTCTCTACAATTTCTCTTAGCTGAGATGACAAATTGGTCGCTAGGGTAAACAGTCCGATTGCTATGGATGGGTGAGTGAAAAAATAATGTTTCATTTGTCACTATAAGTTATAAAAACCAACCCCCATGTCCATCAATTACCACAGCTGAGATAGAGTTTAAAAAAATTTGGTTGCTAGGGTAAACAGTTTGGTTGCTAGGGAGCAGTCAGTGATGTCATACAATTTTTTAATTTGTTACTATGTTTAACATAATGACAAAAATGTGGTCTGTTTGAAGTTTCTATGAGGTTCTCAAAGTTTGACCCCATGGTAATTTCCCAGCATTCCCACAGAAGTTTTCTTTAATGGCACCAGTGGAGCGATAAAGCCGAGTCAGGCCAATTTGAATGTTTTTGCAAGGTTTGGTGGCTGTAGCTCAAACAGTTTAGGAGGAAATACATTTAGAGCAAAAGATAAATAACAATATTACATGCCAACGTAATAATAAAGAAATGTTGATGATGAATATGTGTGGGTTCAAAGAGCTACAGCTCATTAGATGAGATTTTATAGTTTCGAATATCTCAATTTGTGTTTTACTTTAAAAAAAGGAATACTTCCACCAACGAAAAAGGGAAATACGGTGTATTAGATGGAGGAGTAAGGTGTTGTCTGATAAGAGAGATTGCAGTCGAGTGTGGGATGCAGAGCACAACAAAGCTAGAAATAGTCTGCCAGACGGCATGAATGTCGATGGTTTTGCACAGCTCTGTTTATGGCTGGTCTAGTTAAATGTCAAAAGCTGGAGAAACCCTGGAGAATCTGTCCTCACTCCATACTGTTCCAAAATTAGTAGTCGCCTCACTGTCGTCTCAGTCTGTTTGTAACCAAATGTGCATATGGCAGATATGTTTTGCAGGATGAACTCACTATAAGTAACATAAGCCTAGCTGACAGAAGCCTTTTTTTGTATGTTCACTGTAATTTTACCACGTAACGCTCAAAAAAGGTTACATTTCAGCCATTTCTTCCCGTATTTATGTTTCCCCACAACAGAAAGACTGTGTGACACAAGTTTCAGAATCATATTTTTCTCGACATGTCTGAATTCCACCCACAACAAACAACGAATATACCGTTTGAGTCTGGGGGATATGTTTTTCGACCTCTTTTCTGGCAGAGCTGGCACCAATCAGTAGTTGAGGTATTGGTTGAATGAAACTGGAACAAGGGAAACGCAGCCTATAAATCACATTTATAATTCATGGCACACAGAGAGAACCTGATCAGCGTCTGGTCTAAACTTGCAACTCTAAGGTAAACTCCTAGCTGCGTTTTAAACATTGACGTTGCTATTCTACATTACACTCAGTAGCAAATCAAGAGTAGTTCAGAACTATCAGAACGGTTGCCCCGGAATCTTATCAGGTTTGTGTTTTCCAAATGTATTAGTGGAATACTGGTCTCAAAATGTCAAATTTAAGGCTTTTTAAGATAAGTATCAAATTTAAGATGTGTAACATTCATGTTAATCTAAGAAACTACCGTAAATGAAGAAACTTTGTTAACTGTCAAAAAATTTCTGAACAATGCATCATAATGTTGTGGTTAATGAGCAAGGCCCAGCGGCAACCAGAAGATTGAAACCGCTGAAAACACACAATTGTTAGTGTCTCGATGGGGATTCGGTAGGTACAGATGCATCTGCTCACATTCAGATCTTTCTCGTGTCTGGAATGTTAGTGATTACGGTCAGCAGCAGGGCGATGCAAATTCATTTTCTCACCCAGTGTTCCACACATCTCAGCAATGTACAGACGGCGCCACGGATGTCACAGGGGGGGTGGATCGGTCAAATTTTTCAATATCTTCTGAACCCCTCATTGAGAAAAAGCATACATAGACCCTGAGCAAGCTACCACGCTAGCAACTAGAATTTGTCCATGAGAAGGTCCTGGAGCACCATGAGGGTGCTGTTCCAGCAAGGTCAAAGCGAGAGAAAATGTTTAAAATTACAAGAACATGGCTCTTCTGAAAGTTTGAGTACTTTCAGGGTCAAAGGCTTTACTTTGGTGTCAGTCTTGGAGCTTCCTGAATTTTTTTCTTTTAGTTAAATTACATAATTTTGGCTTCTTTTGATTATAAAAAAGGGTCCTGGAGCCTGAATTTTCAGGTTGAATACATTAATCTGGGGAATTTTTAATTAAAAATGTTGATCCTGGAGGAAATTTTGGAGTAAAGTTTGACCTTTTCTGGCTTTTGAATGGAAGTTGTACTTAAAAATATGTGTGTTAATGCACCCCCTGAATGATCAGAATCTCTAAAGTTAAAACTACTGGATGTAATAAATTCTGAAATTCCTTGTTTGTATTTTATTGCAGGTTCTGGTAACCATTTTGCAACTTTGCAGACGGTCCCTAACAGGCCCAATATGCAAAAATTAATACAAATATTTTTGGTGCCCCGATATATTGGCTAATATTTCCACACTCGGAGCTGAGGAGGGATGTTGCAAACTTTATCTGGTAAAGATGCCTTTTTCCGACAGTCTCAATACAAATGTGACTGAGCAAAATGGCACAAGCTCATGGGTAACTCGCAATAGCCAAAGAGATGTGGCCATGAAACACAGTCGAAAACAAACATGACTGCAAACATCTGATAAACAGTACAAATTACCAAGACAACGTACATCTCCCATACTGCTATTCCATCCTTGTACACTATAAAAGATAACATTTGTTTATGCTGCCACTACAGATTTGTGGTCAAGCTCAAATTCTAGTTCTAGATGAAGCGACTGATTCTTATTTAAAAAATGTGAATTTATTATTTATTTAAAAAAAAATAATTTTGTATATATTTTAAATAGTCGTACAAATTAAAATGTTCTTTATTCTTGGAAAGAGTGCATTATTATACTTTGTATTGCCATAAAGTCATTATACAATTAGTGGAATAAAATGAAATGGACAAAAATATTGTTTATCGCGAGTAATTTTGGTGCACCGTATCGAACAGCCAAATAATTGTGGCAGTCCTATTCCCTAAGCAATCCTGTCCCAGTTTGCTGCGCATGGACAACAACGTATTTCAGTGAATGTAGAGGAAGACATATTTTGACAAAAATAGCATTGTAGCTTGTCCGCTGTGTAACACAGATGAAAAAGACGTGTAATTTGTTTATTAAGAACCTTGAATCTAAATCTACAACTATTTGGGGTCCGGCTGATCCACTGGTTTGAAAACAGTTTACATATTAACATATTAGAACATATTAGAAACACATTGTTTCCTCTAAACTTTCAGTACTTCTTCATAGTAACTATAAAAATCACAGTAATGGTAAAAAAAAATGGTCAAATATATATAAAATAATTGGCTGCTAAAAAAATCTTCAGAGCAGTGGCTCTTGTAGTACTTTGGATGTAATTCTGGAAAAGTTTGCTGCTGCGTCGCGCTTTAAAGTTACTATGGGAAGGGTACCAGCGGATAGATATTAGCGAACCTCTGCGGTTATATGACTTTAATCAACACCTGCCAGCAAACAGAATCCTACGGAGCCCCTAAAGGGTCATGGCGGTCCTACCGTAGAATACAGAATTCTAAGAGACCATGGAAGAAATATTTATTATAAAGGTAATCTCTAGATACAAGCCTCTATTTCAGGTTCAATTGTGTCCATTATCGTGTTTTTCGCAGCAATATACGCGCATCACAGATATAACCGCACACCGTAGAGTCAAGTTATAAAAATTAAGCCCAAACCCAACCCTGCCATTTTCTGTCCCGCTCAAAAGCCATCACATGCGAGAGTAAATGCTTTGCTGAGTTTGACAGTTTTGCTTTCTCCAGGGGAGTAAAACACCTGGTGTGGTGTTTTCTCCTCTGGATTGGAGCATTGAATGTATGTAAATATTTATTAGTTGGGGTTCCAACTGCCATTTTCTCCCATCTTCACACTGTGCTGCTGAAAGTCGAGTGACCACATTTAATATAATCGCAACATTCGCTGCAATGTAATCGGATAGGCCCACATCGCGATTGCGGTATCGATTATCGTACTCTCTACCCTTTCAAAATACCCTCTGCATCCACAGTTTCAGGCAGCCATAAACAAGGTTCCCTGGCCAATTTATAATGAAGTCTCGGTTTAATCCCAGAGCTTGGATGGAAGTAGACAGACACCTGGCACCAACACATGACCAGTCTGGGTGGGCTCGCACTAAGCAGTGGTAAGTTGCCTCACCCCCAACTCGGTCTGAGTAAATCCCATTAGCCCTCTTTGTCTGGCTTTCATAATTAAGGCACTCAGACAGTATTTTTAAATCGCATATATTTAGAGTATTCACTTTACAATACACTGGTTTAAAATTCATCTCCCAGTGTTTAATGAAGGTAATTTAAGCCTCAGTTTTCAGCACTTGAAGAGAGAAATGTGAATTAAAATCAATTATAAATTGACCAAAGTTTAAAAGTGATCTGAAATGTCAGCATTATAAAATCTCCTCTTTAAAACATTTAGATTTAGCATTTTAAAGCCAGAGAAATGTATTTTATAAAATGTCAAAAGCCATAATGGGGATGTTCCGATCATCAATTTTTACCACAAATACAAATGGATGATGTTAACCCATATTAGAGCACAATGCAAAACAAACCATTTGGCAAAGCACACGGCATCTTGTCTAAGAAATAAGCCTTAATTTCCAAAATAAAGATTTCATGCACACACTCAAATATCTACTATACAGAAGCAAGGTTTAGGAAGGCACCATAGTGAATGCTTCTTCATTAGCTTAAAAACACTTAGCAGGCTTAATAGCTAATAAACTGCATAGATAGAGAGGGACAAAGGAGTGAGAGGAGAAGGAGGAGGGGGAGGAGGAAGGGACATTTCCTGAGAGAAAAAAAGCCTGCAGCATGTCTATCCGACAGGAAAAACAGAAGAAGGGGAGATATAAGTCAGTCAACTTCATTTAAAAGGTCCTCACATTGCTGGTTGTGATGCAACTTCCTGTTCTTAGAGCAATATGATTTAAAATAATATTTTTGTTACAGATCTCATAAAAAAGTACAGTGGTACCTTAAGATACGAATGCTTCATGTTACGAAAAATCCAAAAAAATGAAGGGTCTCTCGAAAAATATTTAGCTTCAGGATACGGAAAAAATGTCAAGATATGAAAAGCACAATCTGATAAATATGTACGTACACGTACTACATTGTTGACATTTGTGCGGCTGACTACGCTGGGTGTCATGTGACTGCAGTAAACTCGCCACTAACAGTTCTGAGCTCCCATGAAGCCTTCTCAGAAGCGTTCTCTCCATCCCTTCACACACGCTTCCGTTACTGTCAACGCATGTGCTTCCTTTCGTGTTCGTAATTCGTGAACACACATCGCCCCACTTGCAAGGTAAGGTTCCACATTTGTGTACATATTATTTTGCATTTATTTTATTTATTACATGAATGATGTGTAGATTTAAGGATTGGAGAAAAGCTACTTGAATTTTGTCTGGTTTTCCTTTTTTTTTATTTGTACTGTTGTTTCTGAGAGCCAATGCACAGATGAGGTATTTTTTCATGTAAAACTTGCATATGAAAAATTCAGGATACAAAGGCCACCCTGGAACGGGTTAATTTCGTATGTCGAGGTATCACTGTAGGCTGTTACTGTGATTAGTAAAACCAAAACCTTTATGACGTTTAATCTTGAACATACACTTGGTGCCCTTTCCCATTCGTTCTCAATGGCCATTATAAGTCATATGGTTTACTTCTTCTTTTCCTTTCGGCTGTTCCCAGTTTAGGGGTCGCGACAGCGAATCATCCGTTTCCACCTAACTCTGTCCTCAGTATCCTCTACTCTTGCACCAACTAACTTCATGTCCTCTTTCAGAACATCCACATATCTCGTCTTTGGCCTTCCTCTTGACCTCTTGCCTGGCATCTCCATCTCCAACATCCTTCTACCAGTATAACCACTATCCCTCCTCTGCACATGTCCAAACCATCTCAATCTGGCCTCTCTGACTTTGTCTCCAAAACAACCAACCTGAGCTGTCCCTCTGATGTGCTCGTTCCTAATCTTGTTCATCCTTGTCACTCCTAAACTGAACCTCAACATCCTCATCTCTGCTAATAAAAGACTCATCTCTGTCCATCACCATAGCAAGTAAGAAGGGACTCAAAGCCGATCATTGATGTAGCCCCATCTCCACCTTGAACTCCTTTGTCTGACCTACAGCACATCTCAGTGGTGTCATACTCCTCTCATACATATCCTGAACAACTCTGACGTACCTCTCTGCCACTCCTGACATCCTCATACAGGACCATAGCTCCTCTCTTGGCACCCTGTCATAAGCTTTTTTTAAATCCACAAAGACGCAGTGCAGCTCCTTCTGACCATCTCTGTAGTTCTCCATTAACAATCTCAGAGCAAAAATTGCATCAGTAGTGCTCTTCCTGGGCATGAAGCCATACTGATGCTCACAAATATCCACTTCCCTTCTTAACCTAGCTTCCACTACTCTTTCCCAGAGTTTCATTGAGTGGCTCAACAACTTTATACCTCTGTAGTTATATGGTTTACTGATGTAAATGCAATGAGCCAATCACATGGCAGCAACTAGGTGCACAGACTGTGACTTTATTTATGTGTGAAAATGTTTTCAAGAGTGTCAAACTTCTAAAGCCTCTGCACAGTATGTACTGCCTGAGAACACGTTGTGCTGATGAATAAAAGCACAGCACTCATTATTACATGATTAAATCCTATAGTTCGAAGTGACTGCTTAGTCTAGAATAAGCAGTGCAGATTAAAGCTTTGATCAGAATTATCCCAAGCAATTAGTCCAGACAGCCAGAAAACAGGGATGCATGGGACTCCTGATATAATGCCATACCGCTAACACAATGCTCCCAATGTGAAACAGTGGCGACGTTTGTGGTCGGTTTAATAGCAAACAAGAAAATGAACAGGAGTGTTTGCGCAGATTCACGAGTCTAGAACAGAGTGGCAGTGGAATTCCAGGAATTCTCCTACACACTCTTACCAGTCTATCAGCACTCCTCTCCACCTCCTGATCACCCCACCCTGTCCCTCTTATCTTCCCTATTCATCCAAGCTCACTTTCTAATCGCTGTAATAGCCATCGTGTCCCTTGGCACTCTTTCTGCCAACTTGGGGAGACCTGCTGTCACCATCAATATTTCCCAAAGAAAACCTAAGACACCAGCTACGACTTTGAAGGTTAAACGAGCCACATAGACATATTATCTCTGTTTACTAGTAATATCTATGTATCTATAATATTTGGTAACACCCAATCATGGCCAACAGTTTGGCTATGTATAAAGAGAGGTGGAGGGGGGGCTTGTGAATGACTTGCAGGTGCTAGGTCCGATCCCTGCTAATAGGATCACGTTGATCTTGAGGGTTGACCAATATTCAATGGACATTTGCCCCTTTACTGAAATATTTGGAGTATTGGTCATGCTTGCTTTCATGGACCTCTCTGCAAGGCACCATGTTCCAACTATCAGTTCGCTTAGGGTGGCTACAAGTGAGTTTAGTGTTTAGGTTTAGCTGCTCAGCATTCTTTTTCTTTGTTTCTTTAGGACCAGTGTTTATTAGTTCATTTTTTGATTGTTTATTGGCTTGTTTGTTTGATTTCCACGTGTGGCACTAAATAAATCCAATTTGCACTGCAACTCTTGCCTATGGATCCCAATCTTTCCTCTTTTGAGCCTTGGAAAAAAATAACATTACGACACTCTCGCTGGTGCTCATTCCACATTTCCAATGCGAACAGGAAACAGGAAATGGCGTGCTACAAATCCTCTCTTTTCTCCAAATTGTTGTGTAAACCGCTCCCCACCAACTAGCAAATGAATTTTCAATTGATGTTTTCTGCCAGCCATCTTTATATTGGTCTCTAAGGATATAAAAGTTAAAAGATAAAAGTTAACAGCCAAAAATGTAACATGAACAGACAGTAAACAGTAAAAGTAACAAAAAAAAGGCTGTAATGTTTTTCTTTGCCCCCACTCATCACTCTAAAGTCCACCATTCGTTATCACCATCACTGTTCCAGTGCAACATTGCCCCCACATTAGTAATACCGTAATAGCCAGTAACATTGTCACTACATTACTAATAATAGCCAGTAACATTGTCACTACATTACTAATAATAGCCAGTAACATTGTCACTACATTACTAATAATAGCCAGTAACATTGTCACTACATTACTAATAATAGCTAGTAACATTGTCACTACATTACTAATAATAGCTAGTAACATTGTCACTACATTGCTAATAATAGCTAGTAACATTGTCACTACATTACTAATAATAGCCAGTAACATTGTCACTACATTACTAATAATAGCCAGTAACATTGTCACTACATTACTAATAATAGCCAGTAACATTGTCACCACATTACTAATAATAGCCAGTAACATTGTCACCACATTACTAATAATAGCTAGTAACATTGTCACTACATTACTTATAATAGCTAGTAACATTGTCACTACATTACTAATAATAGCTAGTAACATTGTCACTACATTACTAATAATAGCCAGTAACATTGTCACTACATTACTAATAATGGCCAGTAACATTGTCACTACATTACTAATAATAGCCAGTAACATTGTCACTACATTACTAATAATAGCCAGTAACATTGTCACTAAATTACTAATAATGGCCAGTAACATTGTCACTACATTACTAATAATAGCCAGTAACATTGTCACTACATTACTAATAATAGCCGGTAACATTGTCTCTACATTACTAATAATAGCCAGTAACATTGTCACTACATTACTAATAATAGCCAGTAACGTTGTCACCAAATTACTAATAATAGCCAGTAACATTGTCACTACATTACTAATAATAGCCAGTAACATTGTCACTACATTACTAATAATAGCCAGTAACATTGTCTCTACATTACTAATAATAGCTAGTAACATTGTCACTACATTACTAATAATAGCCAGTAACATTGTCACCACATTACTAATAATAGCTAGTAACATTGTCGCTACATTACTAATAATAGCCAGTAACATTGTCACTACATTACTAATATTAGCCAGTAACATTGTCACTACATTACTAATATTAGCTAGTAACATTGTCACTACATTACTAATAATAGCCAGTAACATTTTCACTACATTACTAATAATAGCCAGTAACATTGTCGCTACATTACTAATAATAGCCAGTAACATTGTCACTACATTACTAATAATAGCCAGTAACATTGTCACTACATTACTACTAATGGCCAGTAACATTGTCACTACATTACTAATAATAGCTAGTAACATTGTCACTACATTACTAATAATAGCCAGTATCATTGTCACTACATTACTAATAATAGCCAGTAACATTGTCACTACATTACTAATAATAGCCGGTAACATTGTCACCACATCACTAATAATAGCCAGTAACATT
Organism: Danionella cerebrum; assembly: GCA_007224835.1. Classification (NCBI taxonomy): domain Eukaryota; kingdom Metazoa; phylum Chordata; class Actinopteri; order Cypriniformes; family Danionidae; genus Danionella; species Danionella cerebrum. The sequence continues at coordinate 24,756 of SRMA01027040.1, read as the reverse complement.
GTCACTACATTACTAATAATAGCCAGTAACGTTGTCACTACATTACTAATAATAGCTAGTAACATTGTCACTACATTACTAATAATAGCCAGTAACGTTGTCGCTACATTACTAATAATAGCCAGTAACATTGTCACTACATTACTAATAATAGCCAGTAACATTGTCACCACATTACTAATATTAGCCAGTAACATTGTCACCACATTACTAATAATAGCCAGTAACATTGTCACCACGTTACTAATAATAGCAAGTAACATTGTCACTACATTACTAATAATAGCCAGTAACATTGTCACTACATTACTAATAATAGCCAGAAACATTGTCACTACATTTACTAATAATAGCTAGTAACATTGTCACTACATTACTAATAATAGCTAGTAACATTGTCACCACATTACTAATAAGACGCCAGTAACATTGTCACTACATTACTAATAATAGCTAGTAACATTGTCACTACATTACTAATAATAGCTAGTAACATTGTCACCACATTGCTAATAATAGCTAGTAACATTGTCACTACATTACTAATAATAGCCAGTAACATTGTCACTACATTACTAATAATAGCCGGTAACATTTTCACTACATTACTAATAATAGCCAGTAACATTGTCACTACATTACTAATAATAGCCAGTAACATTGTCACTACATTACTAATAATAGCTATTAACATTGTCACTACATTACTAATAATAGCCAGTAACATTGTCGCTACATTACTAATAATAGCCAGTAACATTGTCACTACATTACTAATAATAGCCAGTAACATTGTCACTACATTACTAATAATAGCCGGTAACATTGTCTCTACATTACTAATAATAGCCAGTAACATTGTCACTACATTACTAATAATAGCTAGTAACATTGTCACCACATTACTAATAATAGCCAGTAACATTGTCACTACATTACTAATAATAGCCAGTAACATTGTCACTACATTACTAATAATAGCCAGTAACATTGTCACTACATTACTAATAATAGCCAGTAACATTGTCTATACATTACTAATAATAGCCAGTAACATTGTCACTACATTACTAATAATAGCCAGTAACATTGTCACTACATTGCTAATAATAGCTAGTAACATTGTCACTACATTACTAATAATAGCCAGTAACATTGTCACTACATTACTAATAATAGCCAGTAACATTGTCACTACATTAGTAATTGTCACTACATTACTAATAATAGCCAGTAACATTGTCACTACATTACTAATAATAGCTAGTAACATTGTCACTACATTACTAATAATAGCCAGTAACATTGTCGCCACATTACTAATAATAGCCAGTAACATTGTCACTACATTACTAATAATGGCCAGTAACATTGTCACTACATTACTTATAATAGCTAGTAGCATTGTCACTACATTACTTATAATAGCCAGTAACATTGTCACTACATTACTAATAATAGCTAGTAACATTGTCACTACATTACTAATAATAGCTAGTAACATTGTCACCACATTACTAATAATAGCCATTAACATTGTCACTACATTACTTATAACAGCCAGTAGTAACATTGTCACCACATTACTAATAATAGCCAGTAACATTGTCACTACATTACTAATAATAGCTAGTAACATTGTCACCACATTACTAATAATAGCTAGTAACATTGTCACCACATTACTAATAATAGCTAGTAACATTGTCACTACATTACTAATAATAGCTAGTAACATTGTCACTGCATTACTAATAATAGCTAGTAACATTGTCACTGCATTACTAACAATAGCCAGTAACATTGTCACTACATTACTAATAATAGCCAGAAACATTGTCACTACATTACTAATAATAGCCAGTAACATTGTCACTACATTACTAATAATAGCTAGTAACATTGTCACTACATTACCCATAATAGCTAGTAACATTGTCACTACATTACTAATAATAGCCAGTAACATTGTCACTACATTACTAATAATAGCCAGTGACATTGTCACCACATTACTAATAATAGCCAGTGACATTGTCACTACACTACTAATAATAGCCAGTAACATTGTCACTACATTACTAATAATAGCCAGTAACATTGTCACTACATTACTAATAATAGCCAGTAACATTGTCACCACATTACTAATAATAGCTAGTAACAATAGCTAGTACTAATAATAGCTAGTACATTACTAATAATAGCCAGTAACATTGTCACTACATTACTAATAATAGCTAGTAACATTGTCACTACATTACTAATAATAGCTAGTAACATTGTCACTACATTACTAATAATAGCCAGTAACATTGTCACCACATTACTAATAATAGCTAGTAACATTGTCACCACATTACTAATAATAGCCAGTAACATTGTCACTACATTACTAATAATAGCCAGTAACATTGTCACTACATTACTAATAATAGCCAGTAACATTGTCTACATTACCAGTAACATTGTCACTACATTACTAATAATAGCCAGTAACATTGTTGCATAGAAACAATTGTATGCTTGTTGTTCTAATATAAATCTTTTTGATTTTTGTCAGCTTATGAAAACCCACATAACTCTATTAATGAAGGATCAAACTGTTCAAGTGAATGTTTAGCGGAAAAAAACCCTCACAGACTGAAGACGCTGTTATCGTCAGGCTCAAGAAACATCGCAGATAAACTATTAGCTCCGCCCATTTCACATCTTGAAATGTATTTTAGCGTGAGAAATCGGGTTTGTAGCGTGAGAGATCACTCAAATGCGTTGAATGTGTGAGAAACGGCAGCTGAGCTCTGTAGTTTCGCTCGTGAGTATGGATGCGGAAGCCAAAGGCATTGTGGGAAATGTAGTTTTTTTCCCGTTTTCGTTACGACCACGCTATGGCAGAGATGGGCAATGACGTCAGCGCGCAGCGCTGGCTGTACAAATATAGCCACGGCTTCGGCCTAGCACCGGAGCTCCGGAGCTCTTACGCCTCTCATACGGCCGTGACCGGACTTCGCGGCGCTCTGCATTCAGTCTATAAGACGCACCAATTTTTCCCCCTCAGTTTTGGGGAAAAAAAAAGTGCGTCTTATGAGCCGAAAAATACGGTAAATTTTTTATGACTTCACTAATAGCTTCCAAGCAACCAAATTACACTAGCAACCTAGTTTTCTGAACTATATCTCAGCTTTGATATAAGATAGAGACATGGGGGTTAGATAACATTTAGTGACAAAGGCAACATTATATTAAGCCACTAACTCTTTAATAGCAACCAATCCAGCAACTATTTTGGGATATCCATCTCAGCTTTGGAAAACCATAAAAAAACAGGGGTTGGTATATTTCACTCATAGGGACCTACAGAGCATTGTATTATGACACTGTCTATTCCACTGCAACCAATTTGGCATAAGTCTATCTCAGCTTAGGAACACTATTGGCAAAAAAAACCCCAAAGATTATGCAAACTTTTTCAAAACAACTGAAATGTATACATATTCTGAATTGTTCTTACATTTTGAATCAAGAATCAGCCAGATAAAATCAGAAATATAATGCAAACTTCTATCCGAAGGGCAAGAGCTTAGGTTGACATTCCTCCAGGAAATGTTCAAGCAGACACAGGAACATCTGTACCATTTATAAACTGGGTTCCCCAACATATCCCTACTGACAGGGTTTGCTCTGGAAAAGAACATTGCTTGTGTGTTGAGCTTTCCTCTGCTGTCTTATCACAGGAATATCAAAATTCTAAACCAGAGAACATTGTACGGTTCTCCATGGAGTCACACGGGATTGTAATTAAGACTGGGAGCGATTGAAAGAGGAAGACTGCAAGGAGAAAGCAAACAATGCTGTTTCTTTCTGGATTCTCTCTGATAAGATTGTAAGGCTTCCTGCTGGACCTTGATTTTCCCCCTGATGATTATTGTTTTGAGTTGGAATTGTATGGTTTTCTTTTTCTGTAACTGTATAAGGTGGCAGGAAACCTGGCTTAAGCTGGTCCACTGGCTCATGAGTGATGTAGAGGTGACGCTACAGGACAGCTGATACGCTGTTGTTCTAACCTGGTCACAGTCACTCTCCAATGACCCCGTATCAAGAGGATCCTGTATAATTGACATTGAGGTGTGAAGCGAGTTTCTTCCTAACAATATCTTCCCCAAACTTTAACTCAACATCACTCTCTTAAAATACAGGTTTTAAACAGAGAAATTTGGAATTAATATACATAATTTGATCATTCTGAAAGTGAAATGCCACTGTTTTAATCATTTATGTTAAAATGTACTAAAAGTGCATCAATAATTCTGGAGAACAACTGTATCATTTATCGATTGATATGTCTTTTTTGAGACAAGTACCACTAAAGAAATTGTGCAAAAAGGTTGCAAATGCTTTTCCTTTAACTTCACGTGGAATTAAACTTTGCAAAACCATTCAATTTCCACATGAAAACCTCATGGAAACTTCAAACTGACCACACTTGTGGAGGTTATATGCAAGAACCTACCAACGTCCAAACATATCTAGAAGAGGTTAAACATATGTCATTGACTTTGGTCATAAATAGGGAAATAAATAGGAAAGAAAAATGGGGGTTTGTGTGTTTTAATCACATCACTGACAACTTCCTATCAACCAAACTCTTTACCCTAGCAAACTATTTTTTTTAACTCTATCTCGACTCTAAATGAAAGAAACATAACAGAGACATGGGGTTTGTTTAGATTACTTACATTTGGAACATTATATGATATCACTGACTTCCCCATAGCAACCACACTGTTTACAAGAGCAACCAATTTAGCATATATCTCAGCTTAGGAAAATCATGGGTTGAGATAACCGGTTTCAAGGTTTACCGCAGTTTGAAAAAGTCATGGTTTCAGGACTGCAAACCAAAAAACGTATACCGTTCTTATGATAATTGCATTTTTTGTGTCTGTCGTAAATGTGGTTTTCCGAGGGTTGATCTGTTAGCAGAGAGAGGCCGGTACACAAGGTTTCTTCCACAAACCAGTTCTTTATTATGCCACCCGTGATCAAACAAAACCGACATAAAACAGCAAATAAACAAAAAGGGTCTACAAACAAAACACTTGAGCTCAAAACACAAATAAACAAATGCTCAACAGCAAAACCTACTTAACTTAAACTGTGAGGGATTCAAAAATAAACTAACTAAATGTAGAAGGGTGAACTCTCTCAAAAGAGTAGGTTCAAGATGCCAGGATGCAATTATTCTTTCGGTATAGCGCCCGCAGCTCGTCTTTCTCCTTCCCTCAGTGAGTCCTCTAGAGCACTGACAGCAGGCCCTTAAATATGGCTGGTTTCCCAGCATGCCAATTGGGTCCAACCATCAGCAGGTGAGTCCACCTCTCATATTCTCTAAAAAGAATGTTTAACTTACAAATTATGCATCATAAGGTTTAATCATCCTAAGACTTAAACAAAACAAATAATAACAATCAAATAAATCGTCAAAACGAATATCCCACAATATACAGACCATGTTTTAAGTTTAATACTTAAATGTGTCCCTTCTCTTCCAGAATGGATCATCCCGGGCTCATCCAATCAGGACAGGACACATCGACACAAACACTCTGTCACCACATGGCTTCCACCAGCTTCTACTGCACCAATATTAAAATTCATACCCCAAGATACTCTGTGTGTGCAGATTATTTAAAACGACGAAATGGGACAATGGACCTATGCACACTCTACTCTACTAGGCTGTGTGTGCGCGCACCTGCAGCAAAAACAATGCAGTCCGCTAGCGCTAACAAGTGGAATCAGGTTTTTGCTTTCAACCTACGATCCGTTCATGAGATCAAAGTACTACCTAGATTCTGATTGGCTGGTAAGTGTTGATTAATTTAGAAAAGGCACAGCTAGTCCAGGTCAGTTTATTCACTCTGTGTATCAATGCGCTCATCCGCCAATGATCTCTCCTCCGCCATTTTACCGCACTATGCTCCGGGGATCACCAGCTAAAACATTTCATTCATTTTCAGCCCCCAGGCGTACATATCATCCGACATCAACAACAACCGACATCCTCCACTTTCACAAACACGGGAGGGAATAAAACGCCTTCCGACACAGTTTCCACCTAACTCCGTCCTCAGTATCCTCTACTCTTGCACCAACTAGCTTCATGTCCTCTTTCAGCAAATCCTTATATTTCGTCTTTGGCCTTCCTCTTGACTTTTTTGCCTGGCATCTCCATCTCCACCCATATCCCAAAATAAAGAATCCACGGCACTATTTTTTGTGTGTTGTCATTTGTGAGCTATGTATTACAGCCATACATATTAATAATAATTTCAACATTTTTGTTTTGGCAAATGACCATAGCATAAACGGGACAAACCACACTCATTTATCACTGACAGTTCCCTAGCAACCAAATTGTTTACCCTAGCAACCAAACTCTCAGCTTAGGAAAACCATATAAACAGTGCATTATATTATATCCCCTCCATTGCAACCGATCTGGCATAACTCTATATCAGCTTGGTTTAAAATCAGTGCGTTTATTCTTATGAAGACTGTTGAAATGTATAACTAGATCGAGTTTAATGTTTAATATACAATCCAAAAATTTCTTATAGCAAATGCTTTGCGGAGACAGGGGAAACAGTGGAACCAAATCCGTTTACGCACCAGGCTTTCGTCACAGGCACACAAGGGTGTCTTCAAAAGAATGCAGTGTTTAGAGAGAAGCAATCCCAGATAACGAAGCTGCCCTATAGCAAGTGAACCAGTACAGATTTTAAGGCTACACCCTTTGCCCCCACAGTGAATCAAAGTCTCCCTCCACTTTTCACCAGAGGCTTGCTGCACGCTCAGCAGTCTCTTCTGTCTCAACCCGCTGTCAGTTACACTTGTCGGTGTCCTACCCTCTGACCCAAGACCGCACTCACTCCCACTGCATGCCTATTGGACAAACCAGCAGGGAATTGTCCCATAGAACAAAGCATATGGCTAGGGGCGCTCTGTTAAGAACTTAAGGGCTAACATTCCTTTCACAATGCTCTCAGGCGACCAAGTTTTAATCACCCTGTGCTTTTAAACATTTAGAATTCTGAAGGACTGGCAACACAAAAAACTAAAGAGTTTAGTGCTCACAAAAGGAGCATCCCAAGGGGAGTAGCCCTTTCAATGCTCTCAAGCTTTAAAAGAGTCATTATTTACAACTGAATATTTTGTAATATTCAGCCCAGGGCTAAGCTAGTCAACTACAAGGTCACAGGTCAACTCTAAGGAAATAACACACTTTAAATTGATGATGAATTCAGATACATACTGTGATACATAGTGGTTTTTATAGAAATTAAAAAAAAAAATCTAAACACACCCCCTTCCTAGACTGTTTGAGCTACAGCCACCAGACTTTGCCAAAACATCCAAGCTGGTGTGACTTAAGTTGCTATATCTTTTCAGACTGGAACCAATAAAGGGATGTTAACGAAAATCACTGTGAATACTGGGAAATTAGCTTAACATGGGATTAAACTGTAACTCAAACTGAAAACCTCATAGAAACTCCAAACTCACCACTAGAGGTTATCAGTCTTTGCAAGAACATACCAACCACTGTGCGAATGTATTTGAATCCCCAGGCTCTAGAAGGGGTTAAATATTTACCATTGACTTATAATGGCCATTGAAAGAAAAAGGAAACTGCATAAAAACTTTCAAGATGAAACAATATAGAGAAATGAGGGAATGTTTATGTCCAATACAAATTACAAAGGTTTCTGACGTATTAACCAAAACTTTTTACCCTAGCAACCAAATATTCTGAACTCTATCTCAGTTTTGCTAATGATCAATACATGAGGGTTTGGTTTACATATTGGTTTTAAGAGACAAAGTGAGCTTATATAATGTCACTGATCCCTCCATAGCAACCAGACTGTTTACCTTTGCAACCAATTTGGCATATCACTATATAAGAAAAATCATAAACATGGGGATTGATTAATATCAAGCATAAATGCAAGAGGAACTATATTCTTGATGTCACTCTCTCCTCCATAACAACCAAAAATTCTACATTGGCAACCAATCCATTTTGCTTATGAATATTACTTTAAAGAGCACCTTCATAAGCAAACATTAAAGTTTGTGTATAAATCTGTTCCTTTGTAAACAAAGAGCTTGGAGGCTTGCCACGACTGCCAAACATAATGGTATACAGTACTGTATACAGTATGGTGTAATAGCTACATCCAGTTTGCACATAAACTTTGATGTTGGCTTGTAAAAGCGGTGTCTGAAGCTATTTTTAAAAATGTGCCCCTTGTACCTATGAAAGCTATATCTTTACCCATCTATCTATCTATCTATCTATCTATCTATCTATCTATCTATCTATCTATCTATCTATCTATCTATCTATCTATCTATCTATCTATCTATCTATCTATCTATCTATCTATCTATCTATCTATCTATCTATCTATCTATATATATGCTGACTTATTTAGTTGCTAGGGTAAAACATTTAGTTGCTATGGAGCAATCACTGACAAAATGTTCCCCATGTCAACATGAGCAAAATAAATCAACCCCCCCCCATGTCTGTACTATTTTCCAAAACTGAAATAGATATGCTAAATTGGTTGCTATGGAAAACAGTCTGGTTGCTATAGAGGAATCAGTGACATAATATAATGCTTCCCGTGTCACTGTGAGTAAAATAAACCAACCCCATTTCTCTAGCATTTTATAAGCCGAGATAGAGGTAGTCTAATTTCGTTGCTATGGAAAACAGTCAGGTTGCTAGGGAGGAGTCAGTGACAATGTAATGAAAAACAAAATCAACCCCCATGTTTCTATCATTTACCGAAACTGAGATAGATTTCAGTAACATGGGTTGCTAGGGTAAACAGTTTTGGTTGCTAGGGAGCTGCCAGTGATAAAAAAAGTCATAAAATTTTAAGTTGTATCTATGATAAGTATAAAGAAACTCTCATTTGTTCATGATGTTTTTTCTTGAAGATATTTTGATCATTTATACGTCAATGGTTTAGCCCTTTCTAGAGCCATATAGAGCAAAATACTTTTGCACAGTCGTTGCTGACTCCCACGGATGTGCCTAGTTTGACACTTCTATGAGGTTCGCTGTTTTAGTTATAGTTTGTCTCAGTATTTTCTCAGTATTCTCATTGATTTCCTAGAAGTCAGACTAGTTTGGGTGATTTTGGAATGTTTGGTGGCATGAAATGAAATATGAAAACAAGATCTACGGTATGTCTGTACTTATTAAAATGATCAGAGATCGTTAACTCAAATAAATGGCAAGTCAAAAAGTTTAATAATCAACAAATATTTGTGACCATGACTTGGCTTCAGATGACTGCAGCACTCAATAGTCCATCAACAAGTTATTTGAAAGACTAGACAAAATACATTTGCAGAACAGTACACAATGTTTCTGTCGTTTGGAAGGTCCAGATAGCCTAAATATCTACAGAGTGAAACTGAACAAAATGTCCCACCAAAAAAACATCCTCATGTCTTCACACAGACTAACCTCAAGTACAAATGCAGCCAGTTACATGCGCGAGCTCCAGAACACTGACAAAAATTCCATGTACACCATCTTCTCTTACCTTAAATACGAGAGGAAACAATGAAAGACGCGCGTAGCATGACACAAGGCTTGTCTGATAAATATCCTCAGAATCCTGATGATAATACGTTGAGTCACTGATCTGACACGTGCTCTGATCCTGAAGAACAGCGTCGTTCTCAACTCTCCTTCAGTGACAAGTGAAAGAGAGAGAGAGATTGACTTTACATCAAATTTTTAAAGCTGTAACTCAAACTGAGGGTTACCAGTCTGTGCAAGGGTGTCTCAATCACTGTAGAAAAGTATTTGAACCCCAGGCTCTAGAGGGGGTTCTTGTAATGGCCAAATAAATAGGAAAATGGTAAGAAAATATCCTCAATATGAAGCATCACAGAGAAATACGGATTTGACTAGCAACCCAATTTTCTGAACTCTATCTGAGCTATGAAATATAATAGACATAGGGGTTGGTTTGAATGATGTATAGTGATAAAGGCAACATTACATTGTCACTGCCCCTCCATAGCAACCACACTGTTTACCATAGCCACCGATTTGCAATGTCTCTGTCTCAGCTTTGGAAAATCATACAAACATGGGGGTTGGTTTATTTTACTCATAATGAGATGGGGAACATTATTTCACTGACCCATCCAAAGCAACCAGGCGGTTTGTATTAGCAACTAACTTGGCATATGTCTGTCTCAGCTTAGGAAAATTATTATAATTGAGAAATCTGGGTTAGTTTGTCACTCATTATGAGGTTGACACTTTACAAGCAAACATTAAAGTTTGTGTGCATTGTGTGCTGTCTATTTCTAGACCATATTTAATCATAAATTGAACCCTAAAGCATCTATTGGTTAAGGAGAAAAGTCCATCTCCAGATCCATGTCGTGGAGATGCTCCAGGAACAGAAACATAGAACAGAAAAGTACAAATTAACTGTTGGAGATACAGTACAAAAGTTGTTGACATTTTGAGATAAAAAGTTGTTCAGCGAATAATGGAAAACCACTATAATTATTAGGAAAACCACTTTCGAACTATTTCTTTATCTCTTGAACAACTCACAACGCTACCGCGTCAGTGCGATACGATCATGGAGATTAATGATTAACAGACACGTCAAAATGTAAACTTTTGTATCTCAAAGTTTTGCCAAAATTCGACTTCTGTAATTTTTGACGCTTTATCTCACATTTTTGATACTTTATCACAAAATTCTGACTTTTGTATCCAAAAATTTCTCAACATTTTTATTTGCATCTCATAATTTCGATTTTTGTATTACAACGATTTTGAGTTTTGTACTTCAAAATCTCTACTTTTTGAGCCATTATAATTTCATAACCTGGTCGACATGGGCTCCCATACGTGCCACACAAGTAGCAGCACACATATTTCACTGGTGAATCACAACAGAATCGACTCCCAGAGCTATCTGAACCATCACCGAAACAGACACTCGATCCACTCGGAGCTCCGCAATTGATTCAAATGACTCTTCACGTGAGCAAACGAACCTCGAGCTCCACGTTATAACGGAATACACTCAGCGGTATTAAAGCCAGAGCGCGCAAGATAAATGGATATTTGTTGACGTTACCTGTATCGTGAACAGTCCGAACGCTTTTCCTGGCAGCAGAGCCGGGTTCTCGGCGCATCGGAGGCACCGGCGCAATACTTCCCGCGGTCAGTCAAGTGATGAAGTGATCCCCCCCCACCGAACCCCGTTTAACGCCGCCCCCACCTCCAGTCTGGAGCGCTTCTGAAGGAAGGCAGCTGGCCGGCCAGCGTCTAGAGACAGGGAGCTCAAGCTGGAGCGTGTCGGTCACCTCGGCTGGTAAAGCTGTTTGCTGGACTGGGCACGACCACAGAATAATAATGAGCCGACACTGCTGCAACCTCACTGTTCGCACTCAGATAAAGAGGAGGTCTCTACCCCAACAACGACAATGGAATCAAACCCACCCATACAAACATAAAAGGTATTAACAGAGCGCCATAAATGTTTGGTAACATTGATATTATAATCAAGAAATCTACTGCTCCAACAATGTAACTTTAAATAGTGTGCTAGTGCCAACCTTTGCTTGCTCTTTTACAACCACACAATGACAACTGTATATCATGTACCACTGGAGATCAAATTTAAAACCCATATATCGTGCTTATGTTTATCTAAAAATTGTCTGTAAAATCAATAGAAAATAAACTACCGTAAAAAATGTTATTAGTTCAAAATTGTCGTTTAAAACAAGCACTTTTGTGATTCACCATTACCTATTCTGACATAAACAAATGTTCCCGTTTGCTTGTCAAAAGATGGGCACCGTTTTATCTTGTTACTAACTTGTTATTCTTATATAACTTGTTTAGCCTTCTAAAGATCCAAGTGATGCAACTTCCTGCTGAAAAAACTGAATTATGGAAATTCCCCAGCTTTTCAAGAGGGAGATGGTTTTACATATGAAAAAAAAAGTTAATTTTAAAAGATCTTAATCAAGCAATAAGTGCTCTTTTTCAGTGTTCTATGTGGATTTTATCAATATTTTAAATGTTTTACCTTAATTTTAAGAATGGTTTGTAGTACATTTTGCCTTGTAGTAAATATTTATGAAGCAATTTTAACGATCATACAAGTCCCAGAGGACAGAAATGTCCCTCATTCGGTGGCTAACAATGGCACATTTTTCACGTCAAATCAATTTTGGACATTTGTTGCATGAAAATGGCCATAAAACTTTTTTCATAATTATAAAACCTTTGATGACAAAAATTATTGCTATGGCTGCCATCTTTGTTAAACAACCAAACGTGGTGGTGCCTGCTGGGAAATCTGTCTCAAGCACACACAATCTGAAATGAAGCCACATTTAAGACTATTAAGGCCTACAATTTGTAATAATATTTTAATGTTTACATCACTTATACATGATCAGAATGTGTAAAAATAACACGACTGTAATGTTAATTTAAAATGTAGTTTTATATTCTGATGAAAGCGATATACACCATAAAATTAACTTTTATTTGTTCAAATCTCCGTTATTTTCCAGCTCAAAAAAGTAAAGTGCAATCAGTCGCTTTTATTTGGTATTTTTTTGCCATTGAAACTGAACTGTTTGGCAGCCATCAACAACTCTCCATTTAGGAGAGTCCATTTACCTGCCCCTCACCCCACTTCTGCTAACCCACTGACAAATGGGGGTCCAGAGTGGTAATCCGTGAGCTTTGAGACGAGGGTTTAACCCCCGGCTGGTGGCAGGCTTAGCCATGGTTGGGGTAAATGATTTACATACTCATGTAGGCCACCGGACCTCAAGCAAATCCAGTTATGGCATCGAGAGATTCCATGCACACTTGAATACATTTCTCATTAAAAGCAAACAGAGGCTTAACACACTGAACATCAGCTAAATAATCGCAGAGGAATAAACAACAACAATGGCGTTTTCAAGTCCAAATCTCCAGAAAAGTACAAGAGCAATTCCACCGAATTTGCTTGTAATTTCAAAAAAATATTTTTTACTCGATTTTAAAACAGAATCCAATAGCAAACATACTTTAGTATTACTAATGGGTATTGGTCCGTCTCAAGTAACTTATTAAACATTTTTATTAGATTTATAATCAAAAGATGGGAGCCACTTTTTCTTGTTACCCTCTTGTTATTTATTTAAGTAACAGAACTGAAAGTAAAAGGACAAAATACATGTTAAAAGAGCACATGGTGCACAGGAAATTCTGTAAATTCAGTTTTTTTTTACCAAATATGTGCATTTTTACACTAAACTAATTAAATCTTAAATAATTTCAGCAAAAGGATCGTATTTTTTAAATGACGGACCAAGAAGTCATCACAAAGTCATCAAATATGTAAATAAAAGATGTGTCAAACATGTATATATGCCTTCTAATGATCCAAGTGATGCAACTTCCTGATGAGAAATCCCCAGTTTTTCAAGAAGGGGGTGGGTTAGGGTTAAAGGAATGAGTAAAAAGCTAGGCACTTTTTAAAATCTAATAAAATATAGATATTTGCGTAATAAAATGTATTTGAAACACACATTATATATGGATTTACAAATCAATGCAAAAGAAAGGTTCTTTTTAAAAGATCTTAATCATAATTGGGGACAAAGCGTGTTTTATGTGGATTTTATCAATATTTTAAATGTTATCGCTTAAATTTGCAATAAGAATAGTATGTAGTACACTTTGCTTAATAAAAAATGCATTTATAGAGCAATTGTAATGATTATTTTTACATGTAAAGTCCCAGGGACAGTATAGTTGACAGAGCATCAATAAGTACCAATCTGTATGTGCACCTGTTGCCATTAGTAACGGTTGCTGTGGACACGGATGATTCGGATATCTTTCATAAGGAGCTGGAGCCAAACAGGAAACACCCAGAGCACTACTCTTCAGATGCAGAGATTCACTACAAATAACAGACAACCATTTTTCAAGCACACATCTGAATACTGAATAAAAATGAGCGTCACTGTTATGATCTAAAAATGCACTGCTTCATACCAAAACAAAACCAGTGTCGCACAACAATGTAACGAATGCCCCCTCTGCAGGACACACGGAGGTCGTACACTCTTCTTTTCCCTTCATACCACACCGAGAATTACGTCGAGCCGCGTATCACATGGTAAATACATTTTATTGACAATACAGGTAGTTTATGTACAGCGCAAGTGAGTAAAATCATTAAACTATTTAATCAGACTTGGGTTTAATCGAAGTGGAAGTTGTTCATCTCTTACGGCTTTTCTTCAAAGTGGACATCTCCGCAGAGGCTTTGCGTTTACGTGAGGATGTGTCTGGAGCGCTCTCCAGATCAACTGCTGATGCACCGGGAAGATAGTAAGCATCCAGTGAGGGAGACGGCTCCTGAAAGATTTCAACATGCATCGCATTTATACATGCATACTAAAAAGTAAATTACTCAGTAGTTGTCCCAACATTGGATCAGCTACAGTATTTGCTGGTCTTCTTGTAGCCCTCACTTTTTTGTGTGTAAAGAAGTGATCTCCTTTCTTTGATTTTGTGACATTTTTCATCCATGGGGAGCCATTGCTGATGGCATGAAAAGTAAAGGGCTTTTTTGTTAAGTAATGCTCTTTTATGGTCACCTGTAGTGGAATGTTGTAGTGCAGCTTTTCTACTACGACCATAAATGGGGTGTTCTCCTTTTTCCAACATGGACGAATGAATTTGTTAGGAAAATCCCTTTGTGTGTGCAAATTACCAAGTGTTGTTTGCAATCATTAGCCCACATTGTGTGAGCATTTTGTGTTATAGTATCTCGTAGAAATAGTGGATTCTGAAAGGAAACTAAAGGTTAGTGATAAATGTTGTGGTGTGTACTTGTACCATCCTGACCATTCGTATATATGATACTGGCAAAGTGTGAAATCCTGGTTAGGATTCTAGAGAATGCCTTGGCAGGGTATAGAATTGCTTGGAAGTTTTCAGTTATAAGATGATTCTATACAATTCCTAGGCATTCTTCAGAATGACTGGTGCTAGTTCCGCCAAGTAGGGGACAAAATGAGAAGCCATTGTTAATTAATGTACATTCAAAAGTGAATATATCTGTTAGTGATGCACAACTTCCTCAGTTTGGTACACACTGTAATCTGCATTTTTTTGGTTCCTCAATTGAATAACTCCTATTGATATATATATATATATATATATATATATATATATATATATATATATATATATATATATATATATATATATATATATAATAATATTAGTTTACAAGTGAAAAGCCGGCAAACAAATATCCAATCAAAGAACTGCTCCTCTGTGTAAATATCCAATCAGCGAGCGCTAAAGTAAGAGGAGGGTGGGACTCATGGTCAGTTCAATGAGGAGACGGCGGTTTTGCTGATGAATATGTCAAAGGTGGAAAAAGAACGGTAAACAAAAACGTCTCCGTGTGCCAGGAATGTTTTATCAGATATTATTATACAAAAGGAAACACGAGCGCTCACCTGCACCATCTTCAGACAGCTGTTCCTGGTTTCAGGACCCCTAGGTGCCTGTACCTTTTGCCTGCCTTAAATCCCTCGCTAATACACTCGCTGCTGATGAAGCTCATGCACACCTTGCTACAATTGGTTATTATATCGTTTACATTTTTTGTAGATCGAAAATCGTGGTTAAAAACTGCGTACATACAGAATCGCGAGCTTTGTGTACCGTTGTATCCCTATTATCCGTCGTCGCAGCAGAACTGCTATTACACAGAAAGACCAGTAACAGGTGCAAAGTGTTTAAAAGGTGAGAAGCAGATGTGGCACATTTTCTTTTTCACAAAAACGAATGATGATCATTGATGTGTGTTTCGCTATGGTGACAATTCAAACAGTGATGTATTGGGAAGAAATAAGGTCATTTTTCCAGGAGGCAATCTTCCATAGTATAGAATGCCTAGGCAATGACTAAAACATCAATCTCTTCATACTTTGTCAATCAATTTCAGGTATTCTTTAAGTTGCTTCAGGATTCTATAGAATTTTTCATGATTTGGCGGTAACTAGGACTGGTCAGCATATCTCTTTTCAGCTATTCAGAGTTATTTGAGTTTCTACTGAGCATGCACGGTTTGCATAATGCTGCTTGGGTACAATGTTGCAGAAATGGGGTTTAAGGGGTGTTTGTATGTAAACTGCTCTTTTGGGTTAAGGTTAATTTAGATTGTAGTCGAGGAATTATGGGAAATGTAGTACTTACTGGCCACAAGTCGTTAGGAAAATTTGTGATGAGCGCCACCGAGTGGCTCTTTTACATCATACTCTCGTAATCAAAAGAGGCAGTTTTCATTAATCCTTGGGAAAAACGATATTATATTGCAATCCGAAACTTTTTTTTGGTTGGCACCACTCGTTCGGTCCGATGTGTGAGCTCCCGTTGTTGTCCATGGGTTTCGATCGATGCATGTTGTCATTTTGCACCAAAATTCTGGTTGGTGTGTATTGGCCTTTAGTCTCATCACTTTGCAAGCTAAAATATCAACCATAAGCGTGTAGAAGTAACAAAGCGCTTCACGCAGTTCAGTGTTGAGAGGCCTGTGTAACACACAAGCATTGCGTGAGATAAAGTTAATGTTAAATGCTTGGATCTATTTCATCTGATCGGGAGTGTTTTTAATCTTCCTAACTGTGTTTCATTGAAATTAGTAGCCGATTTCATGTACGTTAGCTCAATAGCTAATATTACTGCGTCATCACATATGGCAGTAATGTTGGATGTGTCAACATTTCAAAGTTGGTGATTGGTTTTCATACCTTTTCCACCAGAGCTTTCTGTGGAGCACATCAGTACCAGAGGTTTAATATCTGCCTGTAAAGTGTGTCTGTTACTGGGTCACTTCATCATTAGCACTAAAAACATTTTTTTGTTCAATAAAAAAAAAAATGTCCTAAACATTTACTGTAGTTGTATTGTTGCCTCAACTATTTAGGCTCAGTTCTTTATTCGACTAATATTTGGTGTTTAGAGCAGCATCTCTTACCTGCATGAGATAATCAGCTATGTATTCAGGTTTAAGACATTTGACTCCATGTGCCGCAGCCTCGCTGACGTCCACTCGGACATCCCCCGGCTTCAAACGACTGACGTCCACAAACAGGTGAGTGGTGTCTCTAAACAGAGAGGAAGAAGGGTTCGGCAAAACCTAAACAGTTCACGACAGAGAAACAAAACAAGTCAAGCAAAGAAAAATATAAATATACACATAAGGAAAAATACACACAATGGTGGACCAGGAAAAAATATTTGAACAGTTTTGAGTGCAGAGGTGCAGTCTGACAAACCACGGACCAAATTAGGGATGGGTACCGAAACCAGGTACTTAATCAGCCCCGGTGCCTAATTATTGGTACTGGTACTGGAGAAAGACACGGAGACCTAAACGATCATCAGAGATAGAGTACTTTTGTTCTCGTACTGTTTCGCTGGGCTCGGATTGGGTTTACTGTTAAATAAAAAATTTGGCATGAACATTGAGCTTTTTTAAATGTAGAAATATCTGAACAACAAGCTAATGAATTTAATTGAAATGAAACAATTCTCTCTCTGCTCTGTTGCAAATAAAGCATGCGCTCGGAGTGTGTGCTTTTTACGGCGATGTGTAGCATCTACTCTAAACAAACATTACTCTAAATGTCGAGATGCTCATCGTTTCTCAATCAATAGGAGGATTCCTCTCAGCTGTTTCTGTTTTCAGCGCAGCAGCGGTTTTTTACTGCTTCATCACCACATGCCCTTTTATTTCTTTAACTGGTTTGCCTTTGCATAAAAATTAATAAACCTAAAAGTAATGTTTGACATTCGTTCATTGTTAAAGCAAGGAACTTATAGTGTTAAGCGTTCGTTCCTTCTCTTCACGTGTATTTCCGCAGTGTGTGGCTGTTCTGCATGAGCTCAGTTGTTCTGTTCTGCATGAACGCACCGATGCGTGTGCCAATCACAGCAGCTGTTTTGGATTAAGTAGGAATGGCGTGACCCAACTTTTGATTTCAAATATAATGTGTAGGTTTCTAACATCTTATTAGTTTTTACATATTTTGAGTTTTAAATGAACATTACAACAGTTATGACATAATTTGCAAGGTGACTTAATAAAATGTGAGAAAATGTGCAATCGTCTTGCAGTTTCGTTTTACAGACTAATCGATGCCATCAGTACCATCTGTGGTGAAAAGAAGGCAGAACGGCAGAAGAGTGCTTGGAAACAGTTTAAATGGTTTAGGAGAGCATTGACTGTTTTTTATAATAATTTGACAGTTTCAACCTTGTTTTTGCTTTTTGTGGGTGTTATGAATTTAACATTTTTTCTCAAAACATTTGATTTTTGTAATACAATATAAAAACAAACATTTTTTTTCAATTTGGAGATTTTACAGAAAAAAAGTATTACAAAGTTTAATTACAATTAACAATTCACATTTAAATGATTTGTCCAGTACGATCAAATTTGTGATTGAATGCTAATTTAAATTATACAATTTGATCACAAAGGTCATCTGAAGCCTTCTAAGCTGCATTTTTATGAAACCTTTTTAACAACATATTATAATTAGTGCGGCAATGTGTTTAGAAATATGTGTTAATTGCAATTTAAAGACTGAAAAAGTCCTTCCTTGGTCTTATCCTTACTTCCTTGCACGTCGGACACACAGAAATACAAAAAAAGCAGATCGTTTTTTTAACACGTTAAATATTTCAATTAACACATACAATAACGAGCTAATTTTGCACTAATTATAATGACTAATATTAAGAGAAGAGATTCACAATAAAATATTAATTGTAAAGCACCATGTTAATAAAGAAAACCGTTTTGTTTGTAACAAAAAGCTGTGAAACAATAAGTTTGATGGGCCAGTTTTTGTATTTGAAGGACATCAGGTAAATTAAGTAATAATTGTGAAATATAAACACAATTAATTTATAACTCCAACTCTCTACATTATTCCTACCTAGATCGATTCATTGCAGTAGCAAAGCATGAATAAAAGCAAGCAGCTTTTTCTTCATGAATAACAAACATATTCTCAAACAGAGACTGGCAGATGTAGCTCTCGAAGCTTACTTAAACATCAATTACAATTGCATTTTTGCTGACAGCTTGATCCTTTTCTCATCTATTTTATAATGTCTGCAGACTCCAATAGTTGTACACTGGACGGACTGAGAGCAGGCACAGTTGTTTACATCGTAGAGACTGATAAAAACACGTCTCCAAGATGCGTTTAAATCTGCAATGCTGAGGTGTGAGATGCTCCTACAAACCTAAGCTAAACAGTGATGTAATTATTGAAACAAAATAAATGCCAATAATTAAATAAGTAACTGTAAAAGTAATTAAAAGTAAGACCTTGGCTCCACCAGACTGCAGCAGTCGTCTGAATCCAGCATCTCTGGCCTGGTCGATGTTCAGCATCACTGTCCAGCCCCCAAACGCTCCCTACAGGTCAACATCGTTAGACACAATTCCATACGACACAATCCCAACCCCGATCAAGCGCTTCTACACATGTACCTCCTTATCTGAGCATCCTTGCAGTGTTTTCCTCCATCGCATGGCTGCCAGAGCGAGCCTCTTCTGCTGAGAGCTAATGGAGGGCAAAGCTTCTAGAACAGAGACACTGCCCCACTCGTACTGTTCCTCCTGCCACATAAAAAGCCATGAACACCAGAGACTCCGTGACGCTCGAGCCAGTGAAGACACACACCTGCAGGAACTTTCCTTCTGCCCGACAGGCCTCCAGATATGAGCGATGAAGAATCCACTTGCCTGCTGCCATTGCAGCCAGATACTTCTCATTCCTCAGTGGGTACCCAACAATCACATGGGTGCAGCTCGGATCAAAGCTCTGCATCTCCAACACAACACCACCTACACCCATACATACAGATGCTAATGTTAAACATAATCTATACATCTAAACCTTATTGATATTTCAAACATAATAAAAACACCAATGTATGTACAGTGCTCCGCAAAAATGAGTTCACCCCAGGTGAAGGGAGAAAAGCCACACTTAAGACCATGAAATTTTAATTAACAGACATTCCAGACCACAGATGAGTCTGATGATTCATTTAAGAGGTGTCAGGCAGACAGGTGACTATAAAAGGCATTACTTAGCAAAGAAAAGACCTCCCGATTTCCTGCTTTCAGCAATGGCTCCCCATGGAAGAAAAATGTCACAAAAATCTGCTAAATTAATGACCATTTCAGGACATTTCGACAGGAGCGTTTTCTGAAGAGAAGGGTTAAATAAAATCACCTGCACATTCGCTAAAGTCAAAGCAAGACTGGAGTGACTATTTTCCCGTGACACCATACGGCGCACATGACGGGAATGACGCGCATAGATATCGTGCACAAGGGAAGCCCATCTAGAATTTGCTCGGGCACATGCTGAAAAAGATAAAGACTACTGGGACTCTATACTCTGGAGTGAGACAAAGACAGCCTTTTTGGAACTTGTATGGAGTCGTAAAGGTGAGGACTTCAAAGAAAAACGCATGGTTCTTATGTGGGGGTGCAGGAGTGCTGCTGGGGTTGGGGAGCTGGTATCATGAATTCAACAATGTCCGGCTCTATACTGAAGGAAAGGATGCTGCCATCAATCCGAGCACTTGGTCGTTGTGCACTTTTCCAACACACTTTTCTTATTTCTGAAGAAGAACAGGGTGAAGGTGATTGAATATCTCCTGATCTAAACCCAATCGATCACTTGTGGGGAATTCTGAAGCGATCAATCCGGAGGTTAATCATGAAGAATGGAAAAAAGATTGATTTGTTGCAATTTGTCACCAACTTGTTCCTTCTATGCCTAGAAGACGTGATGGTGTTCTTAAAAATCACAGTGTCCAAGCAAAATACTAGATGTAGTAGTTTTTGTTGCAGGTTGTTTTAGTTTTGCTTCAACCAATTTGAGTAAAACTGAAGATTTTATAAACTACGTTGGATCATTAACCATATTTCATGTTAAATTAGTGCTCAATAAAACTCAGCCTTGTTAAAATTTGGGGAATTGTTAATTTGTTCACTGAGCTACTGATTAAATTCATACTTTTAAAGGGGGTGTATTCAATAATGCTGAGCACTGTATGTTACAGGTAGGTGGTTTTACACTTTCACTTAAAATTGACAAATTCTAGAACAATTCGTGTTTTCCTGGTTCCTTGATACTATTCTTCTTCGGAAACCGATGGATGATAAAAATATATGGAACTTTCCCAAAATTTCTACTAGCCATTGATCCTGATCTACTTACTGTACCTTTGACAACACGCCAAAATTTTAACACCATTTTTCTTTTCCTGTAATTTACACCAAGGATGATAAAAATAGCTTAACCATAAAAAAACTGCCATATACCGAACCATGACCTTTTTTCTTGCAGAAAACAAAGCATACTTTCTAATAAGTTAACTAACAACCACACGTTATAACTTGTCGGGTTTTAATGAACTGTCAGTCCCATTTGCCCCACTCTGGTTTCAGATAATGAACATATCAACACTGTGTCGCTCCTCATCCTTTAGGAAATGTTATCACCACCATATGATCGATGAATAACTTATGTACCAGGCTCCGAGTGTCAAAGCCTCTTGATTAGCTATTTAAATGTACAAATATTTTGACTAACAAATAATGCAAACTCTCCACCTAGAAAATGCACCATAATCAGACAAAATGAACTAAAACACTTGAAATATGAATAACTGCTCTTACCAAGCTCCTCTATGAGATGACTGTAGTCGATGCGTTCCTGTGGGTTCAATGATGAAAGCATGAATCGCGGGGGATCCTTCTTCACCTCCTCTTCATCTACAAACTGTTCAAAGTAAAGCTCGTTTAATCAGCTTCACGGGTTAAATTAACTAGAATAGCTAGATTAGCTAGAATGTGGAATGTGTGTTTGTACCAGTGGACGTGGTGGAGCAGCAGTCAGTGAGCTAGAAAAAGCATCACTGGGTGCTTCAGGTATTTCAGGATTTTGCAATCGATGCGATGTCACCTTTGGCTTCAGTTGTGCACCAACGACTTCAAATGCAGCTGTTGAGGAGAATTTATTCAGCGTGTTAAACCAGGGGTTCTATACTGCTCATTAAAACTTAGGGAACACAATCAATCCAAGGCAAGTCTGGTCCATCACACTGACAGAGAGTCAGTGGATCAGGGAATAGATTGGATGCGATTAGCAGTGAACTCCTATTAAAGAATGGTTCTGAAGTGAAAAAAGTTCTCTGTACTCATCATTTCTGGCTGCTTGATTTTATTTGAGTTTTGCCTGTGCCCTCAATGTTTACAGGAATACTGAGGTGGTGTCTGCAACACACAGAATTTGCTAAGGTAGTGCGGCTCTTGGAACAACAATATGCACAACGGGGGGCAATGAAGAATGGCTATTTTGTCTTTTGAACAAAGAGGAATAGGAGAATTGTAGAGATGGCACGAATCTGCAGAAACATCATATAGCATGGTGGGTCAGTGATAGTCTGGGGCACCAGGATGTGACACTTTGACCCATTGTAAGAGAATATACTGGTGGAGTAAGCACTGGGTTCCTTCTGTTGCAAGACCTCAGGTGTCAGCAGTTCCTGATGGTATGGGGCTCAGGTTCCTCATTGAGGACCCCTGGAACATGTCTCACACCATCCACAAATGGCATATTGCACTACACAGACTGTCCAGGAGTTAGCCGTGATCAGGTCCACGTGTTGTTGCGTGCAAAACACACTACTGAAAGAGAAATTATGACAAGGTAGGCCATACTAAGATTTCTGCTCTGCTTTTAACCCATCCAGTCCTGCCACATAGTGAGGAAACACACCCAGAGCAGTGGGCAGCCATAGCTCCAGCACCTGGGGAGCAGTCAGGGAAACTGGCTCCTTGTTCAATCAATAATGAAATTTGTTGACAACAAATGGCGTTATCTATTCGACAAGTGCAATCATAAGACTCACAACTACTCTAAGATATACACAGCTGCTTGCACAAAGTAGGATACAATAGCGTTTGCATGAAAAAGTGTGCACCCCAAGGCTTCCAAGGTGTGTGGGTATTTTTCATGAAATGCCTCCAAGAAGGGATGTAAGACCTAGCTTTCATGACATGGAAGTACCACAATCAAACACGTAAAAAGACAACTTGGTGTTATGGATAGTGAAACACAAACTGTATCTCTGCATCTTGTAAAAGTTGTATAGTTCAAGTGCTTTAGTTTAAACGGTTTGCTAACTTCGGGACGGTTGAACTAGATCTGTCAACTCGCTAGCATTACATTAAGTAATCACCCCACCAGCAAAATAGATTAATTCATGAATTTGTTTATTAAAATTCTGAGAACGCGTCACATGGTTTCTCTAAGTTGCGCTACAGAACAGCTCTTTCCACGTTATAAACATTATTTCTTTTACGACACCTTGACTCTAACATTTGTTATATCACATTATTGGTAATCTATACATAATGTTTCGCTCGATTTAAAACTGATTTAAAGTGTTTATCAGCCCCTTAAAGCACACTTTCTTCAAAGGGAAAAAGGAGCGCAAGGACGCGGAAGCGCAGCACGACGTCAGACAAACAAGTGGAAAATAGAGCAGAAATGTTTGTTATTGTTCGTATCTCGAAGCAAAAAATTTCCCGAGAGACCTTTCGTATCTCGAAGCATTTGTATCTCGGGGTACCACTGTATATGAAATACATAAATAAATAAATATATATATATATATATATATATATATATATATATGTGACAAAATCTGCTGCTTAATATAATTTTCAGCATGTTTTGACCTAATTCCAGAATGTGAATATAATAGAAGTACGGCAATTGTTTTGTTTTTTATTTATTTGCTTAAAACATCAAATTAAAGATGTGTTGAGTTTTTATGCGATTAATCAGAACAAAAATCACCAACTAATTGATTATTATCGAAATCTGCATAATAATCTGGACTTTGATTGATCAACCTCTAAGACATTGTTTCACAATGCAAAGATAAACAATAAGGATTTAATTTAATTCCTCTTTAATGTTGCATTTTAGAAAAAGATGCACGTGTAATTGCTGCATTTTGCTTTGTTGCCGCCACTAAAAGATTTGATTCACTAAAGTAATAAGTACATATCCAACAACAACAAAAAAACATTTGCAGAGAAAAGGTTTTAGCTTTTAGCTTTCAACACAATATATGTATAACATACCCATTTCCACCAGCTCAGAGTCAGTCATGGAATCCCTGCCATTGGATGTAGCACTAGTGAAGGGCTGAGGGAGAAGAGCGAGGGGTTCAGAGTGCTGCGAGGGGCTCCCGGGCCATTGCATATTATCCGCCAATTTAGCTCTCTCCTCTCGTGCAGTGGGGTCATCCCAAACAATCAGTTCACTCTGAGATGGCTCTGTGTTCAGGTCCACAGACACCTGACGGGACATCCTGCCGAGCATACAGCATTTTATTAACTCTCACTCGCTGTGTGAGTGTCTAATATCAACATCCAGAATCTGATAAAAGACGAGGTGATCAGATCAGAGTCTACAATGGTTGCTTCTTGTTTTCATACCGTAGTGCTTCTAAAGTGCGGCTGCGTCTGCCCATTCGCCCCA
>SRMA01027039.1:245584-260085 GCA_007224835.1 Danionella cerebrum | reverse complement strand
GGGAAAAAAAGAGATGACGTAAAAGAGAGAAGGGAAAAAAAGAGATGACGTAAAAGAGAGAGAGAAAAAAAAGAGATGACAAAGAGAAAAAAAGAGATGACAAAGAGATGACAGAGAGAGAAAAAAAGAGGTGACATAAGAGAGAGAAAAAAAGAGATGACAAGAGATAAAAAAAGAGATGACAAAAGAGATGACAAAAGAAAAATAATAAATAAAAGAAAAAAAAGAATAAATAAAAGAAAATAAAGATTAAATAAGACAAAAAATAAAAAATAAAAGACAAGAATAAAAGAATACAAAAAAACTAAAGAAAAAATATAAAAACTTAAGAATAAAAAAACTAAAGAATAAAAAAATAAAAAAAAAGAATAAAATAAATACATAAAAGAATAACACAAAATATGTACATAACAAAATCAAAAAATAAATAAAACAATTAAAACAAAAAATAAACAAAAAACAAAAAATAAACAAAACAAAAAAATAAACAAAACAAAAAAAATAAATAAGAATAAAAAAATTCTTTAAAAATAAAAAAAAAATAAAAAATTAAAAAACTAAAGAATAAAAGAATAAAAAAACTAAAGAATAAAAAAACTAAAAATATTAATAAAAACAAAAATAAATAAAAAAAAGAACACCACAAAAATAAATACATAAAAGAATAAAACACCACAAAATACATAAGAATATAAAACAAAAAAATACATAAAAGAATACAACAAAAAATATATAAGAAAAAAATAAAATAAGAATAAAAAAAAACAAATAAAAGAATAAAAAGAAACAAATAAAAGAATAAAAAAAACACAAAAAATAAAAGAATAAAAAACAAAAAGAATAAAAGAAAGAAAAAAAATACATAAGAAAAAAATAAATAAAATAATAAAATTAAAAAAAATAAATATTAAAAAATAATAAAAAATAATAAATAAAAATAAATAAAAATAAAAATAAAACAAAATTATACAAAAGTTGAATAAAAATAAAACGATAAAATATTACAAAATATAGAAAATTAAGATTTTTAAATTATAAAAATATAATTATTAACAATTAACACCTCCTTGCCTGCAAGAACAGTGAAGGGCACCACAGATAAAAGCAGAGATGTGGAGAACTAAAGTCAGAAACCAGGCATCCAATCAGACCCCAGACCAACCTAAACCCCCTAACCTCCAGCTAATGATCTACAGCAGGCTTGAACCTCATCTGATCTAGAACCTGATCTTCAAACACCCCATGTGTTGATCTGAAAATCTGACCAAGAAAGTTAAGGTTTCAAATGTTTCTCCACATCCCAAAAACAAGAACTGGACAAAAACAAACAAACCTGAGCATCGTTTGATCTGTCTAATCCTCCAGCTCATCAGTAGGGAGTCCAAGCACTAGAGGAGAAATTAATGCTTAAATGACAGAGTATCACTCAGAAAAAGATCTTTCTTTTGGTGATCGTATGGTTTAGTCCATTTCAGGAGGAAATAAACACCTGGTACTCCAGCAGACAAAGAAATGCCATCAGCAGCATGTTTATCCTTCAACAGTTTCTTCCTCCTCAGAAACAAACACAGATATTAGTTATGGAACAAACAGCAAGAGAACAAACTGATCAGGAGCAGAGATGTGGAGAACAAAAGTCTAAAACCCGACATCCAATCAGACCCCAGACCAACCTAAACCCCCTAACCTCCAGCTAATGATCTACAGTAGGCGCCTGACTATAACCTCATCTGATCTAGAACCTGATCTTCAGCATACACCCCATGTGTTGATCTGAAAATCTGACCAAGAAAGTTTAGGTTTCAAATGTTTGTCCACATCCCAAAAACAAGAACTGGAAAAAAACTAACAAACCTGAGCATAGTTTGATCTGTCTGATCCTCCAGCTCATCAGTAGGGAGTCCAAGCACTAGAAGCGAAAATAAATGACAGAGCATCACTCAGACAAACTCTTTTTGGTGAGTGTATGGTTTAATCCATTTCAAGAGGAAACAAACACCAGGTACTCCACCAGACGAGGAAATGCCATCAGCAGCATGTTTCTTCTTCTTTAGTTTCTTCCTCCTCAGAGACAAACACATTAGTTATGGAACAAACAGCAAGAGAACAAACTGATCAGGAGCAGAGATGTGGAGAACAGATTTTGTCAGAAACCAGACATCCATCAAACTCCAGATCAACCTAAAACCCAGATCTCCAGCAGGCACCTGACTAACCCTCTAGAACCTCATCTAATGTAAAACCTGATCTTTCAGCAAACTCCCATTTGTTGATCTGAAAATGTGGAAGTCAAAGTTTCATGACATTCAGATGCATCTCCACATCCCAAAACAAGAACTGGGGGAGGGGGGACAAACCTGAGCATAGTTTGATCGGTCTGATCCTCCAGCTCATCAGTAGAGAGTCCAAGTACTAGAAGCGAGAATAAATGATGAGTATCACTCAAACTCTTTCTTTTGGTGACAATTTCCTCTTGAAATGGATTAAACCATACAAACACCAGGTACTCCAGCAGACAAGGAAATGCCATCAGCAGCATGTTTCTTCTTCATCAGATGAGCTCCTCAGAGACAGACACAGATATTAGTTCTGGTACAAACAGCAAGAAAACAAACTGATCAGGAGCAGAGATGTGGAGAACAAAAGTCTAAAACCCGACATCCAATCAGACCCCAGACCAACCTAAACCCCCTAACCTCCAGCTAATGATCTACAGCAGGCACCTAACTTGAACCTCATCTGATACAGAACTTGATCTTCATCAAACACCCCATGTGTTGATCTGAAAATCTGACCAAGAAAGTTTAGGTTTCAAATGTTTCTCCACATCCCAAAACAAAAATTGGGGGGAGGGGGGCAAACAAACCTGAGCATAGTTTGATCTGTCTGATCCTCCAGCTCATCAGTAAGGAGTCCAAGTACTAGAAGTGAAAATAAATGACAGAGTATCACTCAAACTCTTTCTTTTGGTTATTTCCTCTTGAAATGGATTAAACCATACAAACACCAGGTACTCCAGCAGACGAGGAATTGCCATCCGCAGCATGTTTCTTCTTCAGATGAGCTCCTCAGAGACAAACACAGATATTAGTTCTGGAACAAACAGCAAGAGAACAAACTGATCAGAAGCAGAGATGTGGAAAACTAAAGTCAGAAACCAAACATCCAATCAGACCCCAGACCAACCTAAACCCCCTAACCTCCAGCTAATGATCTACAGCAGGCGCCTGACTTGAACCTCATCTGATCTAGAACCTGATCTTCAGCATACACCCCATGTGTTGATCTGAAAATCTGACCAAGAAAGTTTAGGTTTCAAATGTTTCTCCACATCACAAAAATAAGAACTGGACAAAAATAAACAAACCTGAGCATAGTTTGATCTGTCTGATCCTCCAGCTCATCAGTAGAGAGTCCAAGCACTAGAAGCGAAAATAAATGATGAGTATCACTCAGACAAACTCTTTCTTTTTGTGTTTATTTCCTCTTGAATTGGATTAAACCATACAAACACCTGGTACTCCAGCAGACGAGGAAATGCCATCAGCAGCATGTTTCTTCTTCATCAGATGAACTCCTCAGAGACAAACACAGATATTAGTTCTGGTACAAACAGCAAGAGAGCAAACTGATCAGGAGCAGAGATGTGGAGAACAGAATTTGTCAGAAACCAGACAGCCATCAAACTCCAGATCAACCTAAAACCCAGATCTCCAGCTAATGATCTACAGCAGGTGCCTGACTAACCCTCTAGAACCTCATCTAATGTAAAACCTGATCTTTCAGCAAACTCCCATTTGTTGATCTGAAAATGTGGAAGTCAAAGTTTCATGACATGATTCAGATGTTTCTCCACATTCTAAAACAAGAACTTGGAAAAAAAAAATATAACAAACCTGAGCACAGTTTGATCTGTCCGATACTCCAGCTCATTCGTAGGGAGTCCAAGCACTAGAGGAGAAATTAATGGGTCAATGACAGAGTATCACTCAGACAAACTCTTTTCGTGATTATTTCCTCTTGAAATGGATTACACCATACAAACACCTGGTACTCCAGCAGACGAGGAAATGTCATCAGCAGCATGTTTCTTCATCAGATGAGCTCCTCAGAGATAAACACAGATATTAGTTCTGGTACAAACAGCAAGAGAACAAACTTATCAGGAGCAGAGATGTGGAGAACTAAAGTCAGAAACCAGGAATCCAATCAGACCCCAGACCAACCTAATCCCCCTAACCTCCAGCTAATGATCTAAAGCAAACGCCTGACTTGAACCTCAGCTGATCTAGAACCTGATCTTCAGCATACACCACATGTGTTGATCTGAAAATCTGACCAAGAAAGTTTAGGTTTCAAATGTTTCTCCACATCCCAAATTAACTGGGGGGAGGGGGGGAAACAAACCTGAGCATAGTTTGATCTTTCAGATCCTCCAGCTCATCAGTAGAGAGTCAAAGCACTAGAAGCGAAAAAAAAATGACAGTATCACTCAAACTCTTTCTTTTGGTGACAATTTCCTCTTGAAATGGATTAAACCATACAAACAACAGGTACTCCAGCAGACGAGGAATTGCCATCCGCAGCATGTTTCTTCTTCATCAGATGAGCTCCTCAGAGACAAACACAGATATTAGTTCTGGTACAAACAGCAAGAGAGCAAACTGATCAGAAGCAGAGATGTGGAGAACTAAAGTCAGAATTCAGGCATCCAATCAGACCCCAGACCAACCTAAAACCCAGATCTCCAGCTAATGCTCTACAGCAGGCGCCTGACTTGAACCTCAGCTGATCTAAAACCCTATCCTTCTGAAAACTACCATACATTGAGCTGAAAATCTGACACTCAAGGAGTCATGACATGATCAAATATTTCTCCACACCTTAAAGTGAAGGTGAACAGATGACCTGAAAATAGTTTGTGTGCTCTCCATTTCCTCGAACTCTTCAGTAGACGCTCCAAACGCTTGAAGACAATCATGGTCAACCAAGTCTCTCAGACCAACACTCTTTGGTGGAGATCTGCTCATATAATCTGGATACACCCATCTGCAGAAGAAACAAGAAAAATTATCCTAAAACTAAGCTCTTCCTTCTTTCAGAGATGAATTTCATCAGCTAAATTGTCCTGAGGGCATTCAGCAGTTTTCTGAAGAATAATCTGATATTCAAATAATAATCCCTCCATCAGGTTCCTTCACCTTCAGTTTATCACAGAAAATGTTGAGCGAGGTGGTATATGATAGAAAAAAAAAGCGTGGTCCTCCAGCAGTACAGAAGAGCCATCAGAACATTTCTTCATCTGATGGTCTCCTTAGAGAGAAGAAAAATAAAATAAAAGTTAGGTTCTGGACTTAACAGTAGGAGAACAAACTCACCAGGAGCAGAGATGTGGAGCATAGAGTAAGTCAGAAACCAGGCATCAATCAATCAGATCCCAGATCAACCCCCCCCCCCCAACCTTCCTCTGAAGAGCTAGAGCAGGCGCCTGACTAACCCTCTACCTCATCTCATCTACAATCTGATCCTTCTGCAAAATCCCATATGTTGATCTGAAAAATCTGACCAAGAGAGGCAAGGTTTCATGATTCAGATATTTCTCTGCATCCCAATATCAGAGAACATGAACGAATGACCTGATAGCTTGTTTCCTCTGCTCCTCCAGCCCACAGAAGTTGTTGCGAACACCAATAATCATTAATGTTTAGCTGTGACCCATATATCTGAAGAAATAATAATTTACACAAATTAAATGAGAAACTACGCTCTTCATGTTTTTGGGGAAAAAACCTCACCTCAGCAAATATCTTCGGAAGAAAAGTTTCAGCCGTTCTATGAAGAACACTGTACTATGTTTCTTCAGCACCTCCTCCTAGCCTGCAAGGACAGAGGTTAACAGCACAAAAAGAAATGGAGAATACCTGGTCCTTCAAATAAAAAGCCATCAGCATATTCTTCATCAGACGGGCTCCACAGAGACAAACACAAATTACTTCTAGAGCAAACAAGCAGAGATGTGAACAGAAAAAGTCAGAAACCAGGCATCCAATCAGACAAACCTAAACCCCCTAAGCTCCAGAAAATGATCTAGAGCAGAAGCCTGACTAAACTCATCTGATCTAGAACCTGATCTTCAGCATACTCCCATGTGTTAACATGAAAATCCGACGAGAAGGTTAAGGTTTCAGATGTTTTTTCATATAACCAAGAGAAGAACCTGAAGAGATATAACAAGCATTTGTGATCTCTACATTTCTCCAGCTCATCTGTAGATACCCCAAAAGCTAGAAGAGACAAACCAATGACAGACGGGGAAAAATAAAAATAAAAAAAAAAAAATAAAAAAAAGTTTGTTTGGAGTCTTACCTACAAATCATGTGGATCCACCCATCTGCAGTAGTAAGGGGGAATGGAGCCTTTCGTGCTTTTAAAAGAGGAACTCACTTCAGTTAAAGTTTCCTTTTTAAGAGAGAGTTCAGTAGTTTTCAGTCAATCTACTTGATGGAGAACACCTGGTACTGCAGCAGACGAGGAGTTTAAGGAGAAATGTCAGCAGAATTTTTATGCAGATGAACTCATCGGGGAGAAAAAAAAAAAAGTTTTAGAGGAAACCGCTGGAAAACAAGCTAATGATAAACAGATGTGTAGAACAGAATAAGTCCAAAACCAGGCATCAATCTATCAGACCAGAGAAATTTCAATGGTCAATAGAGTACCGGCAGTACTCACTATCTGCTGTTAGATGTCCTCACCAGCGGGTGGTGCTAGCGGCCTGTGCAAAACGGATATATGCTAAGATGGATCAAACAGATTAAATTCAAATTAACACATAAACCCGAACTTTACTTCTTCAGTTGCCTAATAATACATCATTTCTTTTTACCTCGTGTAAATGTGAACTCTCTAACCTGTCATTCTTCAGCGGGGGAGGGAACACAAGCAGAAGTCTGGATGAAATAAACACTTAGTTTTCTAACAGACGAGGAAATGTCATCAGCAGCATGTTTCTTCATCAGATGAGCTCCTCAGAGACAAACACAGATATTAGTTCTGGTACAAACAGCAAGAGAAACTGATCAGGAGCAGAGATGTGGAGAACTAAAGTCAGAAACCCAACATCCAATCAGACCCCAGACCAACCTAAACCCCCTAACCTCCAGCTAATGATCTACAGCAGGTACCTGACTTGAACCTCATCTGATCTAGAACCTGATCTTCAGCATACACCCCCATGTGTTGATCTGAAAATCTGACCAAGAAAGTTTAGGTTTCAAATGTTTCTCCACATCCCAAAAAACAGAAATGGACAAAAATAAACAAACCTGAGCATAGTTTGATCTGTCTGATCCTCCAGCTCATCAGTAGAGAGTCCAAGCACTAGAAGCGAAAATAATGCTTAAATGACAGTATCACTCAGACAAACTCTTTCTTTTGGTGATAATTTCCTCTTAAATGGATTAAACAATATAAACACCTGGTACTCCAGCAGACAAGGAAATGCCATCAGCAGCACGTTTCTTCTTCATCAGATGAGCTCCTCAGAGACAAACACAGATATTAGTTCCGGTAAAAACAGCAAGAGAACAAACTGATCAGAAGCAGAGATGTGGAGAACCAAAGTCAGAAACCAGACATTCAATCAGACCAACATAAGCCCCCTAATCTACAGCCAACGCCTGACTTGAACCTCATCTGATCTAGAACCCTATCCTTCTGAAAACTACCATACATTGAGCTGAAGATCTGACACTCAAGGAGTCATGACATGATCAAATATTTCTTCACACCTTAAAGAATAGAACTTGAACAGATGACCTGAAAATGGTTTGTGTGCTCTCCATTCCTCCAACTCTTCAGTAGACGCTCCAAAACGCTTCAAGACCTTCACGTTCAATAACCAAGTCTCAGACCAACTCACTCTTTGGTGGAGATTTGCTCATAAAATTTGATCTGCAGAAGAAACAAGAAAAATTATCCTAAAACTTCTACTGCTTTCAGAGAGGAACTTACCTCAGCTGAATTCTCCTGAGGGCGTTCAGCAGTTTTCTGTAGAACATTTTGCTAGTCAAGTTTAACAGCAGAACAAACACCAGGAGCAAAGATGGAGCATAGAGTAAGTTAGAAACCCAGATCAACCCGTGACAGCTGTGACAGTTTCATAAGATTATTCACACGTCTCTCCACTTCCCAAAACACAACCTTAGAAAAAGATGACCTGAATAGCTTGTGATCCTCCAGCTCATCAGTAGAGTCCAAGCACAGTCAAACCCAAGTCTTTTGGTGAAGATCTACTCACAGATTGTATGGATTAATCCACTTGAAACAGAAATAAACATCTTGTACTCCAACAGACGAAGAAATCCCATCAGCAGCATGTTTCTTTATCAGATAAGCTCCTCAGAGAGAAAAAAAAAAATGATATTAGTTCTGGTCCAAAGAGCAGAAGAACAAACTAGTCAGGAGCAGAGATGTGGAGAACAAAACAAGTCAGAAACCAGGAGTCTATCAATCAGATCAACCTAAACCCCAAACGTCCATCTAACGATCTAGAACAGGCGCCTGACTTGAACACTCTAGAACCTCATCTCATCTAGAACCCTATCCATCTAAAAAAAAAAAAAACCCCATATATTGATCTGAAAATCTGACAGTTAAGGAGTCATGACATGTTTCAGATGTTACTCCACATCTTAAACATGAGAACTTGAACAGATGACCTGGAAATGGTTTGTGTTCCCTTCATTAGACAATTCAAACGCTAAGAGAGACAT
This sequence comes from Danionella cerebrum, assembly GCA_007224835.1. NCBI lineage: Eukaryota > Metazoa > Chordata > Actinopteri > Cypriniformes > Danionidae > Danionella > Danionella cerebrum. The sequence continues at coordinate 251,314 of SRMA01027039.1, read as the reverse complement.
TCACCATCAATGGCCGAGTCTCTCAGACAAACCCACTCTTTGGTTGAGATCTGCTCACATAATCTGGATGAATCCATCTGCAGCAGAAATAAGAGATATTATGCTAAAACTACACTGCTCATGCCGTCAGAGGAACTTAACTCAGCTGAATTCTCCTGAGAGGGTTCAGCAGATTTCTAGAGAACAATCTAATAGTCAATCAGTAATCACACCCTCAAATTCCTTCATCTTCAGTTTTAAAAGCACCTCCTGGCCTACAAGGACAGAGGAGAAACATACATCACAGAAAACGATGAGCAAGGTAATAAAAGAAAAATACTTGGTCCTCAAGCAGTACAGGAAATCCATCAGCACATTTCTTCATCAGATGGGCTCTTCCAAAAAAAAGAAAATCAGTTCAGAGCTTTACAGCAGGAGAACAAGCTAATCAGGATAACAGAATAATTCAGAAACCAGACTCCAGATCACCCTAAACCTCCATCTATTGATCAAAAGCAGGCGTATGACTTGAACCCTCTAGAACCTCATCTGATCTACAACCTAATTCTTCTGCAAAAACCCATATGTTAATCTGAAGAAAAAAATGAATAAATTAGTCAAAGATTAATAGGTTCCTCTACATCCCAAACAAGACAAGAAACTGACGGATAACCTGAGTGGTGTGATCTCCACATTCCTCCAGCTCGTCAGTAGATGCTTCAAATGCAAGCAGACATTAATGCACATCAATGAAACATACATTCTTAAACAAATTCACTCCTGTGGTGGAGATGACTACAAACCATCTTAATCTAATGAGCTGTAGAAGGGGGGGGGGGACAAAAAAAAAGGTTCACAATTATGATTAAGTGAGCTCTTCATGATTCCAGAAAGAAACTTACCTTCAGTTTTCTGGAGTCATTCCATCAGGTTCAAAACCTCCTCCTGGCCTGCAAGAACAGAGCAGAAACAACATCATGAAAAGGTTGAATGGGACAGCATGAGAAGAGACGGAGAACGCAATGTCCTCTAGCAGAAGAGGAGCTCAAGGAAAGTCTTCACCATGTTTTATCAGATGGGCTCCTATGAGAGACAAACACAGATATTAGTTTTAGACCAAACCACAGCTGAACAAGCAGATCCTCAGCGGAGATGTGGAGAAGAGAAAAAGCCGGAAACCAGGTGTCTATCACATTCCAGATCAACCTACACCCTCTAACCTCCATCTCATGATCTAGAGCAGGCGCCTGACTTCAAACCTCTAAAGCTCATCTGATCTAGAACCTGATCCTTCTCCTAACCCCCATGTGTTAATCTGAAAAACTGACAGACTCAAGGTTTCAGACACTTCTCCACATACTCAATCGCCAGACGCACCAAACGCTAGAAGAGACATGAATGCTCAGGCTCTCACTCAAAGGACTTATTTGGTGGAGGTCTACTCACAGATCTGGATCTCACCTGCAGCAAAAATATAAGAAATAAAATTATTAGAAACAGCTCTCAGAGAGTTCGGAAGGGGTTCAATGCTGCACTGGAGTCATTCATCACTTCAACTTCAGATTAGACACCTCCTCCTGGCCTGGAGGAGAACAAACAGCACCACGAGAAGGAAGCAATCACCTGGGATTTCAACAGATTAGATCTAGAAAATAAATTCTCAAACATTTTTTTTGTCAGTCTCAACTCAGAAAACAGTGCTAATCGGTTTATCCTCCTGGATCAGTCTAGAACAGGGGTGTTCACACTTTTTCAGCTTGCGAGCTACTTTTAAAATGACAGTCAAAGTGATCTACCTGCTACGAAAAAAAAAGTAAAACATCAATCGACAAACAATTATTTTAAACTTTCTTGAGAATTGACAACACATAACAATAATTAACTCTAACAAACACAATTATTCACCTCAACAGCAGAAACAAGGTTTAGAACAAAGCAATAGTCACATCTCACCTGGATCCCAGAGTACTCTAAGCTTGAGCTGATGAGCTACAGCTTTTAACTGCTCCGGGCGAACCATCTAATGACCAGAGAGGGGGACACAGACTCCCTGAGCGGCTCCTCAATGGTGCTAAACCACTATAAAAATAATATATTTAATGTCTAGTCGAGCGTAACTCCTTCAGATATCTTTATTTGAGCCAATGTTTGTACTTTTACAGGTTTGATCGTATCAAAAGCTCTTTCAAAACACCAGAATCCCTCAAGCACCCCTCCCACCTCCTCCCAGATGGTTTCTCCCATTCGGAGGCATTTGTTCATTAGTGACAAGAAGCTCCTCAGCAGGTGATGTCCATCTGATTCATCTTCTGGAACTGAGGTCTCATCCCCACATCTCTGCTGCTGTCAGATGTTTGATTTGTGCAGGGCCGCTGCTGCCCAAGCGGAACTCAACTAATTATAAATAAAACATGTTAATTCTTAACACGGTTAGCACAACATCCACTTCGGAAGGCTATAAAAGGCTAGCAGACAGAGACTGGTAAATGAGTACTGCCAAATCTCCCGTCCTTTTGGAAATAAGTCTGTACTGCAGCAATTCTGTGGCAGTATTTTTTAGTCTTTACATAAACTATATTTTTCTGAAGCAACAGAAACAAAATGCATTCTTTTACTGAACGTGAAAAATTAAGGGGAAGACCCGATACATACAATAAAGCAGTTTGTGTGATTTCAGCTCATCGTGTTAGTGGTCAGTGTGTGGTAAATGTCACTGTTGGAAGAGATCGTGTGTTAGTGTTTTGAAGAAATATTAGGTGCGTTCGAGCTCATGCAGCGCTGTGCAGACCGATCGGCGAGATTAGCCGAAAGCAGTCGGGGAGGAGCTGAAAACGGAGCCGTCAAGTCGGACACGTTGGGAATCTCGTTGCTTCCTGAAACATGGCAGGTTACGTGGCGTTTGCCTACTTTGTCGCAGATGAACTGGAAGTTATAGAAATACCTTTTCTGTTGGAAGAAATGCAGCAGAATGAACATATATGTGCGCTTAACAAATTAACACTTAACAGATTTCAATTTGTCTGATTTAAGTGGTTGTCTGTTTGTAATTTTTGTGGTCTAGAATGTATGTGATATTTATGGCATAAACAAGTTTTAATAAACTATAAACATTGAACATGAATGACCTGCACGTTATAAGGAATTAGGCTGTGGTTTTTTTGTAGTTTGATTCAGATTGTAGTTATGTAGTATAATTTTGTAGTTATGTTGTGTTCTGTGGTATGTATTTTTTTTTACATTGAACTCTTACCTTCAGTTAGCTAAGGGCAGGTTAGAAAAACCACCAAGAAAAATCATAGATGCACAAGCACAATGTATGTCTTTATTATAATTTATACCAGTGTATAAAAGTGATCTGAATGTTGTATTTTTCAATTGACAATGCACACTAGCACAATGCAGCACATGCAGGGGAAGCAGCGACTACTGATTTCAGCATCAATGTTGACCACATTACATTAAATTAATGACATTTTAGTTATTCCATAAAAAAATATTACTCAAATATGCAGCTGAATACTATAGGTGGTCTGTATGAAAAAAGGACAATAATAAACTTATGCACAAATCCAATAAAAATAATTTAAGGGACAAAATGTACTGCAGTCAAAAGATCGTAAACTATTTACGAAATGGCATGCATATTGATTTGTTATGCAATTGAATGGATTGAAGCACGAAACACGCGTGATCATCGTCATGTGGTGAATGTAGCCAATCATGAGAAGCTGTGACGTCATCATATCCTGGCGCAGTCGCTCCTAAAATGCTCCTCTGGCTGAGCAAGCCGGCTGTAATCGAAACGCTCTCGCGTTACTTTGATGCCACACGTGAATGTCACGTGGCGTCAGCGCCGGTTCAAGTCGGACAGAATTTCTAACCGGCATGCACTACTTCAAGTCAGCCGCTGATCGGTCTGCGCAGCGCCGCATGAAGTCGAACGCACCTATAAGTTTGCTGTGTTTTGTTAAGCCACGTTCATACCGAACACGGTTTGCACAGAAAAAAGCGCTACTCTCGCGTGAATGCACGCGTGTTTACTTTCCGCTTGATCGCCCGATTCACACGCAGAGCCGCTAAATGCACACATAACATTCAGCTGTTGATTCGAATTTGCGGATCAGTGGGAGGAGCTACAGGCGTAGCCTTGGTTTGAAAAATGGTTGACGGGATTGTCAAGTTTCTATCTGCATCACTAAGCTTTGAAATGCTCCAAAACATCAAAAACTCATTCGGCGCTGTGACTGGGAGCTTTGAATCCTCCAGAGTTGTACCCTGCTCGGTGTGGTGCACCAACATTTCCACAGGAGCTTCAGCTTCGACTGATCCAACCCCAGCTCCTAAGCTGTTGCATGGGCAGCTCCAGCAGCGTCTGTCTCTGGGTTATATATTCTGTGTGTAATAATGACCGAGAACCTCTATGTACTGCGTCTTATGAACGGACGGGAAGCACTGGACGCACTGGACGAATATATTAAAGGGTTTCTCTAGAGGACATCTGATGGTTCCATTAAAGCCTTGTTAAAGAGATTTAACCCTTGCGCATGTGAAGCACATGGGAAATAGCATAAATGCTAACCTCATGGCAGTGAACAATCTCCGGTTACTAACATTATCTCACTAACGCGGTAATAACATCAATTTATTTACTCAAATTACTTTTACAAACACACAACATCACAAAACATTACTTTTTAGAACTTATTTACACACACACATAAATACAGAGCTATGTCGAGACTGACCATTCTCGTCAGCAGTCAGGGAAAGTCTGAACTCCTATCAGAACCAAACAATAGCACTGATAGCTCCATAGCGATGACATAATGCTATTTAATTTTTAAAAAGGTTTCTTGGTGCATAAACTTGTTAAATGCATTGAAAAAACTATAACACCGATTGGGAAAAAAAACTGTGAAATGATGTCTTATGATGTTTTTAATTTTCTTTAAATGGACAGTGAAGATCGTAAGATATTGAAAAACCTCCATCCCCTAGATTTTTCTGGCTCTCCTTTGGCACCTTCCGGAGAAGCTGGTCAGCTGACCTGAGGCACCTTGGAGGGACATGGGTGGTGAGAAATTCAGCAAGGTAAGGCAAGGCGAGAACACACAAAGGTTTCAAAACGAACATAGAATCTTAAAATGTAATCTGAAATGAACCGGCAGCCAGTGGAGTGATGCTCAAGTGAATGTTACATGATTCCTCTTACTCTGCAGTGTACAGTGATGCCAGAAAGAAATGATAAAAATGATCATGAAGTGGGTATTTGCAACATTAAAGTCGAGTTTAATGTTCTGCAGTAATCTGACATATGAATGTCCTTCATTCAGTATTTTCGTTTTACTAAACGTTTACTGTTTAGTTTATCCAACAAGTGAAAAGCTAGGCGGCATGGCCTTCCAGTTAGAAGGTTGTCAGTTCAAGCTGACCTTCCTGGAAGTGAAATGGTTAAAATCAAAAGTTAAAGTCTTAACGTGAAATGGTTTGCAAAGGCCTCATGGCACTGGTCATCATTAATCTGCACACATTGTCTGTCATCTTTGGATCGCGGCAGCAGTCCCCCATCCCAAAAAGGAACAAATCTGGGATTTTGGCCAATGGCCAAAAACACACACGAGACCTAGCGATGTATGATTTGAAATGTTCAATTTAAACCATAATAATCAGGAGAAAACAATCAATAATATTTCTCTCTCTCTCTCTCTCTCTCTCTCTCTCTCTCTCTCTCTCTCTCTCTCTCTCTCTCTC
>SRMA01027039.1:88683-245574 GCA_007224835.1 Danionella cerebrum | reverse complement strand
CCCCCCCCCCCCCCCGCACGGACGCTATTGAGTGAAGCACAGTACAGCTGCACGAGTAACTGAGAAATGGCAACAGTGAAAGAGAAGCCAGAGCTTGAAGACCCTCCCACCTCACTACGGTCTCCTGTTTGGGAACACGTTGGCTTCTCTGTTAAAATACATAACGGGGATAGACGAGTGGATAAATTTAAAGTTTTATGCCAAAACTGTTCCACGGATATCGGGTATGTGGCAGGCAACACATCGAACATTTTCTACTGCTGGAGATATTGTCACTGCAACCAGATCTGTGCTCTATTAAAAGTTTGCAGGTCCTAACTAGTTGCAGTATTTATTTTTTTATTTTAAAAATGGGTATTTCATTTATAGGGTGCAATTTATTTAAAATATCACCCACATGTGTCACTTTTATATATTGTATGCAAGAATTCTATTGTGTATTGGCTGCTTTTCAAAATAAAGATTTTGTAAGCTCTTATTGTTTGGTACCGAAAATTAACCGAACCGAGCACTCCAAGACACTGTACCGAACCGAATATGATTTTAGTGTACCGTTACACTCCTAATGTGTGTATATTAATATTATTTTATATTATAGTTATTGAATGAGTTATTCATACATTTATGTACATTTTGTGGTCAACAGACCACATGTTTAACCACACAGGTATGTAATATTATTGTATAAATGGAGGAATAATTATTTGTATGGTATATGAATTATATAGTTATTATATAGTATGAAGGAGTGTGTGAGGAATGAATGAATGAATGCTCTTTGGCACTGAGCATGAGAGAGAGAAATGTCTGACTGTTAAAGACCTGTTTCCTGTTTAACCACACAGCTGGAAATAAACAGCGCTCAACACATTTCTGGTTATCTGCCTCATCTCTACACACACAAGACACAACGCAGATGAAAGACCACTACACAAGCGTTCATTACAAGAATACGAGTGTGCACCAGGTACACGTTTAGTGACTGAAGAACGTGAGAATTGTACACAACTGAACCGAATCACTCTCGCATCAATCAGAAAAACATTTCAAACTTAAAGCACTCTTTATAGCCTAACTCTCTACATCTGGCCAATGTTTAACAGATACGGTAGTTCCCCTAGAATATACTCATCCTTTACTTGTTTTAAAGTTCCATCGAGTGATCTCAAAGCCTAAAGTGATTACAAAAGGTTCCACAAAAGAAACCCAAGCAAGGCTGAAAAAAATGCACAGTTTTATGTGAACTACCGAGATGCATATATTTTAGAAGAATCCGAATTTGAGCCTGTTCTCCCAATTTGAGTCGATTACCAGTGTAATAGCGTAAACAGAAAGTGAAAGTGACGTTAGGACCAAGTATGGAGTGACCCATACAAGGAATTTGTGCTCTGCACAACCCGTCCAAGTGCATACACACTGCAGTGAACAAACACACCGGGAGCAGTGGGCAGCCATGGCTACGGTGCCCGAGAGCTCCAGTAATGGTTGTAATGGTCACCACAGTAATGGTTGTCTCAGGAGGAAGAGAGTTTCAACACTCATCCCACCTTCGACTCCCACTGGAGCTGGGTATTAAACAGGAAATAAATGTAACTTTAAATGTTTGAGCTGAAGCTTGAAACAGGGGCCTGTTCCCAGAGTTGGGACTACTTTGCAAGTCAAATTAAGTCAGAAGTCTTGACCGGCCAAGTCCGAGTCAAGTCGCGAGTGGTTTAAGTTCAAGTTGAGTCGCAAGTCATCAAATTAATGGCTTGATTCTGGCTCGAGTCCAAGTCACATGACTCGAGTTCAGACCTCTGCACTTCTATCCAACACAGGGCTCTTATTTTGAAGCAGAAGCAGATCAGGTTTCAGTTTCTAACAGGGATAAGATCAATGGAACCGTACCTGATCAGGAGCTGCTTTTTTCATCACCTGATCTATGAAACCTGTGTTTCGATGACTTTACCTTTGATTCTGCTGCTGTTCTCACTTATGCTTCTACTGGAAACACTTCAGAGATCTGCAGCTGACAAAGAAACACAACACAAGCTGAAACTATAGAGAGCAGAGACGAGCCGCCTCTCCAGGGTCAGGATCTGAGACTCAGTGCCGACAAACTGACCCGCAGAAGCTTATAGACATGGGGTTCCTGGAGCCTGTGAGCTAAAAGAGCCCCTATCGACCGGCCATGATTATCTGCATATTTTCCTCGCAGTGATGCGTCTGTCGGGAACAACGAAGCTCTGAACATCAGTCTCAATAGTCAATAGTTTAGAACAGGTGGCATGGTGGTGCAGTGGGTAGCACTGTGGCCTTCCAGTTAGAAGGTTGTCGGTTCAAGACCCCTGTGACCCCGAAAAAGGGAATAAGCTGGTTAGAGAATGAATAATTGTTTAGGAAACACAAACGTTCAAATTTTGTGACAGTGAATATTTCACCTTTCATTTATGTGTATGCTGTACAAAACTACAGCAACAGGGGGCGCTAAAGACTCTACAGCAAGGATTTCAAGCCATCAACACAAGGAGGAGGAGGATGAGAAGAAAAAAGGAGAATTGAAATGAAGAAGAAAAGCCGCTTTACAGCACTGGTTTGAGTTTGGGCTTGTATTTGAACATTAATCTGAAACTTGTTTTTAACTTTAAAGTCGAGAGGAAATGTCTGCAGGAAACAGAAAAAAGCAGCTGTGGCTCACTTGTTAAATCACAACCGGTGTTAGCAACCAAAGCAGAAAAAAAGCATGCTCTGATTCAGATGCTCTAGTTTCAAGCTTATCTTTCTGTTTCTATTCAAGAAAGGCCTCTCTTTAGAGTTTGGAGGCTTATTAAATGGGGCCAGTTTATCTTTTTAGGTAAATGATTAAAGAACTCTTTTCTGTTGAGCTCTGAATCAGCTTTAGTTATGCGGAGCCAGGCTTAAAGAAGACAATGCTCTGCTGATGCTTCAGAAGTGTCCTCTAAAGAAGGCCGGAGCATCAGTGACTTCTTTAAGGTCCCGTTGGTTCATTTGTGTTGCAGGAGCTTCATTGAGATGTAATGGGATCTCCTCTCGTCTACATCACTCACTGGCCTGTGCTAGTTTCTCTTCCCAAGGCAGCGATGGTGTTCACTTTCCCCCGTGATGAACCCACCTTGCTGCATTCAGAAACCACAGGGAGCTTCCTGAACGAACCTCTGAGGTGCACCGGTCTCTCTAGGGCTCTCTCCTCCTTCTCCAAAAAGGTTTTTGAGTGAAAATCCAGGTTAATGTTCATCAGAGCTGGAATGAGGGCTTTTCAGTGACGCGCAAAGGCCTTTCTCTGTTCTATTGTCTTTCGGACTCATTAGCATCTCCATTCTGTCCTGAGAGTCACCCTTGAGCTTTCTCCGACCTCTTGCTTGTAAAGAAGTGCTGCTCAAAATTCAGTCCTCAGTTGCACTTCCTCATCGCTAAACGTGAGCTTCAGAAGGTGAGGCACTCTGTTTACAAAATGATGATTGGTGATGCAATCACGAGTTTACGTTCGTTCATGGGTCATTTATGCAGGAAATAGCCAAAAGTTTGAGAAACAATGCACAATAATAAAATAGAAGGAAAAAAATAAAAGGAACAATTTTAATTAGCAAAAAGTTACTGAAATAGTGGCAGCTAAATTATTGACATTCATTTCTGTGGGATACCACTACCTGCCACTGGACTGCCAGTAAAATACATATAAGCACTGTATTCTTTATTATAATAAATAAAAATAGAGCTAAACCGAAGGTGAAAAGGAATGTGTAAAACTCACTTCGCTCTGGAAGATGGAAGCATCTTTTAGCTGCCAGTCGAGATCAGACATACACGAGCACTTTATTCCAGACAACAATAGCTACATTTTCAGTAAATGCATGGACCTTTAGGCAATAATCAGTCACAAGTAAACTAGGTGGATGTGCGAGGGGAGCTCAGAGCGAGAACAACTCAAGAACGCAGCTGCGATTAAAGATAACTGAGCTAATGAGGAGTACGTAAACATGGCGGTGATTGTGCAGCTACTACGCTAAAGCTATGCTGCAGCAGGGGTTTTAATTTTTGACGCACTTCTACATGAGAACCCACGCCCCACACGACAGAAACTTCATTAATAACAAAAGACGTGTTTGGGGTGAAAATAAATGGCTTGCACCAACCACAGAGCTGAGCTTTCAGTAGCATTAACTGCTGCCTTATGTTTCAAACTGTGAACTTTAAATGCCTTTTATTTTCTATTTATTTCGTTTATTTATAAAGCATTTTTCCCAGGGGAAACTGTCCAAAGTGCTATACATTCAGCAATACAATCGTATAAAATAACAACAAAATAAGATTAAGATATTTAAAAACATAAAAACTATTTCAAAATGCCTTTAAGTATAAATAAGTTTTTAACCTGGTTTTAAAAGTCATAATATTAGCTAAAGGATAAATAGACAAAGAGGGCGTTCCTTCCAAAGCCTAGGGGCAACCACAGAAAAATTTCAGTCTGGCTCCAGGGATCTCCAGAAAGCCCTTATCAGCTGACCGCAAGAACCTTGTGGACTGAGACGGAGACAAGAGTTCAGCTATGTACATTGATGGTCCTATACACAAATAACAAACAGGGAATCTAAATGTTACTGGAAGCCAGTGAAGAGAGGGGAAGACTGGAGTGATGTGATTACAGCAACCTTGCCGCAGCATTTTGAACGAGCTGAAGTCTAAAAACCACCTTCTTGGGACGTCCACTGTACAAGGCATTGCCGTAATCAAGACGTGAGGTTCTAAAAGCATGAATTATTTGGTGAGGAGATAGCAAATGTAGACAAGCAGAGCAAACCATCGGGGAACCAAAAATAATAATCCTCATTTAGTTTCAGAAAGCTGCTCGCAGTAGCTTTGATGATTCTCGTTTGGGTTACAGAACATGCATCGTTTTCTCCTCCACAGAAGCTTGGTAATCAGGAGATGTGCGTGTGCGTCTCTGAGTAAAAGGATTACATTCATCTTCAGCATGGAAGCCCACAGAGATCCATTCTCAGATGACATTAGAGATGCAGGACACATGAGGGACCACCAGGACCCACAGCTGAAAGTTACTGATTTGTTTGAAGTGAGGAACACCGGTAGATCTTCAGAAGCAGATGTTAGTCGCTCTCACTCACACATCCATCTCCCCGTGTCTCATACGCTCTTGCGAAACTCAGACCTGGAGGCAAGATGGAGGCTCCTGACAGTGAGCTGTGACTGTACACGCCTAATGTCAGTGTCTAGTTATGTTCCCTGTGGGCTTTCTGGAGCGTCGAACCTGCCGGAAAGGTTACAGCTCTTCTCAAATAACAGCTGCACACCAGCGAGAGCGAGGGATGCTCTCGATGCCTGCACATATGCTCTTACATGAAGAGGATTGAGTGCATCCTTGTCTGGTTGCAGTGGATGGAGATTATTCAAAATAATGTCAAAAGCTCTGTGAGCTCTTCTACTCAGACTCGAAGTCCACTCAATGCAAGAAAACCACTGCATTTCAATGAGCAACAACAACAGCAGACCGTAGCTCTGAGATCTAGCGGCCTAGGTTTTTTTAACGGCCAGAGATTTTAAGAATCCTCCTTCTACTCATCAGAAACTAGAAGAATGTCTGCTGGAAGAAATTCCTCTTGCAGACAGTTAAGCAGGAGCTGTCCCACAGCTGAGGAGGTTTCACACTGACTTCAATGACTCCTGTGTCTGATCTGGTGCCTGAAATGATCCTCGCAGGACGCAGCGTGTGCAGGAAACATCCACCTTGAACACATTATTCGACCCAGATCCTTCTGAGCGGCAGTGATGCGTCACGGTTACCCTGATCGCGGTATTCACCGAAACCCTGCCATCAGCTCTTGTCCAGGCGTCGGTATGGTGAAAACATTTCCCTTGAGTTGAGGTGTCTCTCTGCACAATGAGAGCATTAGCTCCAGGGAATGGTTGCTGCAGTTTCCTTTGTCGCGGTGAGGGGAATTTCGATTCGAGGTTGTGTTTGAAGGCGGTGAGGCCGGAGGCAGTGAGTGCATGTCTCGACCGGACTCGTGCGACTGATGCAATGCAGTCATGATTTATAGACAGGCGGCACACCGCAGACGTCAGCGATGGTAAACACGCTGAAAGCTGCGACTCGATTCCCGTCACAACGAGCACAGCACGAGTGAAGAGGAGATCAACACAGCAGAACAGAGAGGGGAAACACTCAACGTTCTTCACAGATGTTTAGGAAGAAAGGGTCACCATGTGAAAATATGGGCTAAAATATTTTTATTTCATGTCTGGTTTAACTCCCAGCTCTCGATGTACAGATCACTGCCAAAGACACTTTCAAGCTCCTGCAGCCGGAGCCGGTTCCGAGAGGAGCATGGGTCAGAGCTCAGCAGTGTTGCAGCAGGACAGTACATACAAACACAGCTCAGAAAACAGCCAAATGTTTTGGACAACACACTGTTCTGAAGAGCGCAGATCAAAAGCTAGCCGTGATGCATCATCCTCCTCCCGCTGCGGCTCTCCAGAGTAAATCCCACAACCCTTTTGTCAGAGTGTAGAAAGCCTGCGCTAAGCCGAGAGCTGTGCTAGCGCTAGCGAATCACTTGCAGGTGTGGAGCTCAGTTCTCTCGCTGCAGGTGTTGCATCTGACCGAGCAGCACCACGAGAACTTGCAGTGGCACTGCCAGAGGCGCGAGTACTGGTGAGTGTTGTAGCCGCGGCCGCAGCACATCAGCTCACAGCCATGAGGGTGGTGCGGCAGAGTCCTGTTGCAGATGCGGCCCTGGGTGCCTGCGCTGCCGCTCACAGGATCCACCTCGCAGTAGTTTGGGGACTCCTCGATGTACACAAGGTCTGTGTCCGTCGGCTTGCGGTACGAGTGAGCCCTCTTGATCTTCAGGAAGGTGGGCCGCTTGTGGCGCGTGGCTTTGACCGGCTCCACCTGGACGGCCTTGCTGTACATGTCTTTCAGGATGAACCCCAGCTCTCTGAACTTGGGCAGCGTGGTCCAGCAGGTTCGGCTGGAACAGGAGCCGGACACGCCGTGGCACTTACACTCCAGACGCATGTTCCTCTCCAAGACCTGCAGAGCAGAACAAACTCTCTTTACGGCCAATCAGTGGTGCGCACAGTCCAACACTCGCTCATCCATTCATCTCCTAAACGCTTAGATCAAACATCTGCTTGCCACACCTAGCCCCTAAACAACGCAGTTGATCCTAGAAAGCTTAACAGTCGTGTAGGTTCTTGGGGAACCGTTGTTCAGTGCTGTGAAGGTTCAGATTGAGAACTGCGCCGTGCCGTGGAAAGTTTATCTCCTGTTCTAATCCTGAGAATGAGAAAGCAGCCCTCAGATCCAGAGTTCTCTCCAGGGGTTTGGTGTCGCCCGAGGAGCCTGAAATGGACTTCCTGAATCAGAGGTTGCAGACAGTAAACGTAACGTAGGCGTCTGGGAGCGATGAGTTCCTCTGCTCCAAACGCTCGTCATTCATCGTTGTCTTCATTTTTAAATGTCTAACTCTGAATTAATTGCAAAGGGCATTTATTTAAGGGCCTCAGCACTCCGTGGGCAGAAGTCCTTTCCTGGTGTGGCCTTTGACCTTTCGTCTTGTTTACAACGAGAAAACTCGAAACCCATGAGGAAGAGCGAGTGATGCGGAAGCTTTATGAGCTCTCATGCATCACTGATGGCAACCTTTCACATCTCACTTCTCGGATCGTGCAGCACTTCACTTCAAAGCGAACGTCGCATCTGAGGCTTTCATGCGCAGGTCTGGAAACACAGGTGAAAGAGGGATTCTTCGCTGGCACTACTCTTATCTAAAATCAGATGCCAGCTCAGGCATAAAAGCTTCCATCTCTTATTGTGCCAGTCTCATCCTGGCTCTGGATGCAGACGGCTGACCGTGACAAAGTGATGTGCCAGAGTTACAGAAACTTTCCTTGTACGTGACTTTCACTTGATCCGTTCCGAGGGATCAGAGCTTCACCTGACGACAGAAAAGCTTTTAGAAAACTGCTTCTGAGCCAAATTAAAACAGGGCCACTTCCTCTCCCCGTCCTCGCTCTGTCTGACTCTTCTGTGTCTTTGCTTCTTCATAAAGCTTTCAAAAAACAGTTTTTTTTGAAGTACCAAATATTGATGAGAGTGTAACGTTGAGTTTGTGAACAGAAGACGGGGCGGCTGCAGTTGGTCAGCGCAGAAGAGGAGCAACACCTTTTAAATAAAAGCTTATGCTGTGCTCCTTTTTCTGCATTGCTTTAACAGTAGAATCTGTGGAAACAACTCCATTCATTCAGTAACTGTTGGGGGTAAGAGTGAGCAGCTAAAGGTAGATCAACATCTCTCAGATTCAGCTTGATGTTTGACCTGGAGGAGCCCAATGCACCAGCACAACAAACAACTTTACATTACATTTATGCATTTGGCAGAAGCTTTTATCCGAAGCGACTTACATTTGAATCAATGAAGACATTTTTTTTTCGTCAGTTGTTGCTTTACCCGGATAAAGATTAAAGATCTACTGCATGAAACTTGGATTTTAAGTTGTTGTTGTTGTTGTTGTTTGCCTTTAAAGTGCGTTTTGTTTGACGTGAATGCTTTTGCCGTTTTTGAGACAATCATCTAAAGTTTTTTCAGAGAACAACTGCATTTCTAAAAACCGAAGGCATTTTCATGCCCCTCAGCGGAGCATCCAGAGACCCTCTGGAGATGGACCTAGAGCAGATTCCTGATGTTCTATAGTTTGCTCTACATCAGCTGCTGATCTCTGTGCCCTCCTCACTGGCGTCAGACCTCTAATCCAAAACGCAGCAGCTCTACTGGTTTCATGGAACCTCACGTCACGACCTTGTAGCCTATTTGATCTCAAGCTGAGTTCAGATTGCCATTTCGAGTTTTGAAAGGCTTGGAGAAGATGCCGACTAATGCCCATAATGACAGCGACCACACGGTGTGAACTACCAAAGACGTGACCTGAGAGAGGTTGTAACCAATGAGAAAGCACATTTCTCCACCTGTGATAATAATCACGGCCTCGTAAGAGCTGAAAGAATCTCTCGACTTTTAAAAATCGACTAAAAAAAGGTGAGCTGGATCCTTTCCTATGAGCGCTTCTTGTGCGACCCATTAGCCCGAAAGCATTAATGCTACACATCACATTTTGCACGATGGGTGCATTTACTGATCCTTAGGAAACACAGCTAATCAAATGCATACCTTTCGTCCCACTTCATTGTTGTGCAGGTTCATGAGCCTCCTGGAGCTGTGCTTTATCTCCCGGGCGTCCATGAAAACTCTGGAGAAGCCCAAGCCATAGTGCAAGTCTGCCGAGCAACCACCCCACTTCCAACCATTGGCCTGAGCGTAGAAGCCCTGCTTGCCCCGGTCACAGCTGCACTCGCTCAGGTTTCCCTGCGTGCAGGCTGCTGTGATGGCATGAGCCACTCCGGCCGCGAGGATGGCGTACATGAATGCTGCCTCTTTACTCCCTGCAGAAACACATGCAGCATTTACCAACAGCGTTTACCTCCAGTCGTCTGAAAGATGTGGTTGTGCCTTTGCTCTTCAAGTGACGAGAACATATGCCATAGACATTATTTACTGAAGCGCACTGCCTCCCACTTCTAGTGCTCATTTAATCCCTGCAAACATTAATGAACGCCATCGGCTGGTGCCATTGACAATCTGAAGTCTGGAGAGGAACAGCAGACCGTGAATGAACACCTTGCATTCTTTAGTTTAACATTCCAGTTTTTTCTAACATCCTGGTCCTTCGACACATATCTAGGACGATCTTCAACATACCCACTCTGAGCTCCTTCCCAAAGACGGTCCGGTCCCCGAGCGCGGAGCAGTTCCAGCGGCCGTGCTTGAACTGGAACTGGCACTCCCGGATGCCCATCTGCGCACCCTCTCCGATCACGATGATGGCGTCCGGCCGGCTCTGGCAGATCACCCGCTGCCGAGGCGCCAGCCCGGGGATTCGGCTGCAGATCAGACTCGCTCCCAGCGCCAGCACTCTGGAGAAACCCCTGCACAAGCCGGAGAGGTACGCCCGCAGAGTTTAGAGACGGTCAGCCATCGACCAGCGCATGCGCAATGAGGGTGCGCCAGCAGACACCTGCAGGAGCGCAGCCAGCGCGTCTCAGAGCGCGTGTCAATGCATCACAATGACGGGAAAATAACGAGAACGGTTCAGGTTTCAGATCCACGAGATCCAGCTTCTCGTTGAATAAACCTTCTGCCTCTTCTGAGAACTTTACACTGAGCTCTAAAACAAACCACCAGCACAAACCCTGCGCCCCGGATCCAGGACACTCTACTAACTTCATGGCTGTTTCCTCTCACCCCGTTTTCAGGTAGATGATTCCGAGACAGAGGAAGCAGTGGAGGACCCTTCTGCTCATGATGCTCCGGGCCGCTGCTCCCTCAGCTTCCAGAAGTTCCGGAGCTCCTCATCACGACTCAGGTGGTGCTCCTCTCCCTTCTCTGCCTCCTCCGTCACCCGCCCAGAGGCTCTTATACACCGGGAGGGTTCAGGGGCGCATGCGCAGCGCCCACCCTGCAGCGTGAGGGGATCGATGGAATCTATTGATTCCTGATCGGTTCAAAGATCTGCTTCCAAACGACTATCTCTCCGCTCGGACTGTTTTGTGTCTCGGGAGTTCCTGCTGCTTGTTAATTGTCATGTTTCAGAGCTCGAGACGTTTGAAATTATATTTCTATAAATCGGAAGTTCAAAAAAACTCCTGCAAGAAAAGGTTTTACTCCTGCAAGAAAAGACTCTACCACACCACCAGGTGGCAGTGGGTCATTAGCTCAAGAACCGAACGCTATTGATAAACAAATAATTTATTTTGATAAAAGCTCAGGGGCTTTGCTGACAAACACTATTTAACCACTAAACGAGGGTCACGCGTCACTGTTCTGTTCATCCTTCAACAATTTTGGAAAAAAATATTACTGTTTTTACAACCATTTTATTTTAAAAGCCCAGAACCGAAGCAGATAATCAGTAAAAAAGCCCAAATATAACGATACGTATTTCAAGCTGAACAGCGCCCCCTGGGCACAGGTTACGGTACAACACATGAAAGCGCCGCATCGAAACCGAAAGCAGTGGTGGAGAGGGAGAAAGATGGATCCTAGCCGCAGTTTGTCTCTGGACTCTCTCATCACCATATTCTCTCTGCTCCAGGAGGAGGATTTACTCAGAGCCTCCGCGGTGTGTAAGGTACTCCGCATCTCGTTGCTTTACAGGCGCAAGAACGTAATGCTTTAACCCGGAAGTGAGCCGGGGGCTTTCATTTGTAGTATTATTAGAACATTTGGGGATGAGCAACTAGCCAGGCTACTACTGATCTGGTAATACATTGAGAACGTGTGAGCCTAGAACCCCGCGGAGACCCACCTGTACGCTCTGAACAGGGACAAGAGAATGAGCTGTGAAAAAAAAGATAATTATTAATAACTGTCTCGATGTGATCTTTTTTTATTTGTCTGTTCAATTTCGTTACGTTACTTAAATGTATAACAGAATTTTTTTATAAATGATGTTTAACCAGTTTTTGCAATCGACAAAAATGGAAAATGAAAACGTTGGAAAATAAATTGAACTCACAAGGACGGTGAATAATGCCCAGTACAAATAAATTAAATTAATAAATCTCACACACTTTGCGGAATCTAAACGTGCTAGCTCAGGGAATAGATAAACTCCACCTCAGCTGCACACATTAAGGAAATATAACCTTATCATTTTCAGAAGTCATATTAATGAATTAAATAAAAATGTCCACATGTTAAAGTTCTTATATTGCAAATCAACGTGAAATAACCTTTACGTAGCCGCTCTAAACGGAAGTGCAAGTCTGAGGGAACAGGTCTGGGTCTCCGGGGCTGCAGCATCTACAATGTCACCTGCTTGGGTCACTGGCCCCTCGCTGGCACACATTCGGCCACTGATTTTTCGTCCCAAATCTACCTGACATTCAGTGTTCCTGAACAAACACGAGGAGAACATGTCCTCTACCCTCGAGAACAGCACACAATAGTTCTAATCTTCAGTTCCTGAAGCTTGAAGCAGAGCATTGACGCATTTAGCAGACGCTTTTATCCAAAGTGACTTTTTATTTATAAGAATGAACACTGAGACACTCCCAGTGAGATTCCATCCAGGAGTTTCTGGTAATCACCAGCGTAATCGTTTATCGGAACCCAGACAAGCCCTCAGGTTTCCATCATCTACAGTCACTTTCGGCTCGAGGCATGTTTTCGGAGCGGTGTTGTGTAAAATAAACCTGTAGATGTGAAGTTAACTCTTGTAAACTCGTTGCCCTAGTTTGATGTTGAAATCTCCAGAACGAGAGCGCAGGGCTGATGATTCTCTTTCTCCATCAGGACTGGCACTGTGCAGCAAAGACACCATGGCTCTGGAGGTGAGAACCAAATCAGATCAACCCTCAGGAGGAGCTCACAATACTCACACTTCCAAACCTCGTGATCTCTGTGAGCTAGCCATGTCTCTCTCTGTCTCTGCAGAAGGATGTGTCTGCAGAGGTGGAGCTTCTGCAATCTTTGGAAACTTGTCTCTGGCTCCAGCCTGCGCTCATGGAAAGAGTATTACCTACGGCGCTCTCACCTGGAGATGAAGATGAAGAGTGGGCGCTCCTCTTGCGACTACAGCTGTAAAAGTCTGCGGGGACACAAAGGTGAGGGGGGCCAGCACACAGCAGTCATCCAAGCACCAATCGATGTCCCTGAAAGCTTCTTGCACTCCGCTTTTCTGTCTTGTGACCGGATCACACCTCGCAGCGCTTGAGCGGAACACGGTTCCTTTCAGGCAGACGGTTGTCCCACTCAACGCAACCTCCAGAACCTTTTATAACATGCAACAAACAAACACACCGAGAGTGCTTTCACACTGGGGTTCCGTTGATCCCAGGAAAGGTGGATCGGTTCCTGCTCTCGGGTCCGATCTCTGGAACATTTCATGGTTCTGGGTAGGGCAAAAGAGATAGAGCATGCAGCTTAACTAGAAACCTGTGCTTTTCTGAAGAACGTGAGCCAAAGCAACACATTTCCTGTGCCCCGAGGAACCGTTCCAAACAATGGTGGGGTGGGGTGGGGTGGGACGGGGAGTAGCATTCCTTTTCCCCTTAATACAGTACACCGACATGAAGCATAACACTGATCAGCCCCCGTGAGTACGAAAGAGATTTACCGGAGCCATGGATCTGCCATTAGGAGCTGGGTTTGGGGAGACCTTCGTTCAGTTACACACGAGAGCGAGAGAGCCTTCCATGCTGTGCTGTGTGTCCTTCCAAACCGTGGAGGACACACAGCACCGCTCCAATGCTCTTCTAACCCAAGTTCTGTTTAGTTTTGGGTTTGACTGATAGAGGGCCGTGTCTGCAGGCAGAGTGGTCGGATTGGCGTACTTGGCTGGAAACGACGACTGCTTTGACATCGAGTCACCTTCTCCAGTGGTCTGCAGTGCTTCCACTGATGGCACAGTCAAAGCTTGGGACCTTCAGAAGGTATGAACCATGATCTGAAGGCAAACATCTGTGAGTCACAAAAGTGAACTTGTTTGAAGAGTAAGAACGCAAACAACCCCAGAGGACAGATGCCTTCCGTGATGCAGAAGCTTCAGAGATCATCCATTTCTTCTCAAGGGTTGCGTGGTGAGATGAGCCTCGTTCTCCTGTCATGTGAGGTCTTCTGTGCAGGGGGTGTGTTTATGGACGAGTGCTGGGAGGACCCCTCTGCAGGAGCTCACTGTGGACCCAGCTCGAGGTGTGCTCTTCACCTCTGACAGCAGAGGAACTATCAGAAGCTGGAGCGGAGTGACGGGGCAGGAGGAGGCCTGCTATGACTCTGGCTTCTCCAGGAGCACACTGGTGTTCTTCAGCTGCAGAGACTCTGCTTTCCTCGGGGTAGTAGATCCTCAACGCTCAAAGCCATCCAGTTCTTCTTTAACGTTCTACTGCTGCAGATGCTGCTGCTATAAGCTACAGATAGAATCCTTTTCTACTCATACTCTCCCAGAAAAGACAGTTTGTGAGAAGGAATGAATGTCCTCTCTGCTCCTCAGGTGGGCTCTCCTCTGGGCTCTCTGCTGGTCCTCTCCTGCCCTGCGCTCTCTGAAGCCTCACGGCATGTGGTGTGTGACGCCTTCGTCTTGAACCTCCTCTGCACGTCACCAGATCAGAAATGGATCTTTGCTGGCTCCAGGGAGAACCCTGACGGCAGTCCGAAGGTAAAGCGGACGAGAGGAGTTCAGTTCAGGTTTTTTCCAGAACCTCAGGTCCTCTTCTTCTCACCTGTTCGGTAGCGTAAGGGTGGGTTTGTGAGCGGGTGCTGGTCATCCGCTCCTCTAGATGCGTTTTCTCTGAGGGGAAGACAGTCTCTGGCTGCAGGAGAGTGTTGGTCATGTCTGGTGTTTGTGTCTGTAGGTCTTCTGGACGCAGGGAGTGTGTTTTCCTGCTGAAGATGTGCTGGACTCTGTGTCTCTGCTGCTGCCCTGCTCTGGCTGCTGCGCCGCTTGCTTCCTCCCGGCGGCATCCGCTCGACTGGCACTCCTCCATTCTGAATCGCACTCCTCCAACACAAGTCTGTCCATCTTTGAGCTGGGCTTGAGCGAGTCCAGGTCTCGGAAGCAGCTTCGAGGTGCGTCTCACACGAGGAACAGTATGCGTTTCGTGATGTTTCTTCCAGGGATCTCCTCATCACACGACTGGAGGATCAAGCCAATGACTACAAACATCTGGCTGGTGGTGAACATCCTCAGAGGAGCTGGGAACACAGAGATATGGAGTCTGCTGGGGAGTGAGTTAGGGTTAAGAGATGGAACTAAAGCCGTGGCTGCATCTGCATGACGAGCGTCACTCCTCTCTTCGCTGATGTTCACGTACAGAGCTGCTTCGGGTGGTGTAATGCAGAGTGTAGAGGATGCTCTCATCTTCAATCGTCTGGATAAACGTGTGCGCTTGGCTCCAGAGTGACGTTCCCCAGCTCTCCGAGCGGATCTTCTGATTAGATCAGTGGTTTAAAACAACCCTGTGGCTCTTGGATCTCCATGACTCCTGGTTCTCTGTTCTTTTGTTTTTCAGTGCATCAGCTTTGCTCCTTTCAGGTGGAGGTTAGCCATGGTCCAGACGTGATACTGGAGGCCAGCAGCAGCGCTCTTCTGTTCTCTGCCGGAAACCACCTGAAAGTCTACACACTGAGAGGAGACCTCATGGCTGACTTTCAGGACCACACGCAGCCGATCGCCGCGCTCTGTGTGGTAATCCGCCTCTGTCTCAATCGCATCTCGCCTCGTCCGCTCCTCTGACGGCTGTGCTCCATGCTGCAGGACTCGTTCCGGGTGGTGACCGCCTCTCGTGACCTGTCTCTCAGAGTCTTGACCTGGAGGAAAGACCCAGTGCACGGACTGTCGCTGGAGGGACGCTATCATCTGCTTGGAGGCTCGCTCAGCAGGTCCAGGTACAGCCTTAGCTCCTGTTCTGAGGAGTAAAACACACCGCGCTCTCCTGCAGAATGAGGAGAGCTCTGACTGCTTTGACCCAGCATGTCAGCTGGAGGTGTTGGGTGAGGGTTCTGTGACTGTGACTCTTGCCTTTTTTCCAGAGGGTTCAGCGCTGTGGCCTGTGATTACTCCAGTATCGTGGCCTCTGTGGAGTCTCTGGATGGAAACGACGTTCTCAAGGCTTACGTCTTTGATTTCTGACCCTGGGAACTAAACACATCCGCAACGATCCACCGGTAGAACATCGCTATCTCGCTTCTCCACTAAACGAACGGACTTCTGATGAGCTGAAGCTTCAGGCCGGTTTCTGCCTGTGGTATTAATCCACTGAAACGAGGAGAAACCCGCTGTTTTGGGGTTTGGTGATCACTATGGTCATGTTTCCACACGCGGTTAATGCAGAGCTGGAAAAGAACGTGATGTTTAACCTCAGACACACTGTAATGATCCCAGCAGATCTGAAATAAACACGGTTCCCGGTGTACATCTAGCCATTTTATTACAAATAACTGTATAAAAAAAATCAGAAGATTCCAGTGAGATACTCTTCAAGTTTTACCACCATGGCACAGAACAGTTTCTTCAGAACGCTGCGTCGGCTACAACTTTAACTAAGCTTTGAGTCTCGCAGAGCTCAGAGTGAGGAGATTCCCGTGAGTCCTGCTAGGCCTGGGTCACACCTCCAGCTCGATCATGGCGACGGACCTCCGGTGATCCAGGACAAGCTTTAGGAGATGCTCCATGCTCCTTCCAGCATCTGAGTCGGTGGTCTAAAAAACAGCCACACAAACATTAGTCTCTCATGACCTAGTCCTAACCAACCCCCAGAAGACAGATCCAGCTCTCAGAGCACCAGGGTGAGACTGCTGGGCGGAGACAAAGCAAACACTCCAGAGCAGCAGGAGGTGCTAATATTCCTTTAGTGCAGGGGTGTCAAACTCAGTTCCTGGAGGCCACAGCCCTGCACAGTGTAGCTCCAACCTCGTTAGGTCCTTCAGGCTGTTTGTAAGCTTCAGGTCTGGATCTCTCTGAGCAGGGCTGGAAGTAAACTCTGCAGGGCTCCGGCCTCCGGGAACAGATCCCAACACCCTGCTTTACTGCCATCGGTGGCTGCTTTTGATCACCCAAAGATGAAACCAGTTTGGAAAGATGGAGGACGATTCGGTGGGGTACATCTATTTTGTTGGTAACAACGGTGAAATGCATGATGTGTAACAGGTTTTTTCATCGTGATCTGTTTGGTTTCGTCATATTCCGGTTCTCTAGCTCCATCACGGGTTCACAGCGTGATTTTGATCATCATTGCAGTAAAAGCATGAGACGACTCCAGAACCGCGGCATGAAGCTCCACAGGTTAATAGAAAGTAAGGGTTAGGGTTTGCTGTACCTTCTTAACCAAAAAACCTTAAAGAAACACATAAAGTGCAAGAACAAGACTTCGTGTCTGCACTTGGAAAACCCCAGAGGCATCTCGTCAGCAGCCAAGAAGATGCTGAACCTGGACTCAACCAGCAAGGGTTTATCCGCTTAGGAGCAGAACATCTCCTGAACACCAGCGGTGTGTGAGAGCAGAGGAGGAGCTTCATTAGAAGAACAGATCTCAGCAGCTTCTCTTCAGATAACTGGCCGCTTGTGTTCCGGTGATCTGCGGTCTCTGGGTCGATTGTCTGGGACTGTGGCTGATTAACGGATTCCTTCTCTAACGCTTGGCTGGAACTGACCGTTTTTACTCCATCTCTGCAGATGTCTCCATTGGTGCATCTCTAGGAATAATCTCACACAGCATTAAAGCGATCGCAGTTATTCGTGAGACTGCTCTTATCACTTGCTCAGGAGCTTCTCTGCTGCTGAAGGCAACTATGAAATCAGATGTTCCTGCTGCTGCTCTGGAGATTTACACCGGAGCAAGCTGAAGTGTCAGGGTTTGGTACCTTTGTGAAAGCTGCCGCCGCTCGCCGCAGGAAGTTCCTCTCCACCTCCTCAGGTAACGAGAACAGATGAGCGAAGCAGTCCAGAATGCAGATCACCGTTTCCCTCGAGGCCTGTGGAGGAACCAATTAGAGGAGTGTTCCGTCAGAAGAGTTCCTCTGCACCGCTGCATTCCCTCGCGCTTTTAGCTGCTCCCCCCCTTCCCCACAAAACCCGTCACAATGTGATTTCAAGCTTAACTTCAGCCCAAGGTGCTTTCCATGCGAACCTGCACAAGCGTCTCGACCGCAGCCGAGGATCACGATTTACATCAGATTTTACATGGCATCAGAGGAGGTGCTCTCACCCGGTCCAGGCTCTCGAGGAGGGTCTGCGACTTCACATCTGCCGCTTCTAGCGTGCGAACATCGACAGCTGAGATGATTGGCTCTCTAAGTTGCTCCAGCCACGACCACAGGATCCCGGTTAAAATGAAGGGGTCTTTTTCCAGACACAGTCGCTCCCAGGAGCCCTGGCGATTCAGGTCCGCCTGCAGAGTAGAAACTCGTCATGATCTCAACAGCTCTGGGTCCTGGCTAATGCAAGGCTTCTCGTCTGCTGCGGTTCCTCTGCGCAGCTCACTAATTCTCAAAGTCTTGGTTGTAACACGTCATTGAACGAAAGCGAGAGAGAGAGCAGGGAACACTGCATACTGCATCAACGGAGCAGTGGCGTTTGGTCGGGGGAGGCAGAATAAAAACAAAGGGATTTATATTCATTCAGTAATGTGTACTTTGACGTTGTTTTCTATTTAAATTCACCCGTTTGGATGGGGTTTTTTTTTCAAAATGGCTGAATCAGATCCTGAGAGCTCTCCAGGAGATAATCATTAAAGGAAGATGCCAGAGTTAGGTCTGCTACAAAAAAATGGGTCCCAAAGACACTTTTAAAACTGAAGAAAAGCAACACTTCTACAAACAAGTTATCTGCGACCTGGACTTCATTTACACTTAAAGGCAAGGGACCCTTTTTGTATGATGCAGGATGTGAAGAAGTATGAGCTTCTCTGCCGCGTTTCTTGTGTTTGTGATTCTCGCTGATGACGTCAGTACCTCACCAGCCATGAACCTCACCGCACGGCACTGATACACACGCGCACACAGCTGTTTTGTTACCTGTGATGTCATGGAGCACCGAGTAAAACTATTGTCAATAAATAAATCCTAAACAAATAAACGACGCCTGGAAGCACAGCCACGGAGTCTCAAGAGTCTATTTCTCAAGTGAACCAAGCTTCTAACCGCGAGCGAAGCAGCCGTTACGCTTATGGGATTTGTTGAATCTCTCTCGGTTCAGTGTGGTTCTTGCTGTGTGGAGAGCAGTACCTGCCAGACGGACACTCTCTGGACCTGTTCCTTCTTCCCATCCCTCTCCAGGTGGACGGCCAGGGCCTGGGCCACCAGCAGCCGCCGCGACTCCAGAGACAGCTCCGACTGCACAGTGATGAAGGGAACCTCGGAGTGCTCCTTCTCGGTCACCGCTGTCTCCTCAGGCTCCACCGTGTCATTGCAGTCCCTCCTCCAGAAGGAGAGGATCCTGGCGATGCGATTGGAGGTGGTGTTCTCATCAGAGACGCCCAGAGACTGGCTCCTCTGAAGCACAGACAGCCTCCGGTTCCTGAGCAGCGGAGATCCTTCAGTCTGGTCCATCAGGGTCTTCATCTCCCAGAGATTACTGCTTGAGCTGTAGATCGGATTGCCTTTTAGCTCCCTTAGAGACGGGCTGGGGCTGCCCAAGGAAACGCTGCTGGACGCTCCGAGGTAGTTGTCGCTGGTGGACGAGTGGATGCTGGCTAAAAGACCCAGAGGGTTGTCAGAGAGGTTCAGAGATGCTGCCAGCCTCTGCAGGTCAGATTCGCTGTAGCTAAGGCTCTTGCGGACATAGTAGAAAGGTTGAGTGCTGTCTTCGTTGGCTCTGGGCAGACCTGGGAGCCGCGGTCTAAAGGCGTTCTTTCCGTTCGCCATTATTTCCCTCCCGAAGCAGTGCACTGTGTTTTCATTGAAAGTTTTCTCCACCACTGGAGCAACGTCAGGGACCTCCACGATGTCCTCCTCGATCACCTGGCGGTTCTCAGCAATGTCAAGCAGCAGCTTGCAGATCACAGGGATGAGTCTGGGGATAAACCTCAGCTGTCGCGCCTCGTAGCCATGCAGGACATGTTTCTGACGGACCAGGAACTGCGAGAGAGTGACCGGTGGAGCTCCAGGCTCAGCGTTAGCGAACACGTTCCTCAGAGGGACCAGGAACTGAGCAAACTGCCTGATGCACTGGAGCTGCCTCCGAGTCTGGATGGAGTTGGGTCGCTTAGCTCGAACGGACAGAATGGCTTGATCTGCCGCCAGCTGTGTGGTGAACAACAGGAAGCAGGCCAGCAGCACACCTGGGTCGAGAGAGTCGCAGCATTAGCATCTCCAGCGCGTGTTGGGAGGACAATCTGGGCTGTTTCTGAGTGGAGTCTGCACGATCTCCCCGAGTTTCTCTCAACCTCCCCAGGAGCCCAGGATGAACCCCAGTATGTGCGCCGGAGACCCTGACTGGGAGTGAAGAGAAGGTTACACAGCTGTGGGTCTCGTACCTGTTCGGCCAAGCCCCGCGTGACAGTGGACAGCTATTTTACCCTCCTGCAGAGCAAAGCACATGACCTTCACCATGTCCAAGATGGAGGTGAGGGAGGTCACACCATAGTCGTTCCATCTGAAGTTGTAGAAATAAACTAGAAGAGAACAAGAAGAGCAAGGGTCACGAGAGGACAGCACCAGTCAGAGATGTTCATCAGCTCAAGGGTTTAATGCTAGCACCAGGAGCAGATCCTGACTGAAGAGATCGTTATTAACCTCCGGAGACCCCAGTTGCTTCTGAAGCTTTGTTTGTGTTTTTTCTAAAGGCAGCTCTACCAACAGCTTCAGCCATGACACGATCAACCAATCAAAGATGAGGGACACTCCAGCAGCACGGGTTTACAGTGAAACACCTCTCCCCCGGCCGCAGATCAGTGGAACGCCGTTTGGTGGAGTTTGTTACTGGGTCTGTTTCTGACAACTTCAGATCTGCCACGTGGAGAGACATTTAGCGATGTGCCACACAAGCTACCAACTATCCACAGAGCAGCGCACTGAATGCAGAAAAAGCAGCAAGTTGCGTGAGATGCACATCTGCTAAACTCACTCAGAGTACAACATACTGGTAAACCGCACACAATGCCAGACTTCCCAGTACCTGAAAGAATAAGAGAGCAGATCTGGTGTCCAGTTCATGTTTGGTTCGATGCGTTTGTAAAATGTAAAAACTGTTTATGTTCAAATGTTAACAATGATTTATATTTAAATGGTTTATGATTTGTCCTTGTATTTGATTTCCTCAGACTGTTGTAGAAGTGTTTTCAACATTTAACTATATTTTTCAATTTAAAAACCAAGACAAAATATAAAGTGTTGCACATAAATATTTACCCGTTTACTACCGCGCTCTCTCACACTGTGAGAAATAATGATCGGTGAGAGAGATTTTTTTTTTTGCAGAGATGAATATCTTTAATTATTGATAATCTCAGAAGAGGGCATCAAAGCGGCGTCCTTTGCATTAATCAGTGACCAGCTCTCGGTTTCAAAAAGGTTAGTGACCCCTGGCTTAGATCCGTCACAACGGTCTCCAGACAGAGCGTGTGGAGCATTAGAGGAAGGGTTACTGACTGCCGGCCTCCATGAAGGTCTCGGGCCGGTAGGTGAAGCCACTCTCGGGGTCCAGCGGCCGGCCGCAGTCGGCATGTTCTCCTGGGCACTGCAGGTTAATCACCGTCTTCAGACCGCAGCTGAGGATGAGAGGAGAGGTATGAAGGAAGAGGTCTCGCTCGGGTGGAGTTCCCCAGACTTCAGCTTCTTTATTCTTATTGAAGCTGCTTCAAGCTATTTCTAACAATCAGAGAGAGCCTTTACCTCAGAAACTGGTGGATTATTTTGTACTTTTCAATGGTTTCTGTGGATGGACGAGCCATTGCCAGCAGGTCATCAGTGATCCTAGGAGCAGAGGAGCCACGGATGAGGAACTGAGGACCATCAGATCTTCTCTGCATCATTGTCGGCATCGAAATTCACCTACTCAACTCTCACAGGTTGGCAGTACTCCCCGTCACTGGTCCCACAGAGAGCCTGCAGGTGCTGGACCCTATTCTTACCTCTTTATTTACACAAAGCGTAGACATTTGAATCTAATTAATACAACATCCTGCTATTGTTTGTATCTGTAGAGGAGGAAACGTGTTTATTTCACTTCAAACTGCGGTGCTTTTGGGAAACAGTTGGAGAACGGTTTCGCTCTTCCTGACCACTGCTGGCGGATGCGGTGAGTGTTGTCGGGCCTCGGCGCTATAGTGCTCTGTGGGGTCCAGTGCCATTTTTCAGTGCCCTCGATGGGCAAACTAAACTTTTTAATTCAGGTTTATAAAGCCAGATGTTTGCTTTATACACAGCTAGTGTTTTAAACTGAACCTGTAGACAGATGGAGGAGGGTTATAGCTTCAGGAGGCGCAGAAAGGACAGAACCAAAGCCTCCCCCACTGAGGCAGCTTATTAATACTGTAATGTCAAAGAAATGAGTAAATGACGAGTTTAAAGCGCTGCCGTGTGAAGCTAAATCTTCGTCCATGACGCTATACACCACTAAACCGTTATCTACAAGAGAAAGTTTCATCGTAACGTTCTTATAATGGCCGATGTAAACAGCTGGTCCCACAGAGAGTCGTGAAAATAATTTAATAAATTAATTTTCATGAGCAATATTAAATGATCCAGTTGTGGTTGCTGTGGGGTGGGTACCACTTCGAGGCTCGCCAGGGTGCTCCGTTTGCCCCACAGTTCCAAAAACATGCGTCAGGTTCATTGTTCCCCCACCTGTCGCTCGCAGTGAGCCGGAGATAGGCACCAGCAGACCCCCGTGACCGCGAAAGGGACCCTCTTCTATCTGGATGGGTGTTTACCATGTGGAGTAGACTCCGCTGATGGCCTGCTCCTCCTCCCCCCAGAGTGCCGGCTCCTCGTATCGGCAGCCTGCTCCTCCACAGCCCATGGAGCACTGCACCTGCCCAGGGATCACGTAGCGCAGTGCCTCGCCCACCAGGCTGTACCTCGCTTTGGGAGCCCTGGAACCCCTCACTGAGGGAACACAAGTCAAGTCCAATTGCACTCAAACTGGAGCCTTCAAGCTCGAGGAACTACGATCTACGAGCAGAACTCCCTCCTACCCTCCACCAAACCGTGGATCGGTGTCCTCAGCGACTAAACATCTCTTCTCTAGCTGTTTATCATCAGTTAAAGTCAGTTCTGTAATGTGCCTCGAGGCTCTCTAGAGGGATGCAATGTCACAGCGCACCGTTGCCCTAGAGCTAAAGTTCTTACCAAAGTCCATGACGGTATCTCTGCCGTGGCATTATCTGAGGAGCACAGGAAACACAAGAATAAAGAGAGATGCTGAAGATCTCTGGCCTCGAGGAGCAGCTCTAGTTCTGAAAGCAGAACATAAGGAACACGAGGCATCCTACAGCTTTTATTATTCACGGCAAACGTTCCACAGAACCCAGCAATCACAAAACGCTTCTTGCTACACTTTCTCTGAAATACGCCATACTACACTTCTTGGGGATCCTCCTCACCCAGAATCGCTATTGGCTCCATGCGGTCCAGACCTGGCACGGGCTCGTCTCGTTCCAGATCTTGTCGTCCAGAGGAATTCTCTCAGTATCGTTCACCTCGATCAATCTGCATCTCAGAGCTAAGCTTGAGCGCTGCTCTGCTCCTACAGCGAGATCACTTTAAAGCCAGAGAGCAGCTATTTCAGCCTCGCTGCAGATTTACCAGCTAATCCACTTACTCCTGAAATAACCTGCTTCCTGGAGACAGACGCCATGATCCCCGTACTCCTGTATCTGCTCAGACTCTCAGAGGGGCCAGTGAAGGTCCTCACCATACCGCCTTACATCTGAATCCAGCAGAGTGAATTACTACCCCCCACCCCTACCCCACCCCTTCCAGACACACAGCACACACCAAACAAACCGCAGGGTTCCAGCATTTATTGAGCATGAGTAAAGAACACAGATTAGGGACACCCGTCTTCACGGTGACGGGACCCCGGATTCGGCTGCTACCACTCCAGCGTGTGGCACGAGAGTGTTCCTCAGGTTCTAATCAGGTCCATCATAAAAAATCTGCCTAAAGCTGGAGAATCACATTAAGAGCTTGGCTGCGGAGATTAGCCGAGCATGCAGCGGTGCAGTGCTCCTCACGCCGCTCAAAGCTTTCTACAGATAAGAACGACTGTTCCATGCAGGACACGATCGATCTCCGGGTTTGTAGAACAGAAAAGTGCTCAGTGGGTCCCTTAACCATAAAACGCAGCATTCTGGGAAATCACAGCATTTTAAAAACATTACAAAAGAAACCTTGAAACACAGCATTCCACTGGTAAAGTGCAACTGGTTTCCATCAGAGGCATGAATCCAAAGGGAATGAAGGTCAACAGATTCAGACTCCCCCGTAGAACACTTCAGAGTACATCAGCAGAGAGCCATGGGGGTCCTGAAGCTTCCTGCTGATGGCTACTTCTTCTTCTGATTCCCTTAGAGAACGAAAAACCATCCCATTAGCATCAGGTCCAACACTCAAAAAAAAAAAAAGCTCACGTTTCATTCACACCCTGCAGATCTCGACGATCAGCTGATCTCAACGCTGCAACATTTCTCAGCTTGAATAAGATGGATGGAAAGCGGTATTTTTTTTCTGAAAGGCCATGTTTCGAGGCAGGGCCGACCCGTGCTGGAGGCAGTATAGGTAAATGCTTAGGGCGCCGTACATCTAGGGGGCGCCAGTAGTGGAGAAAGAAAAAAGTGCCACTTCCATTAATCTTAAAACTATTTGGTATTAGGTCTTTAGAAAAAAAACCAAGCCCACATTAGGTAAAGCCCATTTACTAGTAATAATATTAATACCCCCCCTCCTCCTCCTCCTCCTCCTCCTCATTCTCCTTTGAATAACGGACTTTCCCTGCTGCACGGTGGTCTGTTTTGATGCGCTCAAAACGTTCCTCCAGGGGAGAAAAAAGGAAAGAACAGGAGGAAAAACGCCACAAAGACATGCTACAATGCTAGGGTAAAGATGATGTTGCAGAACGACGATTGATGACGTCATTAACACTTAGCATAACAGTTTGCTAATCAATAATAGCCCGCGCTAGCCGTTAGTTTTAACGTCACTTGATGTTCTGTAGGGCCTAGTTATAATCATGTAATTCCACCATCATTCATTTAATTTTTATTCAAATCCTTTTGTGCCTACTCATCTCTTTAATATCTTACTGGGCACAGTGCTTTATTTATAATGTCACTTGTTTACTATATAAACTATTTTATATTTATACTATTTTAAAATTGCTGAAATCCCAAATTGTTTAGGGTCGGCACTGTTTCTAAACCTAGAAGCACCATCTTCGCGTCTTTATTTCCGCAGACGCGTCAGAGGCTCATCTCAGGTCACGGCCACATGCTGCACATCCTGAGCTTCTCTGAGGGCCGGATCATTGTAGAATAATCCATGCTTTACTTTAATTAATTAATAGACTTTTTTTAATCCAAGGACCAGAATCTGAAAGTTAACATTGTGATGAACAATAATTTCCACAAAGCATTTCATTTCACCATTATTTCTGAGGAAAAACGAATCACTTCACACTGAAACGCTCTCTCCTCTGAGCATCAGTCCGTACTAAACCACCACACTACAGGGTTTTGTGCAAAAACTCTCCACTTATCATTTTTAAAGAGGATAAATCTATAAACGGCAGTTTAAATGAACGTCTGCTTCCACTTTGAAAAAGGATGAGCTTTTAAAAGCAGCATTGAAAGGAGGATGTAGTTATCTGCAGTTCTCTCGACATCGTGAACCCTTCAGAACCAAAGTGTTTCTGACGGTCGGGCCGCCACCGAGAAACACTTGCTTAAACAAGTTATTAGCAGAAAGTGCTGCATCCCTCCCTCCTCCCCCAAAGCTTCCCTGTGCTTCCTCACCTGCGGCGCTCCACAGCCGAAGACTCAGCTTCTCTCCCAGCAGGTACAGAGGAGCCATGGTTAAGCAGGAGATGCCCAGAAACACCGCAAGACCCAGCGGACTCAGGTGCGCCATGATGGGGTACACCCAGATCCCTGAGGCATAGTGTACCCATAGCACCCTGAGCGGCGAGAGAGGCGTTACCACCAGGAGCTCAGAGGGAGCTCAGGAGATTGTAGGAACGAGGGGTTACCAGCCGAGGTAGAGGGCAGCAAACACAGCCAGCGCGAGGATGCCGGCTCTGCGTCTGGGGTATTTGTGGTTCTGGAGAAACATCTGCAGCAGCAGCAGAGGCAGGATCGCAGTGTGCTGGAACATCGACAAACACGTCTTACACCCGCTGTCTGAGACATCAGCACAGCACACGGTAGAGCAGAAGACCGGGGAGGCTCACCATGGCGTGATTCAGCCACACGGGAATGATCTCATCCATAATCCTGGGGTACACCAGCTCACGGTTGTAATTGTAGAGGGTCCAGAAGGAAACGAACACAAACTGCACACAAGATCATCATCATCATCATCATCTCTAGATCTTCTGACCTTCATGAACCTTCTGGGGGCGTGATTTTTTTTTTAATTTGCTACTCTGTCCTGCGGCATGGTGTAGTGGTAGTGCGCAGGACACAAATGCACAGCGCTGACGCGAGTTCGAATCCCGAACTCATTGTCCTTCCCATCCCACCCCATTCTCTCTTCTCCTGATTTCCTGTCACTCTCCAATGTCCTATGCGTTAAAAAAAGAAAAAAATTCAATAAAGGCTACGGCCTAAAAATAATCTTTAAAAATTTGCTACTTTAACATTTATTAAGCTTTAAAATTGTGTATAATTTAAGGGTGTGGTTTCTGGACGGGCAGAAGATTGACAGTTCTTTCAGCCAGTCACGTCACGGCATCATCCTGTCTCTCATTTCATCTGAAGAACTCGGCTACTCCTTGTTTTTTGTTGATAGATTTTACTGTCAGTTGTTTCTTTTTTTGTGTGTGGTTTGAGACTGTTTCTACGTCCACGTCCTGCCTCTGTGGATCCTTTGCCCATTTTCAATTACTGAGAAGTGACGCACTTTCACAAAGGCAATTGCTGACGACGCCCACTTTGCCTGAAACCAATGGGTGACATCACTGACTGTTTGTCAACGTTATATATACCACAGACCGTAACAAACATGAACAAAGTGCCTACTGTCATTGGGCTCATATGAAGCTTTTTTTTTCAGGCTGGAGAGAAGGCTGCCATTGACAAGTGACTTCCTGTTAAGGGTAGAAACGCCGTGGTTTCAAAGCTCCACCTCGGGTCTAGCTCACACACACCCCTCTCACACGCAGCTGCTATATATAATTTATTTTGTAATTTTGAAGATGAATTTGTAAACAGCTTCTCTGAATTTGATCGTTGGCAGCATAAATGATGCCAGCGGTCTGTCAGCTCTGTTCTGTGTAGCTGTCAATCACACGGTCCCACCTAGCTTTTTAGGGGAAAATAGAAGGAAATAATTTTTTAAGTATAGCTTTTTCCATAGACTTGTAATCATTTGAAAATGTTCTAAGTTTTAGTTTTATCTTATTTCATGTAAATTATTAAATGTTCTTTGTATGCACCAGTCCCTAAGGCAAATTCCAAGTACCGGTAATGTGAATCCCCTTCACTTACATGGCAATAAACACGATTCTGATTCTGCAGCCAGCCATGTGGGGGCGCTCGGTGGGGTTCGGCTCCACTCCAGTTTGTTATATACAGTCAGTGGTGCAGTAAGGAGGTATTATTGCGTCAGGTAGATAAATAAATAAGTTTCTGATCTACAAATAAATGTGAAGGGATACACAAAAATAAATCCAACGTGTACAACGAGTCTGATCGCCTCGAGTCTGACTGTGTAACTTGAAGCTCTCAAAATCACACGAACAACGCAAGGAGTCATCTGTAACTTTAAAAAACCTGACTCAAAAAGCACGTTAGGTTTAGGTTTTAAGGCTACTATGCCTCATTTGGGTTGTGGTGGTAGCATTGAAGCCAAGAACAGTAGTGAAGGATGATTTTAGGGGCGTGGCTAAACTGGGCGTGCACGGCTCGATCCACACCAGCCCCTTTTACCGCACGCCGCAATCAGACCCCTCTCCCGCCGAGCGGTACTCACGCATCCCACCGGAAACGCCAGCGCGCTGAAGTAAAAGTCGCGGGCTCTGCCGAGGCTCGGGGGAACTCTGCCGCGGGCCTGCAGCACATCCACCAGCACGCACAGAGCGAACAGCACGGCCTGCAGCACCTGGGGACACAGACAGAAAAACGCATGACCTCAGAACCGCCGCGCGGCCGGAGTCGGCCCGGGAGCGCTCTGCTCGTACCAGATTCAGGAAGGTCAGGTACTTCCAGCGCCCTCCGTAACCTCGCACTCCTGGGAGTTTGTCTGAGCTCTGCAGGGTCACGTTACTCCAGATTGTGAACAGTGTCCATCCGAAACAGCCCAGGTGAACCAGCAAGAGCACCTTTGGTCCCAGTCTGGCGGCGGCGGCCATGATTGGGTTCTGACGTAATCGAAGCGACAGGGTGACGTAGAAGAGACGCGTCCCACTGAAGACTGCGGTCAAGCCAGCCGCGGTTCAGAACAACACGGTCAAGCCAGCCGCGGTTGATTTTAGTGTGCGCTCATATTACAATAATTACGGTAGTTTCAGGAACACGGATAGGAAATGAAAAGGTGTCATTATTCGAAACTGGTGTTTTGTACATTTTGTTTTCCTTATTGTTTATAGGTGCGATGTCTTTGATCCTTGTCTTTCTCTGAATAATGTTTTCTGTATATTTCTTCTTTTACAGTCATTGTAAATGTAGTTGTGTTTACAGATAAATTATATGCAAATGGAAGACAAAATAAATTATATACTCATTTTTAATCCCTCAGTTGTGTATTCATTTGTCACTGTTCTATAATTTCTGTTATTTTTGAGTGCATTCATTAGGTAAAATGTCTGCACTGAAATTAAATGGCAAAAAAAAAAGTTTACAATAGGTTTAAAAGTCAGAATCAGTAATCAATAATTATAAAGATGACATCAAGATAATGACATTATGACACTTCAGAGGCCTATAGGAATGTCATTTCTAATAAGTTGAAAAAAATAATGGCCAACTCTCATAGGGGACGTCCCATACTATATACACATCACATATGAAAGTATTTTACTGCAGCATCTTTGAGATATGGGGCATTATTACACTTTAGAGGGGTATAAAGACCCCATTTCTAATAAGTAGAAAAAAACAATGATCAGTTCTTATTCAGGACGTCCCATACTATATACACACCTCATATGAAACCATTTTACTGCAGCATTTTTGAGATATGGGGCATTATTACACTTTAGAGGGGTATAAAGACCCCATTTCTAATAAGTAGAAAAAAACAATGATCAGTTCTTATTCGGGACGTCCCATACTATATACACACCACATATGAAACCATTTTACTGCAGCATTTTTGAGATATGGGGCATTATTACACTTTAGAGGGGTATAAAGACCCCATTTCTAATAAGTAGAAAAAAACAATGATCAATTCTTATTCAGGACGTCCCATACTATATACACACCTCATATGAAACCATTTTACTGCAGCATTTTTGAGATATGCGGCATTATTACACTTTAGAGGGGTATAAAGACCCCCCATTTCTAATAAGTAGAAAAAAAACAATGATCAATTCTTATTCAGGACGTCCCATACTATATACACACCACATATGAAACCATTTTACTGCAGCATTTTTGAGATATGGGGCATTATTACACTTTAGAGGGGTATAAAGACCCCATTTCTAATAAGTAGAAAAAACAATGATCAGTTCTTATTCAGGACGTCCCATACTATATACACACCACATATGAAACCATTTTACTGCAGCATTTTTGAGATATGGGGCATTATTACACTTTAGAGGGGTATAAAGACCCCATTTCAAAATAAGTAGAAAAAAACAATGATCAGTTCTTATTCAGGACGTCCCATACTATATACACACCTCATATGAAACCATTTTACTGCAGCATTTTTGAGATATGGGGCATTTTTACACTTTAGAGGGGTATAAAGACCCCATTTCTAATAAGTAGAAAAAAAAATGATCAGTTCTTATTCGGGACGTCCCATACCATATACACACCTCATATGAAATTAAATACGTTACTGCAGCCTTTTGACATGTAGACATTATTAAGTAGGGGAAACACATGGTCTGTTGGTATAAGGACATTCCCATACTATATAAAGATATTTCATAATCATAATAATACAGTGTTTGGAGATATGCAATGTTATTCCACTTGTAACACTTATAGATTCCATTTATGCAACGGACAAAATGAACGCTTAATTTAATTCTAAAATATAGGACATTACTTTAATTTCCTTTCATTTTTGTCCTTGTGTATTCTTCCATTGTTCATAATTGTTTCGGTTTGTTGTCAACTATTAAAAATATATACTGTATGTGATTACATCCATGATTCTATTAATTTGGCCTTTAACCATCCATGACAATGATAAATATTTGATTTTATT
Organism: Danionella cerebrum; assembly: GCA_007224835.1. NCBI lineage: Eukaryota > Metazoa > Chordata > Actinopteri > Cypriniformes > Danionidae > Danionella > Danionella cerebrum. The sequence continues at coordinate 215,453 of SRMA01027039.1, read as the reverse complement.
ACAGGATGAATATAGGATTTTAACACAGAATCTTTAGATTATTGTGCCTTTCTTAGCATAGGGAATAACTTAAAGAGTTAACTTAAAAAATCAATGTCTTCACTACTAAGCCAGTACTGTGGATGCAGAATTGCACCACTTTTGCTGCCTTTTGGAACCATCGGCGGTCTCTGCAGCCTTGCACATTTTATTTTTTTGGAGGGGTCTTTTCCTTGCCAGCATGGTCCATAGTTCAGGCACCTTGTTTTAATCCCATGTTTAGTAGGTAAAGTGTCTGTTTTCTTTACAGCACCCGGAGGAAAAACAATAACTTTATTAAAGTCATCACCTTATTTATATAGCATTTAGTAGAGCTTCACAACAATAAAAAGTCAGTGATGCACACTTTATCAACTTAAATTCAAATTTACCTTTAAAGCAACTCTAAAAAACAATATTGTGCTGTAATTCACCTCAAGCCAGTTCAGTTTTGTGTCTCCAGTAAGCTTAGTGATTTTAAAAGCTTTATATATTAAATGGTTCCTTTACATGTATTTATTTCTATTATTTTGGTTTAATAGTAACTTTCAGTTCATAAATAAAACATATCAATATATTTTATGAATTATAAATGATTAAAATTCATATTATATACATATAATAAATATGGATTTTTCAAAATACAGAATCTGTGTTTCTAAAGTTCTTTTACTGTAACCTTATTTAATCACTCTCATTTTCCTCTGGCTTCTCATTCCCCACACGGCGTGACAATATCACACAGTGCCATTATTTTATTTATTTAAGAAAAATACAGCTAAGATGAAAAGGCAATGTGTGACAAAGTTAGGACACCCTGTGAGTCAATTGCCTGTAGATCCACTTTTAGCAGCAATAACTTGAAGCACTCATTTTCTTTGTGACTTTGTCAGTCTCTCACATTGCTCTAGAAGAATTTTGGACCACTCTTTTTTTTACAGGTTGGTCCAGTTTATTCATGTTTGTGGGCATTTGTTTATGCACAGCTCTCACCACAGCATTTGAGTCAGGATGAGATCTTGACTTTGACTGGGTTATTGAACACCTTCATTCTTTTCAGCCATTCTGTTGGGCTTGTCTGCTTGGGTTCATTGTCCTGTTGTGTGACACAATTTTCACCCAACTTTAGATGTCGGACAAATGCCCTCATATTAGCCCCTGATATTTGAGAATATTTTAATATACAGAGGAGTTCATGGCTGACTCAATGACTGTGAGGTGCCCAGGTCTTTTGGTATGAGGTGTTTGTGCTGATATGCTTTTTAGGTTTCCCAAACTTGGGGCTGTGTATTATGGCCAAACATCTCCACTTCGGTCTCGTCTGTTCAAAGGACATTATTCTAGAAGACTTGTTTTGTTCAAATGCACCTTTGCAGACCTAAACTGTGCTGCCAATTTTTTTGGTTAGACAGAAGAGGGTTTCTTTTGCCAAGCTTTCTGAACGTGCCATTTTTGTCCCATATTTTTCTAATGGTATTGTCATGAACTTTATCCTTTAACATGTTATCTGAGGCCTGTACAGTCTCTGGTGTAGTTCTTGGGTTGTCTGCCATTTCTCTGAGCATTACACGGTCTGATCTTGGGCTGAATTTTCTGGGACGTCCACTCCTGGGAGAGGTGTCTGTTTTAAATGTCTTCAACATTCAACATGTGCAACAACATTTTAGTTGTTGATGTATATCATGGATGCCCAAACTCTGTCCTGGGGGATTGGTGTCCAGGTTTAGCTCCAACTTGCGTCAACACACGTGCCGGGAAGTTTTAGTATGTCTTCTAAGAGCTTGATTAGCTGGTTCTGGTGTATCTGTTTAGGGTTATAGCTAAACTCTGGAGGACACTGGCCCTCCAGGACCGAGCTTGGGCACCCCTGACTTATACTAAGTTTTATAACTTTGAATTTTTATACATTTATAACATTATACATAAACAATTTAGTTCACAAACAGTAACAAATTTCTCACTGGATGTGCTCAAAATATTTTACTGCCTTGACTATCTGTAGTAGAGTTAAAAGGCAAGCGGGTTGAAATCTGACCTTTTCTGACTTGGTGTCAGCAGCTGTTTTTGTTCCTTCCTTTGTTTTCTGTTGTCCTTTTACTGCAGCCTGAATAATTCACATTACATTCAGTAACAAATATAGTATAGTTAAAAGGCAAATGGTTAAAATCATACCTTTTCCGACTTATTGTCAGCGGCTGTCTTTGTTCCTTTCTTTGTATTCACTGCAGCCTGAATCAGTAACAAATATCTCACTGGATGTGCTGGAAAATTTTATGGAAAATGTGGTGTGTATATAGTATGGGACGTCCCTAATAAGAATTGATCATTGTTTTTTTCTACTTATTAGAAATGGGGTCTTTATACCCCTCTAAGTGTAATAATGCCCCATATCTCAAAAATGCTGCAGTAAAATGGTTTCATATGTGGTGTGTATATAGTATGGGACGTCCCGAATAAGAACTGATCATTTTTTTTGTCTACTTATTAGAAATGGGGCCTTTATACCCCTCTAAAGTGTAATAATGCCCCAAATCTCAAAGATTATACAGTAAAATGGTTTCATATGTGATGTGTATATAGTATGGGACGTCCCGAATAAGAACTGATCATTGTTTTTTTCTACTTATTAGAAATGGGGTCTTTATACCCCTCTAAAGTGTAATAATGCCCCATATCTCAAAAATGCTGCAGTAAAATGGTTTCATATGTGGTGTGTATATAGTATGGGACGTCCCTAATAAGAATTGATCATTGTTTTTTTCTACTTATTAGAAATGGGGTCTTTATACCCCTCTAAAGTGTAATAATGCCCCATATCTCAAAAATTCTGCAGTAAAATGGTTTCATATGAGGTGTGTATATAGTATGGGACGTCCTGAATAAGAACTGATCATTGTTTTTTTCTACTTATTAGAAATGGGGTCTTTATACCCCTCTAAAGTGTAATAATGCCCCATATCTCAAAAATGCTGCAGTAAAATGGTTTCATATGTGGTGTGTATATAGTATGGGACGTCCTGAATAAGAACTGATCATTGTTTTTTCTACTTATTAGAAATGGGGTCTTTATACCCCTCTAAAGTGTAATAATGCCCCATATTTCAAAGATTATACAGTAAAATGGTTTCATATGTGGTGTGTATATAGTATGGGACGTTCCGAATAAGAATTGATCATTGTTTTTTTCTACTTATTAGAAATGGGGTCTTTATACCCCTCTAAAGTGTAATAATGCCCCATATCTCAAAAATGCTGCAGTAAAATGGTTTCATATGAGGTGTGTATATAGTATGGGACGTCCTGAATAAAAATTGATCATTTTTTTTTCTACTTATTAGAAATGGGGTCTTTATACCCCTCTAAAGTGTAATAATGCCCCATATCTCAAAAATGCTGCAGTAAAATGGTTTCATATGTGGTGTGTATATAGTATGGGACGTCCCGAATAAGAATTGATCATTGTTTTTTTCTACTTATTAGAAATGGGGTCTTTATACCCCTCTAAAGTGTAATAATGCCCCATATCTCAAAAATGCTGCAGTAAAATGGTTTCATATGTGGTGTGTATATAGTATGGGATGTCCTGAATAAGAACTGATCATTGTTTTTTTCTACTTATTAGAAATGGGGTCTTTATACCCCTCTAAAGTGTAATAATGCCCCATATTTCAAAGATTATACAGTAAAATGGTTTCATATGTGGTGTGTATATAGTATGGGACGTCCTGAATAAGAACTGATCATTGTTTTTTTCTACTTATTAGAAATGGGGTCTTTATACCCCTCTAAAGTGTAATAATGCCCCATATCTCAAAAATGCTGCAGTAAAATACTTTCATATGTGGTGTGTATATAGTATGGGACGTCCTGAATAAGAATTGATCATTGTTTTTTTTCTACTTTTTAGAAATGGGGTCTTTATACCCCTCTAAAGTGTAATAATGCCCCATATCTCAAAAATGCTGCAGTAAAATACTTTCATATGTGGTGTGTATATAGTATGGGACGTCCTGAATAAGAACTGATCATTGTTTTTTTCTACTTATTAGAAATGGGGTCTTTATACCCCTCTAAAGTGTAATAATGCCCCATATCTCAAAAATGCTGCAGTAAAATGGTTTCATATGAGGTGTGTATATAGTATGGGACATCCCGAATAAGAACTGATCATTGTTTTTTTCTACTTATTAGAAATGGGGCCTTTATACCCCTCTAAAGTGTAATAATGCCCCATATCTCAAAGATGCTGCAGTAAAATACTTTCATATGTGATGTGTATATAGTATGGGACGTCCCCTATGAGAGTTGGCCATTATTTTTTTCAACTTATTAGAAATGACATTCCTATAGGCCTCTGAAGTGTGAAAATGTCATTATCTTGATGTCATCTTTATAATTATTGATTACTGATTCTGACTTTTAAACCTATTGTAAACTTTTTTTTGCCATTTAATTTCAGTGCAGACATTACACCTAATGAATGCACTCAAAAATAACAGAAATTATAGAACAGTGACAAATGAATACACAACTGAGGGATTAAAAATGAGTATATAATTTATTTTGTCTTCCATTTGCATATAATTTATCTGTAAACACAACTACATTTACAATGACTGTAAAAGAAGAAATATACAGAAAACATTATTCAGAGAAAGACAAGTATCAAAGACATCGCACCTATAAACAATAAGGAAAACAAAATGTACAAAACACCAGTTTCGAATCATGACACCTTTTCATTTCTTCTCCGTGTTCCTGAAACTACCGTAATTATTGTAATATGAGCGCACACTAAAATCAACCGCGGCTGGCTTGACCGTGTTGTTCTGAACCGCGGCTGGCTTGACCGCAGTCTACATAAACATACTGATTTACCGAACACTACGGTTTAAGTGTGAGAGGCTCGTTGTAATGACTGTGGTCCCGCTTCAGTTCAATAAAGCTGTAAATCGAGTCTGTTGTCGAGCGTCTTTGTTTAGACGGCTTCCCAAGCATTGGTGGTTTACCACATTATAGTGAAAATAGATAATAATGAGATACGCTCTCTAATCTTTCGGGGGTGATGAATAAGCTTCCGTACTTTTATCAAGTTTCTAACAATTCCGTTTAAATTTCTCCATCAGCAGTTAACCCCACTGAAAAGAGACACTGACCTATTTCTTCCCGAGTTTCTTCTTCTTTTACTCTTAAAGCTTCTTCTTTTACTCCGCCTGGCTCTTCTTTAAACTCCATCTTTATTACAATATTACTGAAGTCTGTTACCAGTTTCTCCTGCTGTAATTCTTCCATTTATTGTGTCTGTTGTTGTTCTTTTTTAGTTTGCAATCCAAGCATTTGTAGCATTACCGCCACCTACTGAGCTGTAGTGTGGTCGTTTATGATATGGTATAATTGTTGCGTTTGCTTTACTATTACTTAATATAGATTCTATTTCTATTCTTCCTCACATTGTTTTGGGCAGTTATTTTTCTTTTGTATTTATTATATTTTAACTTGTGTTTTGCTTATTGGTGTCCACTGTTATTTCTCCTTATTTGACAGTCTGTTTTTGCTGCTTCATCTGCCATCTCAATCCCTTCAAATCCAATATGTGCTGGTATCCATATTAGCATCACTGTTCTATTTTCTAGATAAATTTCTGTTAAGTTTTCTAATACGTATCTCATTTATTATATCTTGCTGTGTTTCTGATTTTCTTTAATTTAAACTTTCCAATGCTTGAGTGAGGAGTGCGATGTTGTGACGCTCCACTCACTTATACATCCCATCCAGACCTGGCGTCCAATGACGGGATCAGATGTTAATCAGAGGCCGCATGGAAATCTTTTCGAATTGACTGCTCGGTTATAAAAGCAATGACATTTAAACCATGGAAAGATACATGGTCATATTTAAATATTATTATTATTATTATTATTATTATTATTATTATTATTATTGTTAATAATTCATTCATTCATTCATTTTCATTCCCGCTTATTCCCTTTCGGGGTCACGGGGGTCTGCCGGTGCCTATCTCCGGCACACATTGGGCGAGAGGCAGGGGTACACCCTGGACAGTTCGCCAGTCCATCACAGGGCTATTGTTAATAATAATAATAATAATAATAATAATAATAATAATAATAATAATAATAAAGGGAGCAGTGGGTAGCACTGTGGTCTTCCAGTTGGTTGCCGGTTTGAGGCTAGCATGTGACTTTCCTGGAAGGTGCGGCATGTTCTCCCCGTGGGTTACTTGCGTGGGTTTCCTCCAGGTACCGGTACTCCGGGTACCCAACTGCAAAACATGCAGTTGGGTTAATTGAATATTCAAAATTTCCCCTTTGGTGTAAATGTGTGCCCTGCGATGGACTGGTAACCGGTCCAGGGTGTACCCCTGTCTCTCCCGATGTGAGCTGGAGATCCACAGACCCTCGTGACCCTGAAAGGGAATAAGTAGGCAGGAAAATGAATGAATGAATATTAATAAAACTGTCTAATGATTTAAAAGCCTGATTTTATATAGTTCATTACGTTATTAACAGCAATATCCTTATGAATTGCAATATTGTGTTAGGTTTTTATATTTATGTCTCTATTGCTGTGTTTCCCCAACTCTAAGTGTACCATTACCGGTATTTATCCAATTCAGCTGCTGCTGTATAATCAGAACGCACCTGACATGTACTGCATTGTATTTAGACGCTTGTAAGGGATACTTCACAAGATGCTGAAAGTGAAGGAGAATGCACATACTCTGGTGTCAAATACAGGTCCTTTTCATAAAATTAGCAACTTGTGATAAAGTTCATTATTTTTGTGATGTATATAGGCTCTATGTTCGCCTATACTCTCGTGTTGGCATCCTATGACCGCAGGAGCATAATGCGGCTCTTCTAATTCTTGAAGTGCAATATACGGTACTCACCAGTGCACTCACTATAGGTGAAATCATTACACACGGGAAGAAACCCACCACCATTAGAGGCGGGTAACACATGAAAAATGATTAACCGCGGTCACACGCACGTAACCACACACTCAAATAATTGTAAAAAGTTTTCTGGTCCGTAAAAAGCATTCTCCGCGCAGTTCACCAATCTCCCCAAGGGATTGATAATCTCTTATAAATGCTGTGTTTCTTAGCTTTCATAAAATAAAGATTGTTGACTGTGGCCTCTCTGCTCTCTCTTTTAAAATGAGTGGAAACTTGTGTGTTAATTTGGTTCCTTAAGCCTAATCAAGGTGGCGTTATCGGATCCATTATAAATTGAGAAGAACATTGCAGCGCAAACCTCCGCATATAGCGGGGCTCTTCTGTCACAGAAGCATCCTGGGCCTCCATAACACCTCAGCAGTGCCACAGGCAGATTGCTCCATGCCACGCCGCATTGAAGCAGTCATTTCTGCAAAAGGATCCCGACCAAGTTTTGAGGGCATAACTGAACATAATTATTTTATTTTTTCTTTTATTGGTCGGATGAAATATGCTAACTTTTTGGGATTAAAATATGCTATTTGCAGTTTTTTAAGGTGTCACAATGTTTAAAACCACATTTACCACTTTTTTTTTAAAACAGACCCGCTAATTTATAATAAATGTACACACAAAGCCTTAAAGAAATAAATAAATCACAAAATTATAAACCACATTTCATACTTTTTGACAGATTACTTGCCATAAAGCGGTTCCATCGCGACATCACTTGGTACACGTTTTTTTTTCAGAAAAATAAATGAACATACAAGGGCATTCACACATAACAAGAAACAATGTTACTAGGAAAACAATTGGGCAATAAACACAAATTAAATGGATATCTGATTATTGTTTTGATTGCTTTACTATTTTTAATTCTTAGTAATTTATGTAGACTTAAAATGATTATAATTGTCCCATTCCACTTACATTTATGTATAAAGAATTTTCCATATAAGTATATTAACAATATACCACATTGCAAATTCTTCATTATCTCATAATAAAACAATATTGTTAACTTCAAAAGTTATGTCTATATTAGTATTATATAGAGGCAGGGGTACTCTATATAAGTAATATTATATTAGTAATATAATATTAGTAATATTAGAGGCAGGAATACACCCTGGACAGTCCACTGCAGGGCAAAATTCACTCACACCTTCACACCTAAAGGGAATTTAGATTAATCAATAAACTTATGTTTTTGGGATTGTGGGGGAAACCGGAGTACCCAGAGGAAAACATGCAAAGCCTAGAACTGGCAACCTTCTGACTAAGGCCACAGTTCTACCCACTGCGCCACTTTGCCACCTTAGATTTAAATCTAGACTGATATTTTGCTCAAAATTATATCCTATCAATTGTTTAAGTTCTGATGGGATAGAGTTTGTTACCAATATATATTCTTTAACAGGTACATTGAATGACTTTTTTCAACACATTCTGCGTAGGTAAGTATATATCCATTATTATTTAATAAATGTGTTACAAGCAAAATGTTTTTTTAAACAGTTTAATAAAAAAGTGATTTCATTCTTGTAATGTAAATCTTCTTCTTCTTTTCCTTTCGGCTGTTCCCAGTTTAGGGGTCACCACAGCGAATCATCCTTTTCCACCTAACTCTGTCCTCAGTATCCTCTACTCTTGCACCAACTACCTTCATGTCCTCTTTCAGCACATCCATATATCTTGTCTTTGGTCTTCCTCTTGACCTCTTGCCTGGCATCTCCATCTCCAACATCCTTCTACCAATATAACCACTATCCCTCCTCTGCACATGTCCAAACCATCTCAATCTGGCCTCTCTGACTTTGTCTCCAAAACAACCAACCTGAGCTGTCCCTCTGATGTGCTCGTTCCTTATCTTGTCCATCCTCGTCACTCCTAAACTGAACCTCAACATCCTCATCTCTGCTACTTCCATCTCTGTCTCTTGTCTCTTCCTCACTGCCACAGTCTCTAACCCATACATCATGGCTGGTCTCACCACTGTTCTGTACACCTTTCCTTTGATTCTTGCTGACACTCTTCTGTCACACAACACCCCTGACACTTTTCTCCACCCACTCCAACCTGCCTGCACTCGTCTCTTCACCTCTTTTCCACACTCCCCGTCACACTGGACTGTTGCCCCCAAACACCTAAACTCCTGCACCTTCTTGACCTCAGCCCCCTGTAACCTCACTGTTCTGTTTCCCTCCCTCTCGTTCAAACACATGTATTCTGTCTTGCTGCGACTGACTTTCATTCCTCTTCTTTCTAGAGCTGACCTCCAACTTTCCAGGTTTTCCTCCACCTGCTCTCTGCTCTCACTACAAATCACAATGTCATCTGCAAACATCATTGTCCACGGAGATTCCTGTCTGACCTCATCTGTCAACCTGTCCATCACCATAGCAAATAAGAAGGGACTCAAAGCTGATCCTTGATGTAGCCCCACCTCCACCTTGAACTCCTTTGTCTGACCTACAGCACATCTCACTGCTGTCTTACTCCTCTCATACATATCCTGAACTACTCTGACGTACTTCTCTGCCACTCCTGACCTCCTCATACAGGACCATAGCTCCTCTCTCGGCACCCTGTCATACGCTTTTTCTAAATCCACAAAGACGCAGTGAAGCTCTTTCTGACCATCTCTGTGCTTCTCCATTAACAATCTCAGAGCAAAAATTGCATCAGTAGTGCTCTTCCTGGGCAAAAGCCATACTACTGTTCACAAATATCCACTTCCCTTCTTAACCTAGCTTCCACTACTCTTTCCCAAAGTTTCATTGTGTGGCTCATCAACTTTATGCCTCTGTAGTTGTTACAACACTGCACATCACCCTTGTTCTTAAAGATTGGTACTAGGACACTTCTCCTCCATTCCTCAGGCATCTTCTCACTCTCTAAAATCCTGTTGAATAGCCTAGACAGGAACTCCACTGCTGTCTCTCCTAGACACTTCCACACCTCCACTGGTATGTCATCTGGACCAACAGCCTTTCCACTCTTCATTCTCCCCAGGGCCTTCCTCACCTCATCCTTTCTAATCTTTTCAACTTCCTGCTCTACAGTATTCACCTCTTCCTCCCTTCTTTCCCTTTCATTCTCCTCATTCATCAACTCCTCAAAATACTCCTTCCATCTTCTCAGCACACTCTCCTCACTTGTTAGCACCTTTCCATCTCTATCTTTAATCACCCTTATCTGTTGCACATCCTTCCCATCTCTGTCTCTGTCTCGCTAATCTATACAATTCCTTCTCGCCTTCCCTCGTGTCTAACCTGGCATACAGCTCATCATATGCTTTCTGTTTGGCCTTTGCCACCTCCCTCTTCACTCTGCGCTGCGATTCCTTGTAGCCCTGTCTACTTTCTTCAGTCCTTTCAATGTCCCACTTCTTTTTAGCTAGCCTCTTCCTCTGGATGATGTCCTGTACTTCCTCATTCCACCACCATGTTTCTTTATCTTCTTTTCTCCTTCCAGCTGACACACCTAGCACCGTTCTCCCTGTCTCCCTGATCCACTCTGCTGTAGTTTCCCAGTCATCTGGAAGCTCTTCCTGACCACCCAAAGCCTGTCTCAGCTTCTGTCTAAATTCCTCACAATCTTCTTCCTTTTCCAACTTCCACCACTTGGTCTTCTTTTCAATCTTTCCTCTTCTCTTCTTCCTGACCACCAGAAACATCCTACACAACACCATCCGATGCTGTCTGGCTACACTCTCTCCTACCACTACTTTACAGTCTCTGACCTCTCTCAGATTGGCTCGTCTACAAAGGATGTAGTCTACCTGCGTACTCCTCCCTCCACTCTTGTAGGTAACTCTATGTTCCTCCCTCTTCTGGAAATAAGTATTAACTACAGCCATTTCCATCCTCTTGGCAAAGTCCACCACCATCTGTCCTTCTAGGTTCCTTTCCTTAACACCGAACCTGCCCATCACCTCCTCATCACCTCTGTTGCCCTCGCCAACATGCCCGTTGAAATCTGCTCCCACTACTACTCTCTCTCCTCTGGGAACACTCTCAATCACCTCATCCAACTCACTCCAAAATCTCTCCTTCTCTTCCAACTTACAGCCTACTTGTGGAGCATAACCACTCACTACATTCAACATCACCCCTTCAATTTCTAACTTCAAACTGATCACCCTGTCTGACACTCTTTTCACCTCTAAAACATTCCTCACAAACTCCTCCTTCAGGATCACTCCTACCCCATTTCTCTTCCTATCCACACCATAGTAAAACAGTTTGTATCCCCCTCCAATACTACGCGCTTTGCTACCCTTCCACCTGGTCTCCTGCACACACAGAATATCTACCTTCCTTCTCTCCATCATGTCCGCCAGCTCCCTACCCTTCCCTGTCATTGTACCAACGTTAAGAGTCCCTATTCTCAGATCTACACTCCTGCCTTTCCTGTTCTCTTTCTGTCGACGAATCCTTCTCCCTCCTCTCCTTCTTCTTCTAAACAGTAGTCCAATTTCCACCGGCACCCTGTAAGTCAACAGCACCGGAGGCGGTCGTTGTTAACCCGGGCCTCGACCGATCCGGTATGAAAATCGATTTGGTGACTCGCATATTTGGTTTTTGGCATATTTTACGCCGGATGCCCTTCCTGACGCAACCCTCTCTATTTATCCGGGCTTGGGACCGGCACAGAAGTCACTGGCTTGCAACCCCTGTGGCTAGATTCTTCTTCAAAAGATGCTACAGGGAATAAAACCTTAGACAGAACCGAATGTGGTTATATTGTTGCAATATATTTTGTTAATTGAAATTTGGTCCTTAAATAACTATGTCATTTAAAAAAAAAAAAAAACAATAATAAGCATGTTGAACTGGTAGCAATCTATAGCAAGCCAAAAGGGCCACATACGCGCACATCTCAAACGCGTTTATAAATAAACCGGCGCCACAAACGGCATTTTAAACTGCTTATGCGCCGCAAAAAAAAATGCTGTTTGCAATTAGAATGATCTGTAGAATAATCAACATCTGAGCTGGCAGGCGATGGAACAATGAATTAATAATAATAAAATAATAATAATAATAATAATAATAATAATAATAATAATAATAATATATTCAATAATGAAATAAATACAGCTCTCAGGGCAGGATAACATAGCACCCTTCATACATGTTTTTGAAACTTTTTTCTCACTTTCTCTCCCAAAATGAAATGAATAAAATGTTATTTATTGTGCAAATTATAAAAGTGCGTTTTGGAGTTACTTTTAACTGTGCAAATAATCCCACACCGTTTTGCTTCTTTTAATCTAATTAATTGAGCATTTATTAACTGATTTAATATAACCCAAACTTTAGCGACCACTACTGTTTAGTTCTATGAGGTGCCACAAGTCACATTGTGGCATTTCTCACTCAATATCCTGTTGAAACGTAAAAGTATTCATAATCCTTATTAAAAACAAATTAATTTAAGAGTTCCTATAACTCGTTTTTGTTTGATTTTCAAAAGATAACCTGATAAATCAATGCATTGCTGCTATATGCAAAGCATGGTTTTACCATCAGTACATCTTAAAACATTCGTATTAGTATTTAGTAACATATCAGTATACTTATTTATATACAAAAAAAACGTTATCTTGCATCTGTTAAACTGATCAACATTAAAACTAATCTATTATTTCACTGGGTGTGTCGAAGTTCACTGGGTAGTGACAGCGTTTTTGACGGCGTTTTTTGCAGCGCATAAGCGGTTAAAAACACTGTTTGTGGCACCGGTTTATTTATAAACGCATTTGAGTTGTGCACGTTTATGGCCCTTTTGGCTTGCCATAGCAATCCGGTGTTGCGTGTTGAGGGGTGCATGTGTCATTTAAGGCAGGGAAGGCAATTTCTTGTAGCCAATGTTTACGTTAGAATGTATTGTTGCAAAAACAATGATTGCCCCTGATTGGCCAACTGCTGATTGCCTACAAGCCTGTTGTGTCTGGACAACTTGTCATTAATGCAAAACATTTTTTTCAGTATCTACTATTTTAACTATTGCCTAGGCAAATGGTTTGATTCATAATGCAAACCATCTAGGCAAACATATCTCTTAACGAAAGAAACTGTGTTTCAACCATGGAGGTGCAAGTAGGTGACAGTCTGAGAAATATTAAGGAGTCTTGAATTGAGGACTGGAACTTCCAGAATAGTCTTCTACCAAGACCAACATGGCTGCTGAACTACAAAATCCCTCTGACATGAGTGGAAGGATTTGAGAAGCAAGTGAACAAACACCTCCAAAAGTGGTTCGAAATCCCCCCCAGTTTCACATCAGTAAGGCTCTACATCAGGTCCAGCTAACCATAACATCAGTGGGTGTGTTCAAGGTTGCAAAGTGGAGAGGGTCAGAGAAGCAGGGGTCATCACAAGATCAGGACTCAAATGGGCTGCAGTGACTGAGGCAGAAAGCAGGCTGAAACTGAAGTACGTCATTGGGAAGGACATGGGCCTACACACTTCCACCACTCGGGGAAAGCAGACCCCAGACAGAAGAGAGATACGCTACAAGCCAAAGAACACCAACTGGAGGAGGAAGGATGAAAATCTGGACCTGTGGAACTTGGCAGTCAAGGGGGAAGGACATGGGCCTACACACTTCCACCACTGGGGTAAAGCAGACCCCAGACAGAAGAGAGATACGCTACAAGCCAAAGAACACCAACTGGAGGAGGAAGGATGAAAATCTGGACCTGTGGAACTTGGCAGTCAAGGGGGAAGGACATGGGCCTACACACTTCCACCACTGGGGGAAAGCAGACCCCAGACAGAAGAGAGACACGCTACAAGCCAAAGAACACCAGCTGGAGGAGGAAGGATGAAAATCTGGACGTGTAGAACTTGGCAGTCAAGTGGGAAGGACATGGGCCTACACACTTCTGCCACTGGGAGAAAGCAGAACTCAGACAGAAGAGAGATACGCTACAAGCCAAAGAACACCAACTGGAAAAGGAAGGATTAAAATCTAGAGCTGTGGAACTTGGCTGAACTCAAGGAGCCTGGACAAAAGGCGACCTGGCAAAAAGAAAGTTAACATGGCCAGAACCTTTTCATATCTCGTTCTTAGTCCATTTAGTGTGTCACCCTCCCATCAAAAACAAATTTACAAAAGTGGGGATTAAGAGAGGACCCACCCAACTGAGTGGACAGAGAGGAATGATTGTCCACAAACTGGCAGGGAGCTAGAGCGCTCTTAGCCAGGGCAGATAAAGGTGGCGCCATGGCAAGGTCCTCAGAGCACTGGCTGACATCTTGGAGGAGAGATGGAAGAGGTGGAAGAGAAACCAATATCCTCAATACATTTCATAAGGGACAGGGAAACACCCATCCTCAAAACACACTAGAAAGAGTTTCCTGCAGTCTACAAAAACATGGAACATGAGAGCTGACCTGGAATGGAAACTTCACTTCCTTGAGGTCACATGGGAAAAGAAGATCTTCCTGATTAAATAAACAGTCCCCTGGTAGGAAGGTTGGAGAGAGGAAAGCCACCAAGTACCAGGACTTGGTCTATCAATGTAGGGAAAAAAGGTTATCAGGCCTTCTTGTTCCCCATCAAAGTTGTTGACTTTTGTCATTTCAATATATCTGGAAAATGCTCATGGCTCTGGGATATGCCAACTTGAGGGAATTGTGGTGATAGTTGGTCTTAACCTAATGGCATCCTCCACTGGCTGAAAGCGCTACTCATGATATATTTGAAGGGATGAGGCAGCGTCAAATTAAATGTACGTTAAACAGTTTTTTTCGTGAGGATATAGATATATATAAAATTTGAAAGAAAAATGAATATTTTGAATATTTAAGAAATTCATACCCCCATCACATCTGCCACTCTTTTCCATTCCTCCTGCGAGAGTTCAACACCAGTCGGACAGTGACCTGAGACAGACAGGACTATCACAGAGCGCATTGGAGCATCCTCTAAGTCCTGGACCATGTTCTCCAAGCACACGCCTTTAGATTCTGGATCCCAGTAGTGGTACTGCTGCACATCATTAATGCCTGCTGCCTTGAATATGTCTTTGAGAGAGTCTTGGGGAAAAGGTAGAGGAATTGTCAAATCTGCTTCAACAAACACATCACAGAGAAATCTATTACCCACCATCAGAGAAAGAAGAAAGTAAGACAGGTCCACTCCAGGAATAACTTGAGCAGAACCAAGACTTCAGCAGCTCAGCACCCAGTCGCACTGCTCCAGTACAACCAACTGTTTGGACACCGAACACCTAAATCATTTCATTTTGAGTCAATTAATTGTCTCAGTAAATCGTCACTTCATCTTCATGTCTTTTTTTAACAGCGGGAAAATTTTGTCAAGAAAACGTTTGAAATCAGTCAGTTAGGCTAGGAAGGTCTGTAGGAATGATTTGGAAATGGAAAAAAGCAAGGACTGAAATTTCATTCACATCCAATTTTTAACAATCATAACAGTTTTTATAGGCCACATTATGTCAGGCCTCTGCTGATGAAACTGGTACAGCATACTCCATATTTAAACTCGATTCAGTGCAAGGTCCAATTTGATCTGGCAGTCGGCTGTCAGAAAAACCCAGCATCATCCAGTACTACGTTTTAAAGATGCGTCTTCTTCTTTTATGTCATACAGGACAGGCTATTTCAACCATGCAATGTTTACCATTGTATGCAGGTGTGAAAATGCTGAGAAAAAAAAGTTTTCAAAAACTGAAATGTCAAACAATTAACAAAAAAAGAGTCTAAAAACACTTCATTTTTAAAGTATCGTGCCAGGAAGAGAAGCAGGTTGAGAGTGTGGATTGGAAATCAAGACATACTTGGGATTTGATCTCACATCACCCTGTGCAACTGCACGTATATGTCTGGTGCACCTTGCACCATACCACGGGGCCAGATGAAGCTTGAACTGCTGTTTTATTGTTCCAAACATCTTGGAGAACTAACCCACACATTTGCTATTTCTCACATCTTTCTCTCCCTTCCTGTAATCCCAGTCACGCTTGATGATGTTGAGTTCAGGGCTCAGAAGGGGTCTTGCAATCTAGCAAAACTAGTCTTGCATTTCTAGTACTCCTTGTTATTTATGCTGAAAATAAGCCATCAGGTGGGCGCCCTCCTTCCTCAATGTTTAACTGATCTAACCCCCACAATGTTTCCAGAAGGCCATCCCCTTCTATGCCATTTCCACCACTTCCCCGATGGAAAAACTTTCTTCTTTTTCTGAGGATATTTTCCTGCTATTCAGTTCCATCCCACTGATTTACCCTTTGACCTCTTTCCTTTGACAGAATCTGGTCGATCTCAGATTCTGGGTTTATGGTTTCCTAACATTTTTTCTTTCAACCCTAAGAGTTTGTCATTTTCTTTCATTAATATGACCCAGGCTGTCTCAAGAAGGCTCAATATTGTACTCATCATCCCAGGAGCATTGGCTATTTCACCGTCTAGGTTCTTGTGCTTGATCCATATCCAGCTACAATTTTTTTTCAGCAGCTCTTGATATGGATTTATTGGTCTGTTGTAGAGAGCAATATTCATCGCTATTTTTTTTAAGCTAAAACGCACAGGATATTGTGACAAATTCCCTGCGTTCTGCCCCTACTGGGGCAATGCTGAAATTTTGGGATGCTTCGGCTGCTAGGAAAGAATATTTGGTCCTTAGTCATATCATATTCCCATTGTATTGCTGCTTTATTGTTGGAGACTGACTGCAATGTTGTAGCAACTCAAATCCTAGACTGGCTGCAGGATGCCTTCATCTACAATGCTCTTGATGATGGCCAGCAGGCAGAGCATTTAGGAAATTGACAAATTAGTAGGATGTTGTTTGCTTTTTATCTGCTTCAATGTCAGTTCCAAAGTACATGATTGTGCCTGCCGAGTGCACTAAGCCCTCGGGTGAGACTGTTGCACAGATTGATATGATGTGCCATATGAATCCAGGTGCAATCTTCTCCATGCCACTCTTAGATTTTCAGAGCAGGGTAACAGATCATATGTGGCTTTGATGACAAATCTTGCTCCCTCCATCTGCTAAATTTAACGCTGAATGAGCTTTTTCTTCTCCAAGCACTCCCAGCTGGTCAATTTCCCCTGCTTGGCCACTATTAGAGCTTTTGCATGCAGTGTCTTCTCCTCCTGTCTCATGACTTCATCTACCACGGACTCTAGATCCGGGGAGGTTTTCCAGGCATGGTCAGGAATATGCAGGAAAGACTACATCTCTGAAAATACTACAGTATTGAGATGCAATAAGTGTCCATTGGTAGGAAGGTCTGGACTTCCTGTATAAATTTCTGGTAGTGGATACAAGTGGATTCATTACATTTTCTTTTAAATTGATTTCAATAAAACAAAACAACAATGGAGAAGAATTTTCATCATAAAATATTACAAAGTAATAGTTTGAAATGATCTGAAATAAACTTCAGCCTGTGTAACATTGCTGAGAACTAACTGAAAATCATTTCAAATATTTACCCTGCTTTCGACAATGGCAGGACAATCTTTCCCCAGTGCGAGTTCAGCTGCCCTCCTGGAAAATTCTGGATTTCCAAGGATGAGAGGGTACTCCGGTGTTAGAGTTGGGTCATTGGCAACTTGCAGTTTAATTTTTTGTACAATAGGAAGCCATGTGGTGTGTCCTTGCTCTCCAACATACTCTGGGCATAGACAGAAATATATATCTTAATAAAATATAATTGTCTATATTTGTCTTTTGACTATTATATAAAATATTAGTTTAAATGTGGATTTTCCAGGTTAATCACAATAAGTAACAATTTAGCCACTCATTTTAGAACCCAGTTTATGGTGAGTTACATTGTGTCTGGTTCACAGGTCATGAAAAACAACACACTTGGAAAATGTGATTAACTTGCAAATGTCTCTGAGCCATTTAATGGTCTTAGACTGTCTCAAAATCAAGGGTAGGGAATTGATTTGGCAGGTGTCTAAAAGACAATCACTAAAACCCTCCACAAGAACATAATACACTGGAACAATCCAATAATTTTCATACAAAGCTGAGTGGAACAAGGTGCAGTAATAACATTGAGACTACAGGGTTGAGAGGATCATTAAAGACTTTGGTGGAGGTTAAGAAGGAACGGACTGAAATTTGAGTGAGAGAAAAAGTTTGGGCACTTTTTTTTTTAAAGTTTTTTTATCCTCCTTTTGTAGACTTAATAACTTCGTAACACTTTCTACATCTTCCAAATAAAGTCAGAATTCTGGCAAAAGGTATTTTGGACCCGTCTTTTTTACAAAACATTTCCAGTTCTGTCAGGTTTGAGGAGTCAGGTTTCGCCCAGCACAATCACACCTTGAATTTTCAACAATATTCTGGTCTGGGGACTGAGATGGCCTTGTACTTAGTAGATTTGGAGCAGTGTTCTGTCGTTAACTTCATGATTTCTCCAGAATTCATGCGCCCCTCAACTTTGCCAAGAGTCCCAATCCCTGCACTGGACACACTGCCCCACATTATGAACGAACCACCACCAAATTTTACTGTAGGTAGTAAATGTTTTTATTAGAATGCTTTGTTGTTTTCCCACCATGTGTACTGCCACGTTTTTCCCTATACATAACTCTATTTTAGTTTCATCAGCCCAAAGCACCTTATTCCAAAATGAAGTTAATGCATGGAAAATACTTCAAATTGGCTTCCTTCAAATACTTTCTTATAATTGGATTCATCTGTGTATGGAGGTCAAGGGTCACTGAGATTACCAACCAATTTTGAGTTCTAATAATTACTGCTAAAGGTATAGAAAACATAATGACAAGGGTGACAACATTTAAGCACATGGACTCAATAGCAAAGAGGTTATTCATGCACTAGAAATTAATTGTAATAAACGTTGCGAATGAGAAAAAGATATTTTTTGCTATTATTTCTTATTGTTGGTGATTTGGGTGAAAATTCCCTCATCAGAGTCCATACACAACTTCACCAGGATGTTAACTGGGTTCATTGAATTCAATCATTCTCAGAATAAGTTGTTATGTCAGGTGTGGGAGAAAGGTAATAAAATCACTCACCTCTCCCAGCAAGATTCACTTTATCAGGGTGTGTGTCTCGCTTGAAATCCTCTAAAACCTTCAGTCTGGATGACACAAACACCGCACCATCAAACACAGAGCAGCAAGACATTGTGTGCTGCTGTATCACGTTGTTTTCTCTCCGTAAACAAGTCCATTGCCTGCTTCATGACAATGACTGCATGCAGTGGCTTGTTTACAGTCTGTTGCTTAGAAGCATGACCGTTTCCTAGCAACAGTTCATTAACTCTATAAACTGTGCCATGGCCCCAACATCACAACCTAGTCCATTAAACCCAGCAATGCCAAAAAACTTTGTGACACTTGACAAGATGCTCTCAAAGGGGTGGCTTCTTTGTTCACAAATGTGATGCTCTTAAAGTCTTTAAAGTGTCCCTTTATTTAATATTTTTTGAATTATGAAAAGGAGTACATTCTGGAAAACTACATGAAGTGTGGCATTGTTTACATTTTAATAAATTACAGGCAACTTTTATAATACCATTAAAATACTCTAATATAATACAGTTTATTCCAAGCATTGATTAATACAGAGACGATTTAACAAGTATAAATCGGGGAGGTGCTTAGACCAGTGATGGTTCAGTCCAAATAGATTTGGCACAATTACTGCTGTTTAACTATCCTCATCTTCCTTCTCCACCTCTTCCATCTCTTCTGTCATCTCGACAGGATTCACTGCAGGGAAATGCTGTGATTAATAATAATAACAAAAGCACTCAACATGATCATTGGCTTATAAAAATGACGTGCAATCACAAGCAAAGTACAATAAAATATCTATTTTTGCATTTTAAATGGAAAAAAAAGCATGTGATCTTACAGGTTATATGCTGACCAGAGATGAACACTGGTCCTTTTCCAGAGCACAGTTTGAAGGTGACTGGGGGGATAAGCTCTAGACCAGGAAAACTTATCTGCCATGCATGTAAATGGAGATGTGAAGAAAAAAAAGGAAGGAAGGATTAAAATATAGCTGCAAGCAGTGATACGAAGCCAAACATCAAGATTGTGAACAGAAATAGGATCGAGGGCATACTGAAATAATGGATTGAACCCGATTTAAAATTTAGGATTTTTTTTACCATTAGGTGAAGCTCTTAAAAACTTAGAAAAAAAGGTAAACTAATAAACAGAACACAAAAAACTTATTGCCAGCAAGGTCTAATTGAATATTCTAATTCAAATTTGATGAGAATCACACAAACGGTCTAGGAGGAGTTAGAAAGAGTAGGTTTTAGATCTCATTATATATGCAGACAGGAATTTCAAGCAACCCTGGTAAAATTGGAATTTATATTTTCAGCTAAATCCAAAGAAAAGGCAGTTTGAGATTTATGACAATAAGTTAAAGCTAGCAAAATGTAATAGCATTTTACTAAATTTGATTATATTTTTTCACCACCAGGTGGTGCTGGCTTAATTACTTGAGTCCCTTCAGGTTCTGGTTCCAAACAATTTTCCAGCTTTCCAAATTTTTTGCTTAAGCACTCTTGAATGCTTTTTTTAGAAGAAAATGGCCGACACTGTAAAATTGAGATCAATTTGATCATTTTAAGACAAAGGGCTTAAAAGATATGAGCCACTATCTCCGCTCCACTAGGGGGCAGAGTGCTGAAACACTGCAAGCAACCACAGATGATGGTGCTCACAACATAAAACAAGTTTGGCGTAAATAGGCTAAAGCGGTGTCTTACAACATTTTAGCAAAATGACCTTTTGCTAATAAGTATGACTAATGAAAATTGAAAAACTTTTAGTCTGCCAAATTTAGCGAAAATTGCAAAAGCAAACTAGGGGGAGTCTGCAAAAGTAGGTTTTTTGTAAAACTGGGTGGCTGAAAATGACATCATATAGTCAGGTCCAATTCGGATTGTGCCAAGGAGTCAGGGGAATTTCGTTTATACAACATTTGGTTCAAAAGTGGGAACTCGGCCTTGTGGTGGTGCTAGATGATTTGAATTAGAGACTCTAAAATTGGTTAATTCTGTGGGCTGGGATTGACTTCCATGGCAGAAACAGAGGAAGAATAAGAAAACCAACAGAAACAATAGATGCCTTTGCCCTTAATAATTAGCTTAAAGTGTAATTTCAGTAAAGCATTTCCTACAATCTCTCACCATTGGCATACAGTGGCGGAGAGTGGCAATAGGCAATGGCTTTGAAGCGCCAACACCATCAGAGACGGCAACAATGTGCATCTCATCTTCTGCCTCCTCACTCAGACAGATCTGTAAAAGCAGAATAAAATGTCAAGCAACATTATTTCACGAAAAAGCTGAAATTGATCAGGACTTGAAATGTAGTTCCCATGAAACATTGATTAAGATTATTCTATTTTTTTTATTCTATATATTTATACAATAGATTTCGAATATTCACATGCATTTAGTTTTAAGTCAATCAAATCCCAGCTACAATCTTTGCCATCTAATAACGTGGCGTGACCTAGCATCCAAACCTTTTTCTGACCCAACTTCCTTATTGTTTCCTTTTCGTGTTTCTAAAATTACTATGTCTCAACAATGATCTATCATCCCCTTGTCTGCGTTTGTGGTCAGAGAGGTCCAATTTCTCAGCATGCAACAGTTTATGAGACAATAAAATGTGTTTTTGATTCTGACATGTCACAGCACGCTTATTTTTTTTTTTTATCATCAAAATCTAATGTCCCTCATTCTTTCATCAACATAATTAAAATAGTGTTCAGTTACTCAAACATTATAAAGTCAGTCCTTTTAAACAGTTACATGTAAAGACCAAGCTCCAAGAACTTCTGCAAGTACATATTTACCAATTAAACTGCTTTAATTGGTTCTTTTTGGTTTAATGCAGACAAGTTTAAAGGAAATAAAGTTATCATTTCTCAGAATTTCTTAAGAATTTGTCATTGACTCATTTTTTATTGGTCAGAGTTACGAAAAAAACTTTTGCCAAATTTAAAATTTTATAAATTCTACTTCTCCAAATTTCTACACTAATATATGGATACTATTAGAATGTAAAATGCCATAAAATTCACATTTTGTTTAAATATTACATTTTGATTATTAATTTTTGAAAATCTCAAACCTAAATTTCTCCAAAATGCCACATTAATATCTTACCAAATTGACTGAACACTCAGATTAATGTGCCAAAAAATGCTTCCAAATCATTATTTTTATAATATTTATAAATGGATTATTAATGATTTGTCAACTCTTGTTTTGTTTCCAGCTTATGTTTTGTTTGCAGTGTTTTCAAACAAAAACACACCGCTGGAACGAGGCGCAAACGGCTTAACCGCAGTCCAGTCCATCATTTTTTTTTTCAAAATGAATGATTAAACATCTTGGCAGTAGCTTTTGCATAAACACCATGGTTTGCCTATAGTTCCTGGTTTCTGTCCACCCATGGTATCGCTGGGGTAAAAAAAAAAAAAAAAACACAACGCATGGATACTGAAACATGGAAATTCAATTCTGGAATGTTTTCAATTTACTTTCACAGTCCAATAAAGCCCATGATCATTCATTCTATTCATGCGAGTGGAGAGCCAGAGGATGCGTTCTTCTTCGGCTCAAAGCTCTAGCATAGAAATGAGCTCACTAGCGCCCCCAGTGTCTTAATTTCTTTAATGCACTAATGTAAGTGTATCTGATTGCGGCATGCATTAAAAGGGGCTGGTGAGGATTGAGCCCATTCACTGCAAAGCCAGGCACACCCCCCTTCGAGATTATTGGCCACCTCACACTTGAGGGTACAGTACATCATATCTGATCGATCCGTCCTTGTGTAACTTGAAGCTCTCAAAATTGCACGGAATAACGCGAGGAGTCACCTGTAACTTTAAACAAACTGAAGACAACGTGACTCAAAAAACACGTTGGGGTTATAGTTCACTGCTACTGCCTCATTTGGGTTGGCGTAGTAGCGTTCAAGCCACGAACACTAGTGAAGAATGATTCAGGAGGCGTGGCTGGACTGGGCACCAATCCACTAATGGGGGACCTTGGGAATCGGTGGCCCATTTGTGCATAACATTACTTCAAACCAAAAGCACAACACAAACCACAAATTTGATACAATATTTTGTGTTTTTGATTTGCAATAGCGTTGCATATTCAAAGTTGATTTGTGCTGTGCACTAATGGGCCACCGAAGAAAGCAACTTTCACAATGTGAAAGTTTGAGAATTGATATAAAAAACATTTAGTGTAATATTTATTGTTGTGTTTTGGCCATTTTAAATGTATGGCATGAGGGAGGGGAGCGTTAAATGTTTTAAATATAAATGTAGAAATAAATTGCTTTCCATCAACTTACTTCCAGGGGAGGAAAACACATTTCCCAGTTCAATTTATCATTTATGAATTTATAGCATTTTGGAACCAAACTCTTCAAGCTCAGCCGAAACCTGCACCCCATTATAAAGCAGCTTTTTAAAGGAAATCTCTACAAGAAATATCTTTAAAAAAATTAATGGTTTACCGTTTTGACGAAAAACTGGTTTTCTAGAAGATCATTTTCTGCTTGAAACACAGCTGTGGTCTCAGAAGCATTGAGAACACAACCTTAAAGCAAAATAAACAACAACAAACAAATTATACTGGAGGGATTTTTGAAGAAAAAAAAAACATCTTACCCCAAAGAGCACAAGCTCTGTCTGACACGGTTGATGAGCTGGATAATTCAGACAGACTGATAGAAGCTACAGAGTCATTTACGATACACCAGCTTGTCATTTCAGTAAACGCAGACGTTTTACAGACGAACAAACCAGAACACCGAGTCCCTTTTTATAAAAAGCAGCGTGTGCTCGAGTTTCATTTACATTTATTCAACATTTTAAAGTCAAATAAAATTGGCCAGAAACAAATGTCGCAGCACGTGAAAGAGAGGAAATCGAACCGCGTGTGGCTCAATCAGTTGATGAACATCAGGTGTTTGTGCCAGCCACTGCGAGGCGCTTCAGCAGACACCAGAGGGCGATGGAGCATCTCTAATGCAAAGTTAATGTCGTTAAACCCTGCAGCTTTTATTTATTTTAAAAGGGTACTCTTTAGAAGCAAATCAATGAATGAAAAAGATTAATTTAATCAATGTAATATAATCTCTTTAAATTTCCAAAATATCACTAGTTCCCACACTGAAGTCTGGATGAAGAACATTCAAAATCATAATTCCATAGTTTTAAAATATGTACATTTTACAATGTTCAAATACAAATAAACATGTTTAATTGTGTTATTTGTGCACTGTGTTTAAATAGACAAAACCCACAAAAAAATGTACTTTGCAACAAAGCTTATTCTTGTTATCTGAAAGAGTATTTGGCTGATGAATATTCTAAAATGGAACGCTGACTGAAAAGCCTTTAAATGTTGAATTCTTGATTCTCATTGGCTGGTAAATATTCTAAAATGAATCGCTGACTAAAAAACCCTTTAATAATGAGTTATTCATTCCAATTAACTGAAGAATATTCTAAAATGTAATATTTACTATAATGCATTTGAAAGAAAGGTTCATGATTCATGATTGAAAGCATTTTAATGTTGAGTTTTTTATTCTGATTGGCTGATAGATATTCTGAAATGGAAAGTTGAGTTTAAAGCCTTTATATGCTGAGATTCTGATTCTGATTGGCTGATGAATATTCTAAAATAAAAACATTTACTGTTTACGTCTTCCAGAAGGCATCAGAGCAGAGAGCAATTTTTTATCACATGCGTGCAAAACATTTCAGTGTAATTTTCTGTTTTGTTTATGCTTTTTATTAACTTAATATTTGTACATGCCTAAAATAGCACCATTTAATAATTAATCATACCATTTCAACTAATATTGAATTTAAATCAATTAACCATATTATCACCAGTGAAATTCAGATTCTCAAAGACTACTTTTAAATGTTCCAAGAAAATAAAAATGGATTCATAAATTATGGCGTGTACACCATCAACCGGAATCATAGTAATCTTCACAACCTCTTAATCAATCAATCAACTCTAAACTGTAAGGCCCCCACCCCCATGTTTATCCCCAGTCACACAGAACCATCAGATTAACATTACAGCTGGAAATAATCGACATGCTTGTTTTATTTGGGCCCAACCCAATGACTTACAAACTATTGTGAAAAAGAAAGCTTTCCACGTCAGATAAAATAATATACTCTCTACTCAAAGCTTCTCAGTAAGCAGATGTGTGCTTGAACAGACTACAAAGAACTTGATGAAGAATACAAGAGCTATAAATGATAAATATGTCTTGCTGGTGCACCTGCTCACTTTCCGATGGCTGATAACCAAGAGGCGTGTGTTAAAGTCAAAACAAGGGCGTGCCACGTGAGGGGGTGTTTTTTCTTTACTCATCATTAGCTTTATATCAATAACTGGTACTGGCCACTCAGGGATCATTGCTATCACCAGTTGAATCAGCAGTGCGCTCATGCATTTTTCTAGGGGAACTACACTTATCTTAAGAAGGGCAACACATATGTACAATTTCAAGCACATTTCTTTATTCATTTATTCAAAAAACAAGCCAGAAATGTCTATTTTTCCAAATTAAATTTAAAGTTTATCTCCATTTCATTTGTATTTCTAACCCTTAGAAGTCTGTGAGGGACTCTCGTTAGGGACTCTTCTAATATTATCACTTTTAAATCTAGTCTTAAGACCTTTTTATTTTCTCTAGCTTTTTAACTTTTCTTTTAATTGTCTCCATGCTTAATATGTACTTATTATATTCTTATATTATTATATATATATGTACTTATCTCTATTCTGCAGTTACTGTTTTGTTTTATAAATGTATTTGAATGTTGTTTTATTCCTTGATGCTTTTATGTATACCTCATGTACAGCACTTTGGAAAGCTGTCGCTATATTAATAGTGCTTTATAAATAAAATTGACTTGACTTGACTTGACTTGTGAGTGTGCATGTCGCAGCATCCATTTTGAACTATGTAGGAATGACTCAAAAAGGTTTTAAAAAGGTTATTAGTTTTGATAGTTTTGTTTTTAAATAAATGCATAAATTGAAACATAAATCAAATTAAAAATGTGATATTAATGTCAAATAAAATGTAAAAATATGTAAATGTCCTTCAGTTTCATTTTACAGATCCCAAATTGCTGCGATGGACTGGCGAACTGTCCAGGGTGTACCCCCGCCTCTCGCCCAATGTGTGCCGGAGATAGGCACCGGCAGACCCCCGTGACCCCGAAAGGGAATAAGCGGGAATGGAAAATGAATGAATGAATGAAAAAAGATCCCAAATTGGTGGCATCAGCGCCATCTAGTGGTGAAAAGACGGGAAAACCCTTAGAAGTACAAATCCTGTGATGTGGCTTGTGTGTTTCAAAGCCTGTACGCCTGCATTTTTGTTACAATTTTGTTGTCTTGATTTTTTTTGCACATCTATGAATTTTAATTTTTTCTCAAACCTTTTGTTTCTGTAATAAAACCTGTTTAGGTCTCGATTTTGCCAAAAAATTTTTCAGTAAAAAAATGCAATACTCTGAATTGTTTTCTTTGAAAAATGTCAGGTTTGTTTATTGCAATTTTGTGTTATGTAAAAAAAACATTTTTATAAAAAAGCTGGGTTATACAAAAAATATGATATCAAACATAGCAACAAAAACCTTTTACTTTTAAATGCAAGTTATTAGAGTAAATTATAAAGGTGCTTTAAATTATCTGATCCTGGGCACAAGACAAGTTCACTAAGTTTTCATACAATGATCTGGAAAATGGCTGATAATATTTTTCCTTTGTCTTTAGAAAGCTATAAAATGCTATTTTGCTTTCAGGGTGTTATTCTACAGATTTTTCTTTGTTGTGTATCAATTGAATTTCCATCTTGTCTCTTCTGGTTGGTCGTCCCCTCATTAGAGCACCTACTCTCATTCTTCGTCTTATAATTTGCTTTTGGAATTGTTTCGTTTAACCTACCAGTTGTTTTGTCTTCTCTGTCAGGCTGTTTTTGTTGTTCTTGGGATTTCATTTTTTGCGACAAATCTGGTCCTCAGGATGATCTGTCCAAGCTCCTTTAAATCAAGTTTCTCCTGTCATTATCTCAAAACTATATGATTTAACAGAATTGTTTGATTCCTCTTTCTCCATTTTTGTAGAAAGTCAACAAAATGGTCATTGGTATCTTAAGCAAGTGAGCTATGATAAACCATGGGCTCTCCCAGTGTCATTCTGCACAAGAGCTAGACTCAAACTGAGCACTTCTTCAACTCCACCCTCAAGTTTGTTGAGAGTTTGCTGTTGTTTATGCAGTCAGAAACTATAGTCAGCACAATTTACTTATGAACTGCTAACTTTAAATTGCCTGAATGCACTTATATATTTCACTTAAAAGACATTATTCAATTTTATGTTCTAAGTAAATTCAAATTCACATTTAGGTCAAGGAGCAGTGGTTGGTGGAGCAGTGCCATAGCTCCCTCTTTTGAGCAGCTGTCACTGCTGCCCACACAATTTGAGCCTCCACACCTGTGGTGGTTGGTTAATGGAAGGTGCTAGGGTACCACTCACTACTACTTGACCTAAACGTGAATACGTCTTTGTTTAGAATAGGGATATAAATGAAAACACTTTGAAAAATATGTTTATGATTTATGTATATTGCCAAAATAAAGTTAACCTGCTCTAAGTAAGGACTTTATTTTCATTTATGTTAACTGTAGCGTCTGATTGGTCAGAGGTCAATGGTGAACTAGAGGACACTATCCTTAAATCATGGACTGGCGTTTTAATCTAGCTCATCAGCAATAGCAGCATGTCAGTACAGGATATTTGGATATTTGGCACCCGTTAGTTTACCATAGCGGCCTGGATTAACAGTGTTCGGTCCAGTTTTGTTTACTTTCTAATAGGAAGTTCCTATGTTTTGCGGGAGGCACCAAATAATTTAAGCCCAAAAAATTGCTTTACTTTTCAAAAATAGAACATTTCAGAAGAAACCCGATTTAAATGAGCTTTGACCAGATCATCCCCGGAAGTCTGCTTTGC
The DNA here is from genome assembly GCA_007224835.1 of Danionella cerebrum. NCBI lineage: Eukaryota > Metazoa > Chordata > Actinopteri > Cypriniformes > Danionidae > Danionella > Danionella cerebrum. The sequence continues at coordinate 187,395 of SRMA01027039.1, read as the reverse complement.
TTGATTCCTTTAAAACACCAGAATCAGACTCAGGGTGGACTGAGACAGGTATGGCTGAAAAAAGTAAAACCAGTTGTGTGCTGAAGTGTCCCCAGGGGTGACATTGCAGATTCTACATCCTCTGTTTTATAGCATTTATTATTTCAGACCATGGATATGGGAAGGAGACAGGAAGTGGTAATGCTTAAACACCTCATCTCTCAGCCAAAACACAACATAAACCGTCCCATGGGTCTTTTCTCATCTTCTCTCTGCAGAAGGAATTGTAGCTGAAATTTACGACGAGCTGAGGCTGAGTTGCAACAGAGAGGCAGCCCTTTGTTCAAATTACCCAAGTTTAAAGCAGAAGAGGTAAAGGTGGTGCAAATTTTGCCCTTTGTGACAAATGTGCATAATTAAATTGCTCTCAATTAAGAAGACACCCACTAGAGTGACTTGGTTTTGATTAGTTCCTGCTTCAAATGAATATGAGGCAACACCAAAAATTCTCACTTACTAAACAGGACAATCACAGAGCCTACAGTTCTCCTTTACGTGCATAAAGTAAACATTTTGGGAGGTGCATGCGAATCGACGGTGGAGGGGTTAATGGCTTTTCCAGGTCAATGCCTTAGGACTTGAGGCCTGGTCCAATCAAATCAAGGTTTTTCTCACACTGTGTACAAAAAATGCTGTAATGACTTTACCGAACGGGTGGCAGTTGTTTCATAATGTTTTTAAAATGATTATTTAACACTGCGTGAGGAAAAACACTGCGTGAGGAGTATGAAGTTCATTCTGTTTGCCACAATAGCAGAATAAATGGCAAGAAAAATGTGTTGTCAACACAGGAGTGGCAGAGCGTGATAACAATGGCAAACTCCACCACCCCCTCCCAAACAGATACATACTACTCAAACTTTCCTATACAGATGGACCCAAGTTACAGAGCGTTTCAAATACAACTCATCTTGGTCAGCGTTTTCAAAAAATGTTAAATTACATGAAAACGGTTTTACGTGAGAACGAACCAAGGTTATTTATTTCAAAATAACCTGGTACACATGGATTTGTTTATATGCCTTATTCCCTCCTTTGCTAAAATGAGCAAAACAAAATCAACATCTGTTCCCTTTATTTTAGTGTCAGAGGACAAAGTTTGTGGGAGAGGAGTAGCATATATTAGAAGTATCTTCATAGAAGTCTTCTGCAAACACAGAAGTTGAATTATTGTTCATTTTAGAGAGGTTTAAAGTTTGCATTGTTTGGCAAGACAGATACATGAATAGGATTTTTGCCACTGACTCCACGACGTCTGGGTGATGCGATATCTTGTGCATACCCTCAATTCCATCTAATAATAGGTAAATTATGATCTTTTTCTGGTAAAAAAAAAAAAGCTTTGATTTGGAACAATCACAAGTGAGACTAAGCAATTGCACACGTAGTTTGAAGAAAGGAAACATGTGTCGAAAAAACTAGTACAAATAAAAAACAAGGGTTGATCCAAGTCTAGGGAAATTTTAAATTGGTTTTATAGAAAGAAAATAGAGCAGCTAGAATGCTCCGGCTATTCACTTGACATGAGAATTAATGGAAAGAACTAAAGATCACAGATGAAGTCCAGGAATCTTTTCCATTTTAATACCTTGTGGAAGATAAGGTCAAAATCACCCTCACCCATAAAAGAGGCGCCTTAACGATGTATCTTAAATGTTCCATTTGTAACTGACAGCAGTTCAAGTTGTGTAGTGAACAAACAAAACTCTGAGATCTAGAGCTATTCCACACGTGGCTGTTACAAAAGTCACAGGCTTTCAGCTGCTTGTTATCATGTCAGTACGTGACGGGTGAGGAGTTGGGGAACATTTTCAACATGTTCTATTTCAATAATTGCTCTGCTACCGTGTTCCAAGTGTTGAGTGGGCCAGGGACAGGGAGAAGAAATCCTGTGCGGCTGCCAACTGAGACAAAGATTTGCCCAGACTGAGAGGAAAGATGAACGAAAATCTTTCAAAATACTTAGAAGTGAAATTGGCTTTTATTGTCACTTGTTGTTAAAGTATATAATGTACTGCTAAAGAAAATGTAAGAAATCATTTATGATATGATTAATTGTGTTTTTAGTAGTAATATTAAGTTATTTCAGTACATGAATATCCTCAACTACTTTGATGGATTTGAAATTAGCATTTTTTTAAAGTACAAACATTTTTTAATTAAAAAAATGAAATAAATTGTATTTATGTTGGTTAGTCAATGCCAACATATTGTTGCTGCCCTTAGAGCCAGATTTCTGACACTTGCGTTTGTATAAACAAAGTTCGGGGGGAGCTTGGAGGACTAGCCAATCACCTATCCCTGCCTACAATTATACATTAATTATGCAGAAAGTTTGAAATTGTGAGTAAAAAAAGAACAATTTATTTTCTTTAAGTCCTTTAAGTATCACTGGCATTCCCAGACTCCTTACTTGGACAGCTATCCTGGTACCCTTTACCTCAACTTGCCACTCATGCAGCGATACTAGGCTGGTTTGCGCGAACTTTTCCTAGCCCGTTCGAACTACAGCCACAAAACTTTTGTACAAACCTCCAATGTGTTATGACACAAGTTGCTGTAACTTTTAAAACTGTTGCCACTAAAAGAATTCAGAAAAAAAGAAAATGAGAATGAGAAGAGACAAACTGCACGCAATTCTTAGTAAGGTGATTTTTAAGTGATTATTTTAAGTTCAGGTTAGAGATCTTGGGTCTTTATTGAAAGTAGGTAATTAAATATTAAGTTGAAAAGCTATAACTACATACATGATTTGAAGGTTTAAAATATGAAATATATGAGTTAAACCTGAATTTATGCGGTTAATTGCTTTGTTGTTTATTGTTTTTGTGTTCTGAATGCATTAAAAGAGTTTCTATTTATTCATTTATTTATTCATTCATTTTCTCACTGCCCATTCCCTTCCGGGGTATACATTAGATTGTATAAATACTTAATTAATTCATTGTAAGATAGGGCCAAAAGTTTCCTGCTTAGGGCCCCGAGATGTACAGGGCTGGCCCTGCTTGCTCTGACATTGGCATCATTAAAAAAATTGCATTAATACTAGCCAACATTAAAATTTACAAGCAAACTTGAGCCATCTCAACATTTGTTTAGGTATTTTTTTATAAGTTTTAACTTATTACAATTTTTTTGATGCAATTCTAAACACTGTCTTTGAGAATGTAGTGAATGTAGGAGCTTTTCCACAAATGGAATGGGGCAGAAAGTCTTTGGGACTGAACTACTGTGTAGTTAGTATTAAGTGAGGCTAACTGGACAATAGTTTGCTGAGGAGCAAAAAGATTGGACTCTGGAGCTAAGGAAGAAGGTCATGTGATCTGAGGAGTCCAGATTTACCCTTTTCCAGGGTGAAGGGTTCAAGCAGTTTCAAGCCTGTGGGAGCAGTGCTATGATCTGGAGTTGCTGTAGCTGCTCAGGTCTAGGTTCAACAACAGGATGTGCTAAAAATGTGGTCAGCTGACTCCCTGAATATACTATATATTTTTTTGGAGGTCATTTTTTTATAGGCAGAGAATATGAGGAGTTCGGTTCCAAAATAACCATTTGACACCATTTAAAAAAACAAACAAACAAGTTTATCTTGTTTCTGTAATCTGAAGTGTATTTGTGTTCACATTTGAAAAGCCCATAACTACAAATAAAAATATATAATTTCAGTAAAAATGTGTTCTCTTTAGCATGAAATTTTTTGGCATTTTCATGTTGTGCCGTTGTTTTAATGGAATTATGGTGTTTTGTTAAAACAGGCGTTTATCTCAGTTTGTAAAGAAATGGACAAACCAGAACTGCATTGCATGGCAAGTATTGTGCTTTTTGGAAAATGAACTATGGATCAAAATGCACTGTGTGTATAATATGGATCATTTTTTGGCATTTTGGAACCCATCCCCTCATATGTTTCTTGGCCAAAGCAGGATACTGTTTTGGTGTGTCTAGGATACATCACCATTCGCTTTTGCCATGCACCTATGCTGTTTAAACATGGCTGGTGAATCGTTAAAGGGGTCATATTACCCAATGTTAAAGCATGTATTATACATATTTGATCCCTTTTCAGAGCATTACTTATTCACCCCTTACAAACCCCACCAGTCACACACATAATTACGGGACAATGTAGGTAAAGTGGCCTGCCCAAGGCCACAACGGCAGAATGGACCTGGTAGGGATCGAACCGCCAACCTTCTCGTTCTAGAATGACCAACACCACTGATACGCCACTTGCAAAAAGTTGATTTTGCATGATATGGCCCATTTAAGTCTGTATTCTTTTGGTCAATTATAATCACATTGCTGTTAACCCTTAGAGTTACCTGCACGCCCCCTTTGCATTTGCCAGTCACAACGTCTGTTTTGGGATTAATTAGGTTTGATATTTAGTGCTCTAAACGAAATATTAACAGTTATGACAATTTGCAAGGTAAATCAAATTAAACTGTGAGAAAATGAGTGTTCATTCTTCAGAAACGTTTTACAGACCTCAAATCAATGCTAGTGGTGAAAAGATAAGATAACCACTGGAAGAACTGTGATAAGGCTTGTGTTTTTCAAAGTTCTGGCACAAAAAGTTTTGGCCTTGACTGCTTTTTCGGGGGATCCTAGTGTTCTGAATTCTAATTAAATTTAAAATTTTTATTTTTTTTTTCTAAAATACTAGGTTTGTTGTGGAATTGTAGTGTAATGCAATGAAAAAATAAGTTTGTTATGAAGCATTGCAACAAAAAAGAGCAAATTGTTTTTGGAGCAAATTGTAAAGTAGTAAAAAAACATTGAAAAAGGCCCTGGACTTCTGAGGGTTAATAACTTGGTAGATGATCATCTTGCTTGTTTTTGCTCAGGACTGCTGTGTTGTTGTGTTTGTCTTCTCTCACGTGCCTCGGACAACCAGACGAGGTTGATTTGTAAAACCTGATTCATGTTCTTTGTGTGCCTTCACATCGTTTGTTTGTACACTTCTTGTTTAGTCTTAGTTCTTTTACTCTAGAGTCTAGGTTTCCCTATCATGGAAAGCTTTGCCTCAGGCTATTGGGTTCCTGAAATAAATAAACCTTCTGAACCTTCCCTCCTGAAATAAACCTTGCTAATGGATATTAGATTCGAACTGAAAATAATCATAGGTTTTTGCTCATAAAAGGACTAAAGTTGAAATATATGAATCACATTCCAAAGTTTGATGATAAATATATTAGGTGTCAATTTTCCTTATGATTTTCCAAATGTATTTTTTTGAGAACCCTTCTTAACCGAAATAAATTAATCTGCCTCTGTCTGAGTTGGTTTTGGACACTGGCCATCGGTGGCTGCTTGGCTCAAGAGTAAATTAGTCTGAGCAGACATTTTTGGTATCTTGACAAAGGTCAACCGTTCCTCACCCAATATACTGACCATGTGTGAAGCATCTGAGAGAATTGCAATTAATAATTGTAATAAAACCAAAATTATTTTTCCTGTGAGAATTATTAAAAGTTATGTTTAAAAAAAGCATCTAATGATGCTATAAGGTGCTTTATTAGATGAGCAGAACAAAGGGCAGAGATCTTAGATCACCCCAACAGTGTGGCTTTGTATTTGCTTTTCCTATCATTTTGCACAAGTGCTTAATATTTTTCTGCCTTTCTCTCTCCACCTCATTAGTCAAACGTATCAACTCTTGAAAGTTTTCCACTCCACACGTAGTACATTTCCAGTGCCAGGATTTTCCTACTGCAAGGCTGCACATATCAATATCCAACTGCTTAAAATGCATTGGCAAATAATTTTCCATATTGAGCTGCAGATAAAAAAGTTTTTTTTTTTATAAAATTCTACATTTTAAATGAATATGTTACCTTTTTTCTCATTGAATTTATGTGAAATACTTGTATGTGGTAACTGTGAAGGGAAACAATAGGAAACAGTGTTGGCACTCTGGGTAAAAGCCTCTGATACTTGACAGACACTGCTCTTAGTTAATATAAAAGCTAATAATCGAGATTAGTTACATAGATGCTATGAAGTAAAGCATTATAACATTTTTTTTTTGTCACAAAATTAGTAAATTATTGTGTCATGTTTTCGTTTAATTTGTGTAAAATCAGGCTGCCCTGGCCAGCTCGCTTTCCATTGAATGACACAGCCATCATTAGCATAACACGTCTTAATCCTTAAAAGTACTGTGTCATTTTTTACTACTTTAGAATTTGCTCTATTAAATTACCTTTCATTTAATTTTTTGTGGCAATGCTTGATTAAATTTTTTTAGTACATCTGCAAAGTCATTTTTTTAATAAATACAATTTAAAGTATTACATTTTGTCATTTTTTTACTGAAAGTCAAAATAAACAATAATTAATCAAAAAAGCAAAGACAAGTTCAAAACAATGTGAAAATTTTTTTAAACAGGAAAACCTTCTAAACCTTCTGCACTGTTCCAAGCACTTTTTGTTCCATTGTGCTGTTTTTGTGCCAGAACTTCAAAAAACACAAGCCACATCACAGGTCTTGTATTTTCAGGGGTTATCCCTTAGTTTCACCATTAGATACGACAGAAATGACACTGTATGGGCGGCACGGTGGCGCAGTAGGTAGCACTGTGGCCTTTCACAGAAGGTTGCCGGTTCAAGGCTCACTGGTGACCTTCTTGGAAGGAGTTTGCATGCTCTCCCCCTGCTTGCATTGGTTTCCTCCGGGTACTCCGGTTTCCCCCACAATCCCAAAAACATGCACCAGCAGCCCCCGGTGACCCTGAAAGGGATTAAGCAGGTTAGAAAATGAATGAATGAAGGTCCAGAAGATCATAACATTGAACATTTACTGCAATATATTATGAAGTAGCTGCATATAAACAAATGTTTCATGCACAAAAACATCAAATTGCACATATATTTACAGTGTTGTCTAATTAATGAAATAAACATGCTTTTCCAAATAAGCAAGAAAACAAATGCTCAAATAGATTTGTGTTGAATTGTATGTTCGAAACCTTTTTGTCTCATAAATGCAGTTAGACATTTAATTAGAGCTAATTTCTGTATTAGTCCCAGTGGGTCGTTTTTAGTGCTCACAAGTACAGCTGTTCTCAAGATTTGGTCACACTTCTGCATGAGATCACCCCCCCCCCCCCATTTCATTAATGACAGGCGAAAGTGTTATTATTTGAGATAAATTTGTTTGTATTAATAACTGGGTTACGCTCCAAACTATAAACTAATGTGTTGCTTTCAATGCCATTTATTATTTTATGACTAAAATAAACTATAGCAAGTATAAAGTGAAAATAAACAATTGAAATCAAATAAAGTGCCACTTTAACATTTCAACCATGTTAATAAAAACATTTTCGCTAGCTGTACACAACTTTTTCGGCATTTTTGTTCATTAACCCTTGTAAGGTCTTCGGGTCTGTGGGACCCGTTTTCAATTTTCATCATTAGAAAAACTATACAAATAAATATTTTTTCAAACTGAGATTCATTGGCCTTGGCTCATTTTCTGTGAGGGACAATAATCAGAAAAAAAAATCATTGACCCCCCCAGGCATCCCCCTCCTTCAAATTTATATTGCATACAGGGTCTTCGGGTTAAAGTGTTGAAATGTTAGGTCCTGTGTACTCTCAATTTCCCTACATGTGTGTGGGTGGGTGTGGGTGTGTGTGCATACGTGCGTGTGTGCATGCGTGCGTGCGTGCGTGTGTGTGTGTGTGTATATGTGTGTTGAAGGGAGAAAGTAATACGGTTCCCACACAAGGTTGCAACAATGTTGTAAATTTGGAGCACCCAACAATATTTGCACCCACATTCCCACACGTTTCATACTCTGCCCAGCGGGAATGAAGCTTGGAGATGTTCCATACTACACAAGATGGCAAAGCGATTCTCAGTTCAGAATGCAGTACAACTGAGTTCAAATCTTTGATGCTGACATACAGGACAGTCACAGGCTCCGCTCCTTCATACCTCCACAAACTCCTCCAGCTCTACGTCCCCTCCAGACGCCTCCGTTCAGAAAATGAACAGCGTCCCATCTCAGAGCGGCAAAAAATCTCTCACCAGGACCTTCTCCTTCACAGTTCCTGGCTGGTGGAATTCCATTGCTGCCCCATTACGGAAAGCTGAATCTCTTTACACCTTCAAAAAGCAGCTAAAAACTCTACTCTTTCGAGAGCACTTACTAACTTAAAAAAATGTAAAAAAAAATAAAAAAACCCTCTGAAGCACTGATTTGAATTAATTTTCTGTACTAGCTTGAATGTGTCCTATGTGTATGTCTTCTGATCAATCCACTTTGTACCAAACTGCTTGATGTTTACTCCCAATGTAAGTCGCTTTGGATAAAAGTGTCTGCTAAATACATAAATGTAAATGATACTGGAAGAGACAGATGGATTTGAAGATGAAGCAGAGGAAGATGTTTGGAACATATTTCTGAAAATTCTGACACTGAGTTTGAAGAAGTGGATGAAGATCAGCCAGGTCAGAAAAGTAAAAGAGACTCAGGACCAGACCTTCCTCAGTCTGGACGATATGAACAGCGAGGGCAAGCCTCTGAACAGCTGCGGCCAGGACAAGCCTATCAGCCTGCTTCAAAATGAAAAAGAACTTTAGGACCAGGCCGCCAGCAAGAATTTACAAGATCAGCCACTGAGCAGCCCGGCATAGGATCAGACTGTCAGCAGCTTATAAAGGACATATGGATGTCAAAATATGGCAGAATTGAATGGTCGTCCTGCTCAAAAACGAAGCCCCCCGCCTGGCTGCCAATGTGATTTGGAAGATACCAGGACCTACACGTTTGGGAGTCACTCATGCACACGACATCAGATCTTCTTTTGACCTTTTTATGACATACCCCATCAAGACAATCATCAAGACAATGAGGAATTATTGCTGTTTTATGATGCATTTCCTTACGTTTTTACATTTTAATAGAAAAAACGAGTACCACTTCTATTTATAATCATCTGATTTGACACAGGTGAAGGAAAAAAATTTAAAAAGTGTTGTTTATATTACTTGAAAATGTGATGAACATCTGTTGAGTATAAAAAAAAGAAAAGAGAATTCAATATGTTGAATTAAGGACCTAAAAATGACATGGGTCCACCAGACCCAGCAGGACCCCCTGTGTAACACAAAAACGAAGACCCTACAAGGGTTAATTCCTTTGCTATCTTAAACGTTCTGCAGGTACTTCTGAGCTCTGTGATTAATGTTTTAAACCAATTTTAAATGTTGTTTTAAATGTTATTTTAAGTGTTCGTGAGCTGAGGATTCTTGTGTTTTCAAATAAAATGACACCTTGTTGGGTATAAATGTGAGTCGTCTATCTTGCAGGTCTTTGCTCGGGTGCAAACCATGGCCAGTCCAACCGAACTCTACCTTAGTCAACCACACTGTTCCCTGGCCCACCTCTTCCAACTGGAAGTACGACACAGAACACGTCCAACATGTGTGACATGGAAAACACTAGAAAAACTAACCACACCCGGGAGCTTTTTTTCTAGATGGGAAAAAAGCTTCGTTGCAATCCTCTTAGGAGATGGTTGTTGACATGAGGGATGCATCCCTTTGGTCTGCAGGGCCATCAACTGTTGGTTCAGATCTTTGAGAATCTCTTCCTTAATAAACAGATTCACATGGATGCCCTCTTCAATCTCGGAGTTCCCTTTCCTAACTTAGACATAAATGTGGATTTAGATGACCCTGAGGAACCCAGGACCCAAGAGAATCATGAGGAGGTCCTATCAATACATGTATGTAAAATTCTGGAAACAATTAGTGTTTTTTTCATAGAAAAAACTGTTCTCAGGATTATTTCTACTGTTATTTTCATCACTGATTTCGCTTTATTTGACTGCTGTTAGGAGACATGACCTACTTTATTTGACACCGCACTAGACAATAAACATTATTTATAACATTAGGGAGGAATCCAAGTATATCGCTTTTCACCCCTCTGAGGATCTGGCAGATCATTCAGTGGATTTATGAAAACATCCTAAACAAGTTATGGAAATGATTAAGATACTGGTTCATATTTAGAGAGGCCTTGGATTTAATGATATAACTTTTCATTGAAAACTAAGTATTGAAAAATAATTTGTACATAAACTAAAAAAACCTAGACAAATTTTGTTTTCTGAAGGAAATACATTAGTTTTTTTGCATGCTACGCATATCTTTTAATTATGTGATTAGTTGTTTTATATATACATACATGAATTAATATTGCCATGTCAATATTTTTATTTTTATTTTAAGGAATCTTTACAAAAACCAGAGTTATGAGGCCTAACACTCTTCCAGACCTTTTGTAGAAATGGATTTATAGTACCTTTGACTTATCCAACACCATCACTATGCGTTCAACCGCTGCTGGTTAATTTCCAATTAAAGCAGAAATAATTTTTATACTTAACAATTAAACAAAATGAAAAATGCTGTTGTTTCATTAAACAAAATAGATTATAACAAGTCAGTGAGTTGTAATTGCAAACCGTATTAAGAAAGACACAATCATAAGTTCTTTCAAATAGTTCTATTAGATTGAGTTTCACAGCAATACAAACATACCACCAACAGCATAACTCATCAACATTAGTTTAATCACCGAACAGTTCTCCACCTGTGCAACAAGATTTTCAGAAGTTTTTAATATTTGTTGCCCAATTACACCATGCCCATTTCAGAACATGCATAATTAACACAAAACAATGTAATAAACCCTATATAACACACTTAACCACATCTGACAATGTCACCATGATATTCTATCAATAAAAAACCTCTAGTCATCACTATATGTGCCACTGTTGATCCTCACAGGGTAAAGTCTTTGGGTTAGGGTAAGGGTTCAGATTGGGGTTGGGGTAGGGAACTTTGTGGGACACCAGCCAATTAAGAGGCCGTCCTGGTCAGTGGAGTCTGGAGTTCATGGGGAGGACGAACCGGGAGTGTGGGGTAGGGGTTCCAAGATCACTGCAAGACCTATAAAAATCAAATTAAATTGAATTAATAGGGAAGGGACAAGGAAAAAGTGCTAATTTAAGAGACCCATAGGCCCAGGTGAAAATTTGGTTAGGTTTAGGTTAAGAATTGGGGTAAGGGTAAGTGTTAGGTTTAAGTTTAGGTTTAGAATTTGGGTAAAGGTAAGGGTTAGGTTTAGATTTAGAATTTTGGTTTAAGATTAGAATTAGAATTGGGGTAAGGGTTCATTTTAGAGTTATGTTTAGGTTCTGGTTTAAGTTTAGGGTTAGGTTTAGGGTTATGGTTCAATGCTACGGCTATGTTTGGGTTGGCGTAGTAGCATTGAAGCCACAAACAGTAGTAAATAATGATTAGGGGGCGCGGCTCGATCCTTACCAGCCCATTTTACTGCATTAGACCCATCTCAGAGATTTAGGTGAATAGCAAGGTGCTGCCACTGTCATGGCTTGAGTGGCTCTGTGAAGAGGGTTTGTTTAGTGATATTCCAACAAAATAAACTTTAATGTTGGGCTTTATTAAGCTGCACACTGGCCCAGTGGGTAGCACCGCGGTCTTTCAGATGGAAGAATAGTTGTTAATGGTATTTGAATCATTTTAATTCCCCTTATGTATGAATGGGTGCGTGTATGTGTGTGTGCTCTGTGATGGATTGGTGTATTCTCGCCCAAAGTGAGATGGAGAAATAGTGGATTAGTTGAATGTTGGACTCTTTTCAAAATGTTTTTTTTTGTTTGTTTGTTTTGTTTGGTTGTTAGAATGCCTTTTGATAATAGGAATATCAAAATGAAATCAATGTGTTAAATGCAGATTTCTGTCATTGTAACTAAAATACAGTGGTGTGAAAAACTATTTGCCCCCTTTTTATTCTTTTGCATGTTTGTCACACAAAATGTTTCTGATCATCGAACACATTTTAATATTAGTCAAAGATAACACAAGTAAACACAAAATACAGTTTTTAAATGAATGTTTTTATTATTTAGTGAGAAAAAAAATCCAAACGCACATAGCCCTGTGTGAAAAAGTGATTTCCCCTGCACCTAATAACTGGTTGGGACACCCTTAACTGCAATCAAACTCTTCGTTGCAGAATTGTTGTAATTCAGCTTTATTTCAGGGTTTTCTAGCATGAACAACCTTCTTAAGGTAATGCCACAGCATCTCAATGGGATTCAGGTCAGGACTTTGACTAGGCCACTTCATTTCTCTTCATTTTGTTTTTTTTTTTCATCCATTCAGAGGTGGATTTGCTGGTGTGTTTTGGTCATTGTCCTGCTGCAGCACCCAAGATCGTTTTAGCTTGAGTTGGCAAACAGATGGCCGGACATTCTTCAGGATTTTGGTAGAGAGTAGAATTCATGCTTCCATCGATCACAGCAAGCCTTCCAGGTCCTGAAGCAGCAAAACAACCCCAGACCATCACACGACCACCACCATATTTTACTGTTGTTATGATGTTCTTTTTATAAAAATCTGCTTTACTTTTACGCCAGATGTAACGGGACACGCACCTTCCAAAAAGTTCAACTTTTGTCTCGTCAGTCCACAAGATATTTTCCCAAATGTCTTGGCAGTCATCGAGATGTTTTTTAGCAAAATTAAGATGAGCCTTAATGTTCTTTTTGCTTAATCGTGGTTTGCGTCTTATGGTGGGGTCTCTTTCTTATAGTGGAGTCATGAACACTGACCTTAATTGAGGTAAGTGAGGCCTGCAGTTCTTTGGATGTTGCCCTGGGATCTTTTGTGACCTCTCGGATGAGTTGTCTCTGCGCTCTTGGGGTAATTTTGGGTGGCCGGCCACTCCTGGGAAGGTTCACCACTGTTCCATGTTTTTACCATTTGTGGATAATGGCTCTCACTGTGGTTCGCTGGAGTCTCAAAGCGTTAGAAATGGCTTTATAACCTTTACCAGACGATAGATCTCAATTACTTTTGTTCTCCTTTCCTCCTGAATTTCTTTGAATCTTGGCATGATGTCTAGCTTTTGAGGTGCTTTTTGTCTTCTTCTCTGTGTCCGGTAGCTTCTGTTTCAGTGATTTCTTGATTGAAACAGGTGTGGCAGTAATCAGGCCTGGGAGTGGCTACAGAATTGAACTCTGGTGTGATAAACCACAGTTATTTTTTAACAAGGGGGCAATCACTTTTTCACACAGGGCTATGTGGGTTTGGATTTTTTTCTCACTAAATAATAAAAACATTCATTTAAAAACTGCATTTTGTGTTTACTTGTGTTATCTTTGACTAATATTAAAATGTGTTTGATGATCAGAAACATTTTGTGTGACAAACATGCAGAATAAAAAAAGAATAAAAAGTCAGGAAGGGGGCAAATAGTTTTTCACAACACTGTATATTTGAATTTTGTGAACTGAATTTAGCAGTTAGTCTTCCAATTGTTATTAATCTAGTATGAATCTATATCTTCTTGATGTTTGCTAATGAGCATTTGATAAAGCTCTAGTAAACTGAAAAGAGTGAAAATGTTTCTCTCTTATTTGTTGTATGGCAATTTAAAGGATTCTCTCTATTATTAAATGTATTATTCTTTGTAAGAAATGTTGAAAAAGAGCAGGGGGTCGAGTTCTTCTCTGTAGGAATGTGAAAAGAGTGAAGCTCATGAACAATTTTACAAGTGTATTAAAGGCAGTCTAAAATACAAGTCACATTACACAGAATTGTGGGGACCATACACAAATTAAATGATTTAATTTAGTTTATTTGGATAAGTTCAGTAAAGATCTTGCAATGTTCTGCTGCTTGAAATGTGTTAGAATTTTTGGTCCTTTTAGGAAAAGTTTTTACCAGCGGATGATGTTATTAGTCTGGAAATGTTTAGATGCTTCTCATAAGTTTGTCAAAACTGTACTTCTGATTTCATGGGTAATAAAGATAATTAATTTTGTTCAATATTACACATGCTCTGAGTCATTTTAAGAATTACACTTAGCCATTATGAGGAATCTGACCAAATATGGACCCACTTACTCAAACTCTTTAGTGCCACCACTAATCAAAAGTTGCACTTATGTTTATGGTAATACCTTGAATTGTATGGTCAGAAAGTTCTTGATTTTGCTGAATTATCATCAAACCTTCTTTTGCGAACTCCTTCTAGACGAATTTATGAATCGGGCGTGAATAATTATGATGTGACACTTGCCAAAACTGTTGTAAGGATATATCTCAGTAATGCTTACTTTATCGTAGTATGTTAACATCAACCTGGTGGACGTTGTAATACCCATGATGTGAGGCTGCCTGTGGAGTTTGGAAATGCATCAACATATCTTTACAAAAGTTGGGCTGCATGATTTGTGGAAATATATAATTACACTTAGAAAAATGGTGGTAGCTTTTGCTAGCTTATAAACATGTGTCATTTTAACTATGATTTGCCTACCAAGTTTCAGCACAGTGTCCCCTAGTGGTCAGGAGATGTAAACATTTTGTTGTCTTTTAATTCCAAACCAGTTTATAATAAAGTCATAAAGTTGGTCTTAATTAGGGATGCAATGGTACACACAGCTCACTGTTCGGTACGTACCACTGTTTTAAACCAGGGTTTTCAGTTCAGTTCAGCATAATTACGTCTGATAAAAAACAGGGCTGTAGGTTCACAATCTCGAACCAATGAGTGTGCACCGAATAGTTTGGTATAAAACTGAGTATTGTGGCATCCCTAGTCTCAATATGTTCTGACCATCATGCTCAGTCTGACCATTTTCAATGTCTGCTCAACAAGTTTTGTGGCAGTGCCACCTTGTGGTTAAAGATGCAGTCACATTTTGAAAAAGCTATGGTCAGAAATCTGTTGACTTTTTTATGGACTAAGGCAAGAACACAGATACTAATTTGATCATATTCAGCTACATTTCTTGTCGACCATTTTAATTTATGTCAAAAACCTACTCTTTCAAAATTTGAATTAGAACATTCTTAAACCTTACCTTAAACAATACACTTTTAATTTAACGCTATGACAAATTCAAAAGCTTCAAGGTAAGTCCAATTTGGAGATGGTTCTCTACAACCATTGACATGTTGGCCCAAAAAACGTTAAGATGGCAAGGACACCACCTTAAAATTTATAAATGTCTGAATAGGACTAAAGCTCTTGAATTTGTACATTTTAGATCGCTTTGCCAATTCGACCTGTTTTAGCTTCTTGATGTTTGGCCCCATATTGCTATATTTATTGTAACTGAATTACTTCCATGTACAATATGAGAGATTTTACATTTCTTTTATTTTTGTTTTGCAGTTTTACAGTGTTTTCATCAGTAGAGTCACAACGCTCTAAATCTAGAGATTATTAAGAAAATCTGGCACTGACTCATCGTACAGTATGTGGGCAAGAGTTGGTATCATATTTATTTAAGCATGAAAGACATGGGTCAGACTTCATATGTAGTGTTTATTAGATTTGACCTTGGCTAGAAAGGGACAAAAAGTCTAATAATGTGGAAATATCTGTAAAGCATTACAGGAACATGTCACCATTATACCACAAACAAATGGGTATGGTTTTGTTAATCCCATGAAGCTTCCAAAAGGCACTGGATTTGAGTTTTTAGTTTTAAACTTGTCCAAGGAGGTATGTCTGTTTGAAAAATTTCGATCTGCCGGCATAGTTTAATAAATAAAAAAGATTCCATCCATCTCCAATCATGGCATCAAACATTACGAGTCTTTTTATAAAGAGATTCCCTACAACAAAGAAGTAATTTTTTTTAAGTAAACCAACACGGCACTCGTGCCAATAATTTTATGGTTGCTTTGCTCCATAAAGATCCCATTTTATTAATGATAAACCACAGTCACATGGGTTTTCTGAAAGAAAGACTACACCAAATTATAGCCACAATTCATCATGTGGTTGAAGTCTGTCCTGGGAAAGGATTAATGGGCTATGAGGCCTGGCTCCAGACTTTAACTCCGAACAGAAGCTGTGTGCTGGGCACTCATATGTGTAAGAGGTAAACAGGAAAAAGCCATTATGATGTCATCATACAAGAGTTATGAATAATATTTTTGTTTGTTTTGAACCGCTAATCAGCGAAGCAACTCCTATATGGGCACTAAACCAGTGTAAATGTAGTTTTAGTTATAAAGTGTAGAGTACTGTTTTATCTGACAGCACAGCTCAAAGTTGCTCAACGCGTGAGTTCAACTGGTTCTAAAAAAATATATTTTTGTCATATACATTAAAAGTTTGGACACACCTTCTCGTTTACCTTCTTGTTTTGTTTTTTCAAAAGAAATCAAATTTATGAATAAAAACATGGAATTATAAAAACAAAAACAAAAAAACACAAAATGCAAAATAACTTAGTTTTATATTTTAGAATCCTCAAAGTAGTTACTTTTGACTGTGCTGCAAACTCTCATCCTTCTCTAAACGAACTTCATTGGTGTTCACTCATGAGAGTTCGTTTGGGGAAATAATTCAGTTGTAACTTTCTGTTGTTTTGGGAACATGTCAAGTTGGTACGCAGCTGGCAGTCCTATTTGACAGCTATTATGCCAGTTTCACAAAGCATGCAGAAGCAGAGAATAAGTGACACATAGTGGCTTTCAGACTGAATGACAAAGTAAAAACAATAGTCCATGATTACTTTAAAGTGTTATAACACCCCTTTGTCTCAACAGGGTGCTTTCCAGCTTCATTTTTTAAAAACTCCAGGAACAGGTGTGTGATAAAACACTGCTCATTTTCTCACACGCATAACTCACTTTTGAGAGGTGGAGAGTAACTGAAAGTGAAACTTTCAGCTACTTTGGGGATTTTTATCTCCTTGGCAGGTTTTTTAGGTTCTGTTGTCGTGCTACTGGTGGCCGCCATGATACAGCCTTCATATTCTTTATCATCCTCGTATTCTCATCCCACTGAATTTGCTTAGCATCATTGAATTTTCCTCTAAGTTTGCTCCCAAGACGTTGCCAAAATAAGACAAATAGATGTTTAAAAATTTTGCAAAGTGAACATTTTTTAATTGAAACATTTTAGGACAAACCATCATGTTTCTTGTTATCCAGGGTATGTATAATGGTTCTCTCCAACGGCAGAGATTGAAAGCGTAATTTTTTCTTCTTTACATCATATTTGGATAGTTTTGTATTGGTATGTTGTGACATCACAGAGTCTCATTTTCGTCTCAATGCTCGTGTCCTTGCTTTTCCAGATCTTACCCATTCCTTGCATTGCAACATGCCGACTCTTGATTTCTGCTACAAATTTGCCATTTCTGTTCATTTTGGACCCCAAGAAGTTGAAATATTTGAATGACTTGATCTGCTTGTTGTTGATTTTGATCTTAACTGTACTATTGTCCGCCGTTAAAGTCAAATAAAGTCCCCAAGGTCCCTTTCACTTTCTTCAAGCAACTGATTTAACTCCAATTTTGGACTCATTAATGTTCCATCACCACATGATTGTTTCAGTTCACAGGTTCCATAGTGCAGGCGACAAGATGTTCCCTCGATTGACATCCCTCTAGGAGAACACAAGTGATGAAGAGTGATGAATTCATCCCGTGTGTGTGGTTTCTATGCCCTCATTCCACCTCTACCTTTCACAGAGGCGACGCTCACTTTGAACCTCATTTGACTTTGCAAGAAACCCATTGGTGATGTCATTGTCACTTCGTCCATGTTTTAAAAAGTCAATATTATTGACCAAGAAGGAAACGGAGAAGGCTTAAAGTAAAAGAATTAATAAGTGCATCTCTGAGTACTTGTTGAGACTCTTGGAAAAGCATTTCATGGGTGTGCAAAGCAGTAAAAAACGTTCAAATAAACATATTTCGATTAATTTTCATTTAATTTGAAATAATCTGTTCAGTTACAGTTACGATGCCTTCAGTGAGAGGCAGGATGTCAAGTCTTATACTCAGGCTAAAATTGAGAGTGCTCCATTTTCATTTACATAGTAAATTTCATAGCCTGCTGATGTTTCAGGGTGAAATTTGACTAATTTTGGGGAAACAAATTAGTTTACGGTTTTTGTTTCATATTTTTAATGTTTATTTGAATTTATTTATCCATTAATTAATGCAGTAATACAAGAATAAAGTGTTATTGTAATTAATTAACTCGTGAAATAATTTTGAATTTATTTTAATAAGATTGGTCTCAAATGTATATCTGGGTGGTCTTCAGTTTAAATATTTGAGATCATGAAAACAAAGAAAACAAAGCGACTGGCAGCGCATGCTAAAGTGATTTATATTATTGTTTCTGGTAATCACAGAGTATCAAAGTGAAAGTGCGGATAAACAACATGTTATTAAAATGTTGCGGATTGCTCTATGACAAAAGCCGTCCTGTTCCAAAGCATTTCTTAGATACCGCAAATGTCCTGACTGCTATTTTCCATGCCAGGACAGAAAATCTAATTGTGCCCACGATTATATCCATTAGCAAGGGGGAAGCAGGGGCCCCTGGGAAGCCAAAGCTGTGAGGACACAGTTAGAGGGAAATGTCTCGCTATGAGGGACTTTCAGATAAGGCTTCTTGATTATAGCCTAAAATCCCTTACGTAATCTGAAGGCTGGGGATTTGGTGCAGTGCAGGAATTGAGAAAGGCAGAGAAAATTCCCCCTCTTTCCTTTTCCATGTGCTTCTGCTCAGTATTAAGTGAGTGTGTGTAAGAATGTGGGCCTGTGTTTTCTCATGTACTGAAGAGTTTAACACGTCTGGATAGAGCAGTGAACACCTGTGCGCTAGAGTGATATTGATGTAATGTTAGATGCTGCTCCTACAGAAAGCACAGAGATCTCATTATGGCCCGCGTTATGCTCGATTGCAAGTAGGACCTGACTTCCAGCGGTTTTCCTTAAATAAGCTGGTGAAGCCATCAGACGCAATCTGTTTCGTTTAGCAGATGGAGAGCAGTTGCTTTTGAACCACATACTGTGGAGGTGTGAAGTGTGTTGAAATGGTGTTTCGTCTGCTTTTCTGCACAATATATTTATGTCGCAAAGCCATGGACATGCTGTGCCTGTGAAAAGAAAAAAAAGAGAAAAGGATTTAATGGGCGCTATATCCATTATGTGTAATGGGGTGGGGATACACGCTGTTGTGACCCTTTAAAATCTATAAAAGTATGACGTCCCATTAGATTCACAATATTGAAACGCTTTTAAAACAGCAATCACGTATGATTGAGCATTATTCTTTTTTGCGTGTAAACAGTGGGTGATAGACTAGACGTCATGTCTAGATTACCATTTCCACCTTTAAGGAGAAAATTCAATCATAAATTCACCCCAAATCTCAACAAAACCGCCTCTGCTTTTGTCAAATTAAACTCGTAACTCTATATTGCCGTCTACTGTACAGTCCAGGTTCTGCATCCTTCTGAGTGCGTATTTCAAAGCCCTCTAAACTCAAAGGGATTAAAATAAAATTCATCAAAAGGGTCTTTTTCCCTGAATTCTGAGGACGCATGGCTACAATCCTTTGTGGAGATGCAATTTTTCCCGCACAGCTGATAGTGGTGGTTGCATTTTACACGATAATAGTTTTTATTTTAAAAACATGATGTCAAATCCATGAACATGTAACCTGAATGTGGTCTGACGGATGCTAACTGTTGGAACATGTCATTTTGTTGTAGGGAGCAAGGGGCAAACGGAGGCGTCGCATTTAGAATCAGAATGAGCTTTGTTGCCAAGTAGGTTTGCACATACAAGGAATTCGCTTTGGTGACAGAACAAGGCAGCCATCATTGGCGCCAACTTGTAAAGAAAGAAACAGAGAAATGGATACTGTCTCCGCCGAGAGCAAGAGAGAAATTTATCAACTGTATATCACCTGAATCCACTCACCTCATCATCCAATCGCCAAACTCCAAAGAACTTCCATTACCCCGTGTTTATGCTTAGTTGCTGGTCAGTCTTTGGTGCACAATCAATTTGAATCATGACAGTAAAATGGACCTAACCAAAATCGCCATGAGCTTCCTCCGAATCAACTCCAAATGTGCCTTGGGAAAACCTAAGTAGCCCTCTGGTGAGGCTTTGGGCTGTAATGGCTTCTTGCTCCAAATGTAACTCTTCCAGGAAATGAATCCACAGTTATTTCCACTGAACCAAATCATCCCCAAGACCACAAGGTATACTGCCAGGCGGCGATCATTCGGGAGAGGGGAGTACTCCCTGTACAATTCCTAATCACCTGAATCCACCCGTGGACTTTTGTACCAGGTTTTATAGTTGTTCCCCCATCTGAGACTTGGAGTCTGTTTTTGTAACCCTGTATTCATTTTTGGGGAGGCTCGAGAAAACACACACTAGATCTGTTTTGAAATAAATGTTTTTTATTACTGGCTCTTGAAACCATTGAAACATTACACCTGAACCAATGACCAATGACTGGGGTTAAGTTTGAAATGACCAAAGCTGAAAAAACGTAATTGTTGATTTTCAGAATCAACCACAGAGTGTCTAGGAAACAAAGCAATGTTATATTTTTATTAAACACCATAAAAAGGCACAGGTAGAAAAAGAAACGTTATGTTTCCAATTGAACATCACCTAACGTGCATCAGAAGTTTTGTGCTGCCCAATATTCAAGCAGATGCTTCCTCATTTCTTCACCGTATGGCCAAGGAAGTCATCAAAGCTGGAAATGTTAAAGGACATCTCAGATCTTCAACTCCATCGTGAGAAGGTGAGGAAGAAGGTGTGGGGAAGCTCCCAAAGGAAACACAGATGCATCCTAAGGGGAAGTCTTTCTTGACGCACTCCTTTGCATCTGTCTCATTAATTTTAATTTATAGTTTACCTTTGTAGTTTAAATACACGACGGCTCTCACGCATTTTCAGGATGTATTTACCATGCACAAGAAAACATATATTACAATAAATTCAAGATATCACTGGGTACACAAAAGGAGTTAATACTGGTGCTTTTTATTTCAATGCATTAAAACGTTCTACATTCCTGGAGCAGAATCTATAAAAATCTCTGGCATTTTAATTTAATCAAACAACACTAATCATAAACATGACATATTGCTTTTTTTTGCTTTCAAAGGTGGGAAAATACATCCTCTGCTTGAGTATTTCAAATTGTCTTGTTTGAAATTTAGAGCTGCAGCCAAGTCCATGAAAAATGAGTCCAACACATGTCCAAGACCAGGAGAAGTCAAGGCCCCCACATAAAGACCAAGTCCAAGTCCAAAACCAGGCAAAAATTATAGATATGAAATAGAAATATAACAATATCTTTGAACCATAATAAATAAATAATATTACATTTATTCACAATAGATACAGTAACATGTGGCAGAAAGCTATAAGGCAAATTTTTCCGTAGCCTCGTGTTTCATCATTGTATAAATATTTAGTTTTTTATTCCATTCATGTTGGTACACTGTTTTCTAATAAAGATAGATGATATTTATTTAAAACAGCAGTGCGGAATCAAGACCAATGAGAGAGATTTATTTTTTCGGAATTTTTATTCTAGCTGATCCGGGGAACTTTAAACATACAAAGCTCGAAGCGGTTTCACTGAGCAAGACAGACCATGCAGATTAATCTTTTCATTGATCTTGATTGATAAATTGCTATTGATTAATTAAAAATAAAAGAAAACTCAGAAGCTATTCTTTCGGTCATTCTTCTGAAATACAGTAGATCAACCTTAAAATAAAATGCACGTTCAATGGATTCAATGGCGCAGTTTATTTTCTCTAACTTACCAAAAATTAATAGAAGAATAAAAAAACATGCAGAAACCCCTGTGAATATGACTTCCAGCTTGTCTCTGATGGGCAACCAACAATAAAACCTGGTAGAAAGCTCTAAAGAGTCATTTTTTGCAGAATTTTCAAAACAAACAGAGCATGCAAATATAAAATCTCCAAACCCGGAAGTGGTTTCACTGGAAAGAATAGCATTCTGGAAGTAGCAAACTAACTACGGCGAACAGGAGCAGACAGGTAGGATGAAAACAATCTAGAGTCACTCCATGAAGTATAATTAACACTACACCGAACATGTACCGACTCATAGTTATTTCCAATGTTTCCCCCTCTCTCTACCTGCTTATTTTCCAGTATAAATACTGTCCTGTCTGTTAAAAAATAAAGCCCAAAAAAGAATCTTTAACCCTTGAAAAACTGAACCTGACACCGGTGACAGAATAATAATAATAATAATAGATTTTATTTATAATGCACTTTACATTTGACTTCAAATCTCAAAGTGCTACAGAGTGAAAATAACAACAACACATTACAATTTACAATTTTAAAAGAAAATAAATATTAAAATAGATTAATTGTAGGCTTTGCTAAAAAGGAAAGTTTTAAGTTTTTTCTTAAAAACATCCACTGTCTGTGGGGCCCTGAGTTGGTCGGGTAGGGCATTCCACAGACGGGGGGCAACTGCCTCAAAAGCCCTGTCTCCCATGGTCTTGAGGCGTGTCCTAGGCGGGACCAGAAAGTGCTGTTGGCCTGACCGGGTCCTGGCTGAGGTGTGTGGTGTGAGCAGTTCTGTGAGGTAAGTGGGGGCCTCACCGTGCAGGCAGTGATGGGTGTGGAGGAGGATCTTGTACTCAATACGGAGGTGAACAGGAAGCCAGTGCAGAGTGCGAAGAATGGGGGTGATGTGCTCGTATTTCCGCAGTCCCATCAGGACCCTGGCAGCACTGTTCTGTACATACTGGAGCTTTTGAATACTCCTGGCAGGGATCCCGATGAGGAGTGCGTTACAGTAATCCAACCTGGAGGAGACAAAGGCATGGACGAGCTTCTCTGCAGCCGGGAGGGAAAGAGAGGAACGGAGTTTTGAAATATTACGGAGGTGGAAGAAGGAAGTTTTGCTGATGTGAGAGACATGGTTGTCAAAGGTGAGGTAGGGGTCGAACTTGACCCCAAGGTTGGTGACTGAGGGAGAGAGGGGAATGTTATGACCAAATAGTGAAATGGATGAGATGGGGGAAGAGAGAAGTTGTTGAGAGGTACCAGTTTGAATAACTTCAGTTTTTGAACCATTCAGCTGCAGGAAATTTTGACTCATTCCACGACTTTATCTCCTCCAGGCAGGAGCTTAAGCGGTTGACAGTGGCAGAGGGGGACCCAGAAGGAGCAACTTTGAGGTAGAGTTGTGTGTCGTCAGCATAGCAGTGGAAGTTAATTCCCTGCCTGTTGACAACACACCCAAGGGGAAGCATGTAGATGATGAAGAGGGTAGGGCCGAGTACAGAGCCCTGGGGAATCCCACAGGTGACAGTGTGGGGTCTGGATTTAGCATTCCCCAGGACCACGTACTCCGTCCTTTCAGTAAGGTAAGAGTGGAACCAATGAAGGACCGTGTCAGAGAGGCCAATGTAGTGCTGGAGACGGTGGAGGAGGATGTTGTGGTCAATGGTGTCAAAGGCAGCAGAGAGGTCGAGAAGAATGAGGAGGGATGTGGAACCGCAGTCAGAAGTCATCAGAAGGTCGTTAGTGACTCTGATGAGAGCTGTTTCTGTGCTGTGGGATGGGCGGAAACCAGATTGGAATTTTTCATATAGACTGTTGGTTTTGAGATGAGTATGGAGCTGAAATGAGACTACTTTTTCAAGTATTTTGGATATGAATGGGAGGTTTGAGATGGGGCGATAGTTTGACAGTGGTACAGGGTCCAGAGTTGGTTTTTTTAGAAGAGGTTTGATGAGAGCTATTTTAAGGGGTGTTGGAATGTTGCCTGTTTCAAGAGATAAGTTTATTATTTTGGTTATAAGAAGACTAATTGATTCGGCATGATTTTTAAGAAGAGGGGAGGGAAGGGGGTCCAGGGAGCAAGTAGAAATTTTTGAAGTGCGGATAATCTTCTCGACCTCCTGCTGCGTCGTGAGCAAAAAGTTGGAGAGTTGTTGTGTAATGGGTGTTTTTGGAATGTCATAACTGGAAATGTGTGGATGTGAGAGAGAAGAACGAATATTATGAATTTTGGAGCTGAAGAAATCAATAAACAAGTTGCAGTTTTCAACTGTTGAAGTGTAGTATGAGGAGATCTGTGGTGAAAGGAGATGTTTAATAGTGGAAAAGAGTTGTTGTGAGTTTCCTGGGTTATTGTTGATGATTGTAGAGTAATATTCTGACCTAGCTGCAGTGAGAGCTTTAGCATAAGTTCGCCGATGTTCCCGGTAAGCCAACTTATGCACCGTCAGGCCAGATGATTTGTTGGCACGTTCCAGAACACGGCCAGACCTTTTCATGTCCCTGAGGTTTTTAGTGTACCAGGGAGCTGAACGGGTAAATGAAACAGTCCGGGTTTTTAATGGAGCATGAGTGTCCAGGATGAAACTGAGGCTGTTGTTGTAGTAGTCCACGAGGTCCAAAACTGAGGAGTGAGAAGGGTTTGAGAGAGAATGAAGGTCATGAGTGAAGGCAGTATTGTCAATGTTCTTTATATTCCTGAAGGTTATGTGTCGTTTTGGTTTGGTAAAATAAGAAGACATAGATGAGTGCTATTGTTGCAGAAAATGGGTGTGTGCATTTAAAAACCAAGCTTTCAAATGAGCAGAAATCTGGGACAGACAAAGGGGACAGATCTATGTTGCTGCGGTGAAAAACAGCAAGACCCCCACCTCGGCCAGTTGTACGGGCCTTATCCAGGTACAAGTACCCTGGGGGGCAGGCCTCATTGAGGGCTGAGAAAACCTCAGTCTGTTGCCACGTCTCTGTTAGGCACAAAAGGTCTATTTCGTTTTCCAGGATGTGGTCATGAATAAGTCCGGATTTATTGGAAAGTGACTGAACATTTAGTTGTTCAAGTGTGATGTGTGTTATAGAATCCAGTTTGCGTATAGGGCGGAGAACGCTGTGATCCACTCCGGGTTTTCCAATAGGCCGATGATTCCCAGTTTTATTTGTATCCGAAGTGGGGGTGCTCTGATGACGTCGAAGTTGATGACGCAGTTGTTGTGAGACAGGACGTGCTGCGGACCAGTGTGGTGTTATGGAGGAGCCACGATCACTGAGTTTAGAAAAAATAAACCAGCGACCCGATCCCCTGTGGATGTAACGTGGCCGGCGCGGTAGATCATGTTGTTTTAACGGAGCGCTGTTGTCATGGGGACTCCGGAGGCGCGTCGAGATGGTGTCGGTCAACATGATGCGTGGAAGAGCACCGGTGCTAGCGGTTAGCCACAATCCTGGAGAGCTACGGTGTGTGACAGCTACACACGCCAGGATAATCCACAGCATCCACGGGGATGGTAGTCCACGGGCGGACATCCACTTGAATGTAGACTTGAGACTCTTGAGAGGCCGAAGAAGCAGCTAGCAGTAGCGTTAGCTTAGCCGATCCAGAAAAGGGGCCATCAGGTATAATAATCAGGAATAATGACAACCGCACTTCAAACTACCATAGCTCTGGTTTTGTCCACACTATCAAAAAAAAAATCTTAAGATTTTAGATTCTGAAAGTTGAGAAACAGACAATTTGAATGATATTACATAAATTATGGTAACGACAACAATGCGTGTGTGCCAGGGGTGGGAAGTTTGTGGAGCGTAGGAGAACAGTGACAGTTTTATTTTTAATTTTTGAGAGACACTTGTTAATTTATGATTTATACATTATCTTTTAATATATATGGTTAATCGAATGACTCAATCTTACTGTAGCTTTATGATATTGTGCCCAATGAGTCCAATTAAGATGTTATCATGGACTGTTAATGTATTGACTGGCACATAGTGACATGATCAGTGGACAGACAGGAAATCCTGCTGAATTTTGTCTGTGCTCTGCCAGCTCTTGCACAGCCTTTAGGGAACCATTGTGGTTTGTGGGTAAGGAAGTGGTCATTACAACACAATGGGCACTAATTGCTTTGCACTGAGAAGAAAAAACAACTAAACATTGGATGTGTGTGAATAAGTGGCAGAGGGCAAAAGAGAGACTAAATTGGGACACAAAAACACTTTACAAGTTGTTGCTGTCAGATGGGCAGCGGTTTGATCTCATAAGCTGTTTAGGGTTTGGTCTGTTTTTCTATGAGGTTTACAACTTTTAAACTTTTTTTTCCTACATCGCACAAGACGTCATGAACAATAGACAAAACACAATAAATATTTATTGTTAAAATACAAATACAAATTTTTACATTTTATTTATTTATTTATTTATTTATTTATTTATTTGTTATATGAAAAAAAGGATATACTATCGGTATGCGTATACAAATATACAGCAGCGTTTGTCAACAGATTTGTAATTTTAGCTCCAAATTATACAAATAAATTTTACCAAATAAATAATATGAAAATAAATGTATTTTAATTATAAAACGATGTCTCTTGTGCTCCTTTGTGGGTGGGCACAATTATTCAGCAAACATCACAGAACACCCCCCCCCCCCCTTCCCCCCATTTTGTTGTGGGGTGTAGAAGATTTTCCTGTGATCCCGGCCGTGAGCTCTTTCCATATCTCACGTTCTGGTGGTTGTCGGAGGCACACTGCTCAAGCCATTTTCTCAGAGAAAGCTGGCCCGGTTTGATTTTGAGACATCAGGAAACCCAGATTTTCGCGGTGGTTTTTCAGGCCTGAAACAAATTAAGAGATTGATACAAAACCAAGAAAGGGTTTGCATGAAAAACTATTATTTCTGTTTCAGTTACCTTTTTCAAAGCATTTAGAAGTTAGATGCACTTTTTATAACTTTAATACACATTAATAATCATAATCAAAGTCATTAAATCAGCTCCTATTTTCAACCTCACCGTTTACCCATGTTCCACCTACTGCTATGCATCCCACACGGCACTTCTGAGCAAGCCTTCTTGTCCAATATAAACCAGCAGCAATACTATGGGATTACATTTTTGCCACATTTTTAAGCGCAAAGTCCTATTTTGAGAGGACAAAACAACATTTTGCATGCCCACGAACTGCACTTTGTGAATAAAGTGTTCTTCTTTCAAAGTAAAACTTACTTTGAGCGGGGACAAATCTATTTTAAGTGTAAAATCTGTTTTTGTGTGAGCGCAGACAGTCTTGTTTGCTCTCAAATTCATGTGCACGCTCATAACAAACAGTTACAAACTGCCACAATTCCAGCCAATCAGAGAGGAGTCTTCTATATTCTGATTGGCTGGCATGCAAACCAATCAAAACCTTGTGAGAAAAGTTTTTTTTATTTTTTTTTTATTTACAATTCAAAGTACAGTACAACTCAGCTAAAAAAAGTGAAAGATAGATAAAAAACAATGTCAATAGTGAGAAAGTTTTCTGTTTACGGATGTGATAAAAAAACTGACAGTATGGCGAAGAGGACTGCAGTGAAGAAAGAAACACCCCTCAGCGCCAAATAAGTATTGTTTTTTTTATTCTTTTCTACAAGCTAAGGTGGTTGTTAGCGATCAAGCTACTCATCTGAGACTTTTGAAATCATGATCTGTAGACTGTAAAACTTTTTCTTTTTGGAAATTTCTTCTGTACTGTATTTGCATGTTTTGATGTTAATTAATTTTTTCTCTCCCTTATTCATTGGAGTACACAATTGTACAGTGCCTTATTTAAAAAGTGAATTATTAATAAAAAGAAAAAAAACAGCTTTTCTCATCTGATTGGTTGAAATTATGCCAATATTGAGCGAGCACATGAATTTGAGAGCAAACAATACCGTCTGCGCACACGCACAAAAAGATTGTAGGCTCAAAATAAGTTTTTCTTTGCGAGCATTTTATTCATAAAACAACACATGTTTTTTGGCGCTCTCAAAATATGACTTTTTGCGCACAGAATTGTGGCGTTAATATAATCCCACATATACCACACAATACCAGAGTGGTGCCTTGTTATGATGCCACAAGTGGAAACAGGAAAGAAGATGACACATCGAAAAATGATGGTGGTGGCACATCAAAGAGAGCTGTTTGACAGTTTTGGAGAAAAGAGAGGATTTGTGGTGCACTATTTCTTTCCTGATGATAGCCACTGAGCGGCTCTTTTACGTCCTCAAAAGAGCAAGCTTTCATTGGTCATTCTTCCCGCGAAAAAATTATCCCATGTGGCAGTGCAAAGCTCTTTTTAATTGGCACCACGCATTCAATCAAATGTGTGATGTCCCTTGACGCCATGGTTTTCGATTTAGGTGTGCTCCCGCACATAACTTTGGATTGAAAATTCAGACCACTGTTGAGGCCTTGGGCAGCACAGTGGCGCAGTGGGTAGCACTGTGGCCTTCCAGGTAGAAGGTTGTCAGTTCGAGGCTCGCCGGTGACCTTCCTGGAAGGAGTTTGCATGTTCTCCCTGTGCTTGCGTGGGTTTCCTCCGGGTGCTCCTCCGGGTGCTCCGGTTTCCCCCACAATGCGGATAGGTTAATTGAATAAGCTAAATTCCCCTTAGGGTGTGAATGTGTGTGAATGTTGCCCTGTGATGGACTGGCGAACTGTCCAGGGTGTACCCCTGCCTCTCGCCCAATGTGTGCCGGAGATAGGCACCGGCAGACCCCCGTGACCCTGAAAGGGAATAAGCGGGAATGAAAATGAATGAATGAATGAATGTTGAGGCCTTTGGGGTTTGTGTTAAGTCTTCAGACACCGGAGGGTGCCGTTTGACAAAGCTCAGGATCTAATGCTACGGTCACACTGGGAGTTCCTGTCTATGAGGTACGATTTCGGATTCTGCTCCAAAGAAAAATCAGCTTTGATGATTTGCGAAATCGCAAATGAGGTAACTGAAGCCACCCGATCGAGGAGGACAGATGCATGAGCTTTTTGATGACTCAGTATGAAGCAAAGGAAAGATGAATCTCATTCTTTGATAGTCATCCATCCCGTCTCTTGATCTTGCACTTGATTATTGCTCCTTTTTATACTATGTGTACTGGGGAGATAGCTATTTGTTAGGTAATCTATGTTAGGTAACTTGTTTGGTAGGTAATTAATGGTGCACCCTGTAGAAGTCTCTGCTCAGCTGCTTTAAATTAAGTAGAAATGACATTGATTTTCAACAAACATTACAAGATTTATGACACATAATGGTCATGAGGTAATTCAAATGTAAATATGTCATTGACTTTCAGTTTCATTTTACAAACTCCAAGTCAGTGATGAAGAGGAGCTGTGAAAGTACAAGACCTGTGAGATGGGTTGTGTTAAATGTGCTTGGGGCAGTGTATAAAGTTTAAAAAAAGATTTGCTTAAAAAACATTTTTTGTTTGGATTTTTTGAATCTTTTACTTGTCTTAACACTTTAGATTTTTGTTCTAAAGCAAAAAACATGTTCTTTCTCAATGTTTTTATACTCACAATTATATTTTTTATGCAATGTTAGGTTTGATGTGGAACTATTGTGTAATGAAGGAAAAAAATGCTATAAAGCCTAATTTCCTGAAGCCTTGAACCCGGGTCTCTGGTGTGGAGACTAGAGTTTGAACCACTGAGTCACAGGGGCAGTTGTGTTGGATCCAAAGGAAATCCAGGATACAAGGATTTACAAAGAAATAAACTTCAAGATTCTTCTCAATAAAAAAAGGTAAAATAGCAAAACACACAACTCAGATTCTTCTCGGGATGAGGAATAAAAATATTCAGTATAACAAACGTATAAAGAAAACTCCACAAGGGGAGAAAACAAATAGACTATAAGGCAACAGGAGAAAATAAAACAGTCTTACTGGACATAGTTCAAATAAATCAAGGGAATGCACGGCAAGTTCACTGAAGCTGACTCAAAAACCGAGTGAAGACCAGAGAAAAAGTGACAACTTAAATATATGGGCTGGAACGAGTCACAGGTGATAAAAAATAAGGTAAACAAGGAAACACGGGGACATCTAGGGGAATGGAGACAAAGTGCAGGATGTGACAGAAGCCTTTTTGATCTCCCCAAAGAGGAATACAGGATTACATAAAAATGTTAGGAAAACTGTATCCATATGCATCCGATGAGCGAACAACAATGAAACATGGTAAAAGTTCGAAAAAGTTGATTTTGCACCATTTAAGCCCCCCCCCCCCCCCTTTTAAAAGGGAGGGACACTGGAGATGTTGGAATACCAATGTAGAACACTTCAAACAAACTATTGAATATATGGTTTTGTTTCCAAGTCTAACGATTGGAGGAATTAAGATCCTTTGAAACGAAGCCCACATCTGAATCCGAATGACTATATGGCAAACTCCTCCTAATGCTCCATGTAAGAGGTGTTCCTTTCAAGTATGCATGCAAAAAAAGCATAAATTGTGATGGGGATTGTCCTGCCCTGATAAAATTGTTAAGACTTACCAATGTAGGCGTCAGTATTATGACAGCTCACATAATAAATGTCAAGCAAAACATGTCTGAGAGAAGTATCAAGGCTTTTCTCACATCATTAACAACCCGTGATTGCAAGAAGTAAAATGGAGAAGCAAGAGCATGTGCTTTAAATGAAATGTGGGGCTTGGACGACAGACATTGGTTTGTGTTAAACAAGTTAAACGCTTGTCTTATCTAGAGATGAAGCTAAACTTCTGAAATACAACCTAAAAGGAGAAGTTACAATCACGGAAACATTTTTAGCTCTCATTCTTTACTTTGAAAGTTCTGGCTGATGAGTAACTCCTGGGAGGGATGTAAAAGAAAATTGACAAGCTCTTCAGAGCCTCAGAGTCTAGGGAAAAAAGGAATGGAATGTGGCAAAACAGTCCACAACAACAATAAGTCCTGTGATAAATCTTTAGCTGGGAATCGCAAACAAAATGTGAAGGATGAGTAAACAGACCTCCTTTCCTCCATTTCTGAAAGTATACCTTGAGTTCGGAATCAATGCTTAAGAGGTTCCCACATAACTCCATTTGGGCGGTTGCTCTTGAAGGGTTTGGAGATAAATCATTTCGGCTCGAAACAATTCACTGTTTGTGTCAACTGCTTCTTGCTCCACCTAACCCTACTTCTACATTGTTTCCAATTGTAAAAGGAACTTAACTCCTCTGGGGAAACTGTGTTTGCAAGTAAACTCACATGTTTTAAATGAAAGCAAGCACATAATTAGCTGTTTTACCACGTTAGGTAAAAGGATCTAATGATTTACCTTTAAAAGCAGCTAAAAACAGATTACATCTACACATCACTAAATGAATCTGTGTATTTTACTTTATATTAACCACTACTCTACATTCAACAATGAGGTATAACTTGAACAAATGCCTTTATGTAAAGCCTGCCAGTGGATTCCATTCCGAAAGCATGCAACAACCCCATACTGTGCCAAATGATGTCAGATCCGAAATAACAAAGTTGCGCTAAGTTCAGTATTATTACGAAGTAGATCACATTGCCCCTTGTTACTCTAGGGTTGCCACCCTTCCGTTGAAATAAGGAACTGACCCATATTTAAACAATAAATGAGCCGTTCTATGCCATTTTACTGGTTCCTAAACATAAATGAGCACAGGATCTAGGATCAAAGCCACCCTTTAAATTACCCCACTCTCTTTTTGAAACTTTAGAGAGCTCTCCATTTCTTTTGTCACCAGAATACATCATAAATGGCAGGCACGACTAGACGATTGCGGATGTAACCTCAAGCTTTACTCGAAATTTCAACACATTGAACACAGGAAAGGTTTGCAAACATTTATTAAACGCAGCATCTTTAGAAGGTAAGAGAGGCCATTTCCACTCGCGATATTCCCCAGTATTTTGTTTTGCCGTAAATAAAGGATTTTTTTTTACACAAAAACACTTGCATAAAATATTGGATAAAGCTTCAAAAAGCTTCGAAGCTGTACAAACTATTTTATTGCTTAAAAAGATATGTAAATATTTGTGTTAGATGAATTGAATTGTTCTGTTAGTTAAAGCACCAATAAAATATTTAAAAAAGATGTAAACATCTAGTCACGCCAATCATCTAGTCATGCCTACCACTCGTGATGTAGTCTGGTGAGTAAAAAAAATTGAGAGCTTGCTAAATAATTTTTTCAAAAGAGCAATGTGCTAAAAGAGGACATGAAGTTAGTTGGTGCAAGAGTAGAGGATACCGAGGACAGAATTAGGTGGAAACGGAACAACTAAACTGGGAACAGCCCAAAGTAGAAGATGAAGAAGAAGAAGCAATGTCATTTTAAGAGCGGGCAAAGGCGCTGCGGCATCAGAGCAGTGGGTACTTATTTTTAGATCTAGTTCTCTGTGTTTGTTTTATCGTTCTCGATTCCTGATCCGGGAGCCTAAAGGTTCTAGATCATTTTATACAGTTTGTGATGTTATCCAGTGGTTGAGATAACCCAGTAATACAATAACCCAGAGATTGACAAAGACTCCACTGGGTTTTTAGATGGCAGTTCAGATAGTAATCCAGAAAGATCTGAAATGTTCTAGACATCTGTGTTGTAGAACCGTGAGGTATGTTAATTGAGGCTGTCAAAAGATCCAAAACCCAGGAGCAGATCAATAACAGCAAGAATCAAATTCTTTAATGAATGTCCAAAGGAGTGTCCTGACCCCTGGCTTGATTTAAAGCAGGATGAAGCTTGACATCCAACACAAATATGCTTCTAAAGAACAGGATTTACTTTAACTTCTAATTAATGAGGCCCGACAAATGATGTTACGCAGGGGATATCAAGCCATGTCCGCACGTACGTGGAAATGTCATATTTTTCACTCTCTTTCCATGAAACAAAAGTGGCAGGAAGTCTCTAGGAGGGGGTGTACACAATAATCTATATTACAATCAATTTATTGCTATACCAAAATACCGTATTTTGTGAATCATACGCTTTGTTCAAAGGAGCTGAATCATTTAGAATCAAACTTATATGATTCATTAGCATTATTGTTTGGCAGCGTTCGGTGTATTTTTAAAGGCCTAAACGTGCCCATAAAGTCACAGAATTTCGCAAAAACACGTCAGAACTGGTGAAAATTTACATCTGATTGTTTTTTGAACAGTGAGTATGGCAAAATGGCTCTATAGCACCACCTAACCGGTTTCAGATTATGTTGCGCTCTCAGCCTTTGTCATATGTAAATGATATTTGGTGCACACGTGTTGAGTACCAACACTTAAATACGAGTAGTATGGATTGTGTTTAAAAAAAAAAACAGGAAGGGAGCTATTTCGCAAATGTTGCAGCCATAAAAGTTTTGAAAAAAATGTTGCTATTTACTCAACCATGCAATGCCTGATCGGGCTCAAACTTGCAAGGGTCCATGTCTAAACAAATCTATTTAGTAGCCTATAATGTCAGTTATAGCGCCACCTAGTGGCATTAAGGAAAATCCCATTTTTTCAGTTTTATACTGCAATTCAGAGTGTGTTTGAAGTACATTTTTGAAATTTGTTGTTGCCTCGTCATCTTAGCTTCAGCTGTGACTAATAATGCATCAATTAGCTATCAGGTGTGTATAAAATAATCCCTGTGCAGCAGACCCTCACATCAACCACAACTAGACCTCTGCAAACAATCCTAAGATTCACCTTGAGACTAAAGTGTTGAGTATCAAGAGGCTGAGGACCAGATCCACTGCTTATGCGCCAGAAACCTTTTTTTTCTTGTTTTTGACGAGCCTGGGTCAGGCAGACTCCGCAAGACAACTGCTCGAGAGGACCATTTGGTGGCATGAAAATACATGGCCAACCCATTTTCCACTGCAGAGCTCCACGAGATCTGGTGACCTGAAGTTCCTGTGTCCACCAGAACAGTTTATTGGATTCTCGAAATCAACTGTGAATCAGTGAATCGAATCAGTGCCCAGAAGTAAGCACTAATCAATGAGCAATTGATCAACTGTGTGCCATTTGCCAAGACTCACAGCCTGCTAAAAGGATGGGCGCTGGAAAAGTGGCAAAAGGTGAATTTTTTTTCAGATGAATCTTCTGTTTCATTACACCACAGTGCTCGCACATTTTCCAGGAGATGTATTGGAGCCGCATCTGAGATTTACATAAAAAACAGTTAAGATAGTGGTAGAAAAATCATGGTCTGGGGTCATGGGGGCGTACGAGAGAGCTGCAGGGTGGAGAGCAATGTCAATAGTCAAAAATACCAAGAAACCTTAGCTATCTCTTAAATTTCAAACTATGAAAGAGGCAATGATGCTCCATTGCATATTTCAATCTCCACATCAAAGTTCCTCAAGGAGAAGAAGATCAAGATGCTAAGGATTGGCCAGTAGTCACCAGAACATGAACATCACTTAGTATGACGAAAAGAAAGAATATTAATGAACTCTCGGAGGCATGCAAGACTGCTTTCTTTGCTATTCCTGATGACTTCATCAATGAATCCAAGCCAAACCGCATAGACGCTGTCTTTCAAGCTCATGGAAGTCATACAAGATATTAAATTTGGATCTCATGCACCACTGCTTCATTTGCTGATATATTTTTGCTTTTGGAGTAAATTTATTCAATTTCTGTTCAGACCTCCTGGTCTTTTTCAGTGAAATTCATTAATTTCAGAGCATTAAACATCATTTGAGAGAGTTTCAGCTTTTCATATAAGCCATCTGTAGCACTAACGGATTACTTAAAAGTCAGGTTGATAGCAGGTGTTTCTACAAAATAGGCGTTTCTTTTCAAATGTGTTCAATATATTACTGAAAATCTATTTGCAAGTATGTGCAAGGCAGAAAGAAATACAGCAGAGTAATGATAAAGTGTATTTACTTTTACCTGCAAAGAATGTTGTCTTAGTAAATAGAATAACCCAAAAGTTTAATAAAACATTGTATTAATGTGTTAAAAGTATATTGCTTTTATTTTTAGCACACAAACCTTTTTAAGAACTCATAATACAAAGAAAATGCACTTTCATATGACTAGTTTTGCATATGTTAATACATAAAATGCATATGCTTTATGTATACTAAATATATAGTGAATTTTAACATACAAAGTCTACAAAACTAGCTTTTCTGTCATTAATTTACTGTTAAAATATATCTAGTACATAAATACTTCAAAAACATACTTAAAGAATCATGATGTCATCATGATGTTGTAATATATTTTTCATTATTAAGTGATAATAATGATATTATGAGTTGCTTCTAGTACGCCAAGTTACGTTGAATCTTAATACATTTATTTGTCACCTGGGAAATGCTGAGGAGGAATCAAATGATCTCATGGCTAACGAGGATGTTAAAGTGGATTCTAACATTTATTACAAGACCTGTGATTTCTCCCGGAGGAGTGAGGTGCTCAAACTCAAGTCCTATCCCCTTCAAGTCTTTCAAACAGAAGAGATTCCTGTAATAAATAAGAACACTGTACAAGACCTTCCGTACTAATGAGGTGGAAGAAGGTGGCTGCAAAAGTGAGTGTTTTTTTTTACACTTTACATTTTCTGTTTTGAGTGTTTTCAGGAGAGGTCAAGTCTCCCAGAACAGGTTATGACTATTATGTTGAAAGCAGAGAATGTGCACTTTGTTCCTGGCCATCTTTAAATTAGTTTCACAGTCAGCAGTGTATACTTAATAATTGCAATTCCATCCCAATGTGAAAAAATTCACATTAAGATGTGATTTCCAAGGTCTGTGATGCTTTCCTCTGTTCTGGAAATTCTCAATTACTGTTCTTTGAGCAGAAGCACCTGCAGTGCATTTACAAAACCATGTGATGAGTTCAAACCCCAACATTAGGCTCTAAAATTCCACTCGCAAAAGCCGCTGCGCTTAACTGAGGCTTAACATCCCTGAGCCGGATTTGACGAGATGAAAGCAAACGATGAGGAACAGATGAAATGTCTGAATGACAGCAAAAGCAAACAATCTTTCAGTTCAACAGCTCCACTGGCTGAACAAACTTTCATCAAATAAACTAGTTGATTCGAGTTACGAAATTTTCAAGCTACGAAAGATCTAGTTAATTCGAGATACGAAAAAAAATTACAACTTTTTAATCAACTTAAACTGTTGTTTCTGATAGCTGTTGCATGGATTAAGCGTTTTACAAGTAAAACTTGCTTTGAGATACGAAATTTTCGAGATACGAACTTCACCCTGGAACGGATTAATTTCGTATCTTGGGGTACCACTGTATAACCAATCAATCAACTTTTACTTTGCATGGTTAGTACATGGTCTGGTCCAAAATTCATCAGCCAAAGAGTTTGGAAAAGTATGTTTGAAGTTTGGAAAAGTAAAATTTAAAAAGGCAAAAAAGTTTTTCATGGCAGAATTTATACAACTGAAAGTTGAAAATTCATTGGCAAAAACGTAATAGCAAATTTGGCCAAGTGGAGGCGCTAGACGGTTTGAGTTAGAAGTTCCACATTTTGTCGGCTATAGGTAATAAATATTATATAGTATTTATAAAGTATATATCTGTTGCCCTTTTGACATTTGTATAGCCGCTGGTGGAAACACTGCAAATATAACATCTATGTTGTTTATCACCTTACCTCAACATGTGCATTTATTACATTTAATACTCATTTAATTTCAAATAATTACCAGTTCTCTGAGATTTGGTTTATTAAAATGTATTAAATTCATTAATTTATTATTTTTTTATATATATACAAATGGTGAGTTGGTTTGAAGTGATGAATAACAAAGGGTCCAAGTCGTATTATAATTAATGATTGATGGTTACGTTAGTACCCCTGGTGTGCGTGTCTGTGTGCGTTCACTTATCAAAGCAGACTTATTTTATGGTGACATGGCCTTGTCAACACCTAGGGCACTGGCTAAAATAACCTTCCTAATTACTTCTTGTCAAAAGCACTTCCTTTGCTTCTATTTGTGCCAGGTCACTTCTTCCCATATTGTGAGTTTTTGAATAATTCAAATCCTATGCATGCCATCTGTCGGCAGTGAAAGAGTGGAGTAATTTTGCTAAAAGAATGTAATTTCACTTTATTTTGAACGAAACATTTTACTTCAGTTGTCCTGCCCAGTGCATTCTGGGTCTTTCTTACGGTCTGCCAGTGGTCTACTCCAAATTCCCATTCTCCCAGAAGCATAACCTGTCATCAGTCAGGCATTGGTGTGTTTTTCAGGAATGTGTATGGCATGCGGGAGACATAAGCCATGTCTGACTGCAGAGGTGGGCCAACTCAGTACTGGGAAATCAGTGCCATGCCTAGAAGGGCACGTGCTGTTTGCTCTGGTATCCTAAATGAAGTGAAGCACAGGAGTATTTTTAATGATTCACTCGGGTATGACGGGCATTCCACGCACAAAACTTTCCAATGACTGAACAAAATTTAACTGTGACACAAGCAACCAACATCATCTATTCGTCTGTGTGGTTTCAGGATGACGAGAGACAATTTAGATGAAATCAGATTTTGAATATCAACCAAAAATAAAACTAGGAACACGACATTAAGACAGTTTAGGGGTTGGAAATTTGTACCTATAGAGCAGGGGTCACCAACCTTTAGGGAACCGGAAGCTACTTCCTGGGTACTGATTAATGCAAAGGGCTACCAGTTTGATCCACTCTTCTGAAATACAGTGGTACCTTGAGATTCTAATGCTTTGAGTTACGAAATGTTCGAGATACGAAAGGTCTCGTGAGAAAGTTTTTGCTTTGAGATTCAAAGATTCGAAAAACACCAACAGTTCTGCTCTATTATCCACTTGTGAAGTCTGACTAGTGCTCCATTCTCCCGTTGCAGACAGTGCTAAAAGTGGCTGATATGCTTTAAAACACTTTAAATCAAGTGAAACATTATGTTTAGATGACTAATAAT
The DNA here is from genome assembly GCA_007224835.1 of Danionella cerebrum. Taxonomy (NCBI): domain Eukaryota; kingdom Metazoa; phylum Chordata; class Actinopteri; order Cypriniformes; family Danionidae; genus Danionella; species Danionella cerebrum. Next base: position 149,743 of record SRMA01027039.1, on the reverse strand, counting down.
GTGCTGTAACAAATGTTAGAGTCAAAGTGTCGTAAAAGATATAACGTTTATAAGGTGGAAAGTGCTGTTCTGTAGCGCAAGTTAGAGAAACCCTGTGACGCGCTCTCTCTCCGTTCCTTCTCACACGCTCGGCATTCTCTATGGTTGTGCTTGAAACCGTGTTGGTGTTCGTAAATTTGTGAAATATCTCGAAAAAGTTTCATACGTGGCGCCGTAATGTTTTCTGCATCAGTTCCACCTCTCGTACACGTAAAGTTTCACATTTGTGTACATATAACGTATTTTGCATGTGTTTTATTCTGTTTTATAATAATTTATTACATTAACAATGTGTAGATTTAAGGATTGAAAAAACAATTTTTCTTTTTATCAACTTATACTGTTGTTTCTGAGAGCCTTTACATGGATTAGGCGTTTTACAAGTAAAACTTTCTTTGAAATAAGAAATGTTCGAGATACGAAAGCCACCCTGGAACAGATTAATTCCGTATCTCAGGGTACCACTGCAGCAAATTTAAGGTCCCTGAGCACTGGTGAATGTGGCCATTTCAGCGTCTGTTTTGAATTATGTACGAATAACAAAATCCACCAATTGTTTAATTTTGACTTCAACTATAATGTGTAGGTTTCAAAAGGGTTATAAGTTTTGATGTTTTGTGTTTTCAATGAACATTACAAGAGTTATGGCATGGGATGATAACCGTATCAAGGTTTACAGCGGTTTGTCACAGTATTATAACAGCAAGCAAAAAAACTTATATCGTTCCTATGATATGTGCAATTTTTGTGTTGTCAAAGTGAAAACACAGGACAAGCTGTGCATGTGATCCAGCGAGACACAGCAGCAGTTTAAGTCCAGGATGGTCGAAGTAGTGAACCCCCACAACATTTTCTCCTTTTTAAAGTCATCTGCAAATTTCTGACGGCCACGGCTTTGGAAGAGGAAGGTCAACCGACATACAAAACATGCTTAAAAAGTTGTTGCTAAATGAGGCAATACATCAAATATGATTTCACATTTGCACTATTCACTAAATTCAACGTGAGTTGAACTGAAGGCGGTTTTGAAATGAACTTCTGCAAACATCTAAGTTACCGAGTCAGATTAATACACATAAGCTAACATCAATAAATTTCCTCTGGCATGTTACTGTACAGAGCAGTGACCAGCAGACATATGACCAGCGTTTCTGTGTTGAAACATTAGTACAACTCTTATGTTCAGGTGAAATTACATCATTGCTTTTAACCCCTTGCCACATTAACACCTTTTCAAAACTAAAAACAAGCGTCGATCAGCTCAGTACTACTTTGATAAATTCGAAAGTACAGGGAGAGCATTTGACAGCAAATGGATTCATATGCTTGTTATAATAATGATTTGACATCATAAATCTGTGGCTGCAGCTCCGCTTCAAACACACTGCGTGTGTGCGTTAGTGTGCAATAGTATGCATGCATCAACACTGAAAAGAAATTATTCCAGAGCATTATTTTGAGATTTTTAGCAGTACTACACAAACAGTTTTTACACACACAAAAATTAAATCATGTACCAAATCATGTTAAATCTAGTATATAACTAAATTATCACATCAATTTGTAAAAATACACTCAGTAAAAGATCAGAAAAAAGAGTAGTTACAGATCTAGCTCAAATTTCTATTTTTCTTTGTAGAGCAGTTGTAGCTTCAGCAGAAAAGGACTGAGACATACTTTTTGCAAAAGACACAACGCACAAGTGACTGCAACTTAAATTATTTACGAAGATTTCAGTTTCTTTAGTTCATGTCATTTAATTTGACAGATTGCTCTATATGTTTCATACAAAATACTGTGGTCAGTTGGGGGGAAAAAAAAAAGCTTTTTAAATTTTTTACCCAGACATTTAAATATATTATATATGGGTGTATAATATACTGTGATACTGTGAAACCGTGATATTTTGATCCAAGGTTATCCTACCATCAGAATCTTATACCGGCCAGTTATCACGCATAATTATTATGCAAAGTAATTCATCTATAAATGAGATAAGCTGCATGATCTGAAATGTGATCCGCTTCAGTTTCGTTTTAGACCCCATGTTTGTGCCATAAATGCCTTGGTGAAAAGAAAGGATAACCCTTTGACATAGAAGACCTGTCATAAGAATTCCAAATTTTTGGAGGCATATATTTGGGCAACTATGTCTTTACAACAAGTTCATTCCCCACGCACTAGCCTCTGCCTGTCACGGATTTGTCGTGACATTGTAGTTAGATTCGCCTTGGGTGAATTTCTCAGTAGTAGGCACATGGGTGAAGTTTACCGTCGTGTCTGATACTTGTGAGATGATGGCTCCTTCTACATACGAGGAGGCGTCGACCTACACAAAGAAATGTTTGTTTACGTTATGATTGCAGCAGAGGAGAGTCTTCCCTTCAGGTTGATAAAGGATGAAATCTGGGAGTTGAGTTGGCGGTAATCGATGCAGGGTCTTTGATTTTACATTTATCTCTGTGTTTATTTCTTAATACGTTTGCTTGAATTTTAACTGCAGTTACAATATCAAATTCTATAAATACATGCTACTTTGAGACATTTTTCACAGCTAAAGTATGAGCTGAAAAATGGTTTCTGAGCTAATTTAAGAGCAGTCAAATTTTCACCTGGAACACTACAGTAACGGGTGGAAGGTGAGGAGGGTTTATTCTTCTTTTTCAGAACTTTGATACTGATTTATTAATTTAGCAAAATATTTTGGTGTATTAAACACGTGTTCCCTTTTGTGCACATTTAATAATGCTTTAATGATTTGTCGACAGTAACGTGTTGAACATGTGATTAAGCGGTTTGAGCTGCAGCGGTAGACTTCGGGTGAGTGTTTCTCCAGGTGTTTCATACGTGTTGATGGAGGGGTGTTTCTGCAGGGCTCTCATTACATACTCTGTGCTCTCTGGACCTCCACCACTCAGAGCTGACTGCGATAAGCCTCTTATCGTGGGTGTATTGGTTACGTAGAACATGTAAAATATGAATGCGCTTTAAGGGAAATAGTTAACTTTGTGGCAAGTACAAGCTGTTACACAAATGTATGCTAAAAATCTGAAGAGTGCTGTTTTGTGACTTGCTTACCACTCTTTGCTGACTCAAGATGGAAACATACATCCCTCGGACAAATATTTGCCTGCACTTCACATCTGTTCAGTGCATGTGTCCACATCTTTTCGTTTGTGTACACACACACAGAGACAGTGAGTTGCATGTAAATCACATGTTCAGGTCAAAGGTCTATCTCCATGCCTGTGGGCTCAGTGAGAGTGATATATGAGAGCACGAACCTCAGCAGGTTAACGTACTTGACTCATCGCTTTCTCAACAGTGTTTGGGTGATCAATGGAAGAAAGGTGAAATCAAATGGTCCAAATTCCTTTTTTAAAGAGAATTCAAAAAGGTGCTTTTACAGAGACAATAATATAATGAATCATTTAAATTGTATAAGCACAAATATAAACCGACATCGTTTTTCGACCCCCTGGAGGTCATGTGACTTAATGTTGTGGTTTCATAATTGAATTAGTTTTAAATCAGTAATACATCTCTTAAACGATGATTGATCATAGTGAAACAAATTACCACTGAGGAGTGTTAGCACCAGACGTGCCAGAGCCCTTTGATCACTGCTTGCAGAGTAGTGTTGTATTCTTTATGAACTGATAAGGAAATCAGAGCTGCGACCATCAGAAGATGGCCCACATTGATGCCCTCCGACCCTGGTCACTGATCTGTTTAGAGTTAGCTCTTGTTGCATGCCTGCAACAAAAGAGTATCATCCTTATTAAAGAAACCTGCTCCTTGATATTCCAAGATCTCCAGGGCTTCTACAAGGGTTAGGTACTGGCAGCACTCTTTACAGCACTGTGTACGTGGCTTGGTGTGTGCATACAGTGTGACTAGATAATTAGCTCTTTTGATTACATCAGAGGCAGAATACTTCATGTCAATACACCTCATCCTTATGGGTGAGATCAGCCGGCAGAATATTTATCGAAAACGGAAAAATTGGTTCTTTGGAACCTTTGTATCTCTTAGGAGGGAAAAAGCCAGTTTTTAAATTTTAACCCTCTATAATCCTCAATTTGAAACCAGCAATATAAAACCTCCAGAATATGAAATTTAGGTATATATCACATCATTGATCTCTTTGTTGGCTACCTAACTTCTTCGTTTCTTTTCGGCTGTTCCCAGTTTAGGGGTCGCCACAGCGAATCATCTGTTTGCACCTAACTCTGTCCTCAGTATCCTCTACTCTTGCACCAACTAACGTCATGTCCTCTTTCAGCACATCCATATATCTTGTCTTTGGCCTTCCTCTCGACCTCTTGCCTGGCATCTCACACCCCTGACACTTTTCTCCATCCACTCCAACCTGCCTGCACTCGCCTCTTCACCTCTTTTCCACACTCCCCGTCACACTGTTGACCCCAAATACCTAAACACCTGCTCCTTCTTTACCTCAGCCCCCTGTAAAATTTATTTTTTCCCCTTCCACAAAAAACATGGGAAATATCAAAGTTCTCGCAGGAATTTTATTACACTTAATATATAACATTATGGTGAATAATATGAAATCATAGCATATTGTAATGTCCTCAATATCAACCAAAGCAAATATTTGTAATTTTTACATTTTTCTTATGTTTTATACAGTTAAAAGACCCAAAGGAAAACAGATGTGACAAAACGTGGACAGGGGAATGAAAAATTAATATCATGTTAATTTTATGTTTACCAAGCTCTCCCATTAAATTAGTAAACATCATTCAATCTGAAGCATAGAAACCCCCATTCCCCCACCTTCCCTAAACCCCAAGGAAAATAAAATTAATACACCATAAAATTAGAATTTCTATTTGCCTGAAGAGGTGAGGCCAACTGGCTGTTTTTACACATATAAAAGGCTACACTTGAATCATTTAAGCAACATTTTTGTAAATAATAAAAACTGGAGCAACATTTTCTGAGATAGTGTGTGGTTTACTGTTGTTCTGCAGAATTGGGAGAATATCTAACGGTCAGAAGAAATCAAAATAGAACTTTGTGGTAAAACCTCAACTTGTGTTTAGAGGAGAAAAAATGCTGAATTGCACCCAAAGTACACCATACCTACTGTGACGCATGGGGTGGAAACATCATGCTTTGGAGCTGTTTTACTGCAAAGGGACAAAGGCGACTCATCTGTGTAAAGGGAATAATGATTGGGGCCACAAGAGAAAAGCCAACTTCCATCAGCAAGGGCTTTAATGAAATTTTGATGGGTAAATTTTTCGATATTATCAAAAACACACCACCTGGGGAATGACGGGTCAGCTTCAGATTTCAAGGTCCTGGAGTGGCATAGCCAGTCTTCAGATCTCAAAACATCACAGCTGTAAAGGCATTGCCAACAAGGGATGTATAAGTAGTATTGAGATTTAGTTATAGACCAAATTCTTATTTTCCACTATGTCATTTTGTGAAATTGAGGTGAACCTATGATGAAAATTGCAGACCTTTAGCCTTTTTATGTGGGAGAACTTGACCATTTTGTGGCTTCCTCACTATACGTTTGTAAAAACGATAGAATTAGAATCTATTTTAGCATTTCAAACCTAAACACTTAATGGATTTCATTGTTAAAGCAAAAGAAAGTGATTTTAATCTTAATCCAGGGTTGTTGTTTAATTTTAATGACAGGCCAATTTAGTTGTCTGCCATTCACTAAAGTGCAAATGATCTTGTTTTGAAATTTACTTTTATTGATACTTGGCTTCACTTATTGTTTATTCTGCCTATCAAACGTCAAAAGAAGTGCATAACTCACCTTTCATCAATACCTTTGGGCCAAAGGAAATGTCAAGGTAATGAAAGAGGATTGTCTTTTCCTTTCTCAAGCTTTTCCACTGCATGAGTAGCCAGAGCACTAATTAAAAATATGTTGCTCGCTTACTGATCCTAGTCTCCCAACAGGAACCAATGAGTCAAAACAGATCCCATGCGCCTCAGAAAACAACAAAACATTGATGAGGGTAAAAAGGTGGACAGGACACAAAACAGCAACAGGAAATTGCCTGCAGCGTAAACAAAAACCACTTTGGGGACTTAATTTTAACCATGTTTCCTTTCTGTAAACGTTTGGTTAAAAACAATGTCTACAACAAAAGGTTCAGAATATAGATGGCTTGTATTTGGTTGCACAATCATTAAGGTTAATCTATCAGACTAATAACTCCACGAATAACTTCCTCTTGGCTCAAACTCACCCATTCAGGGGCACCTAGGATCTAGGATCATTAGGAAGTTTATTAAAAGGGACATGTTTCCGAGTCTAATCAGTTTTCTCTGCAGTAGGAAATCACTGTAAATCTGTGAACGGAGATGAGATCTGGTAATCAGACACCACCAGTTTCTGAACCATTTTCACAGCAGATCGATTTTAGCCTATTTCCATTAGCCTTGTTACCTTTTTGGATAATTTTTGGAAAATGTCTCATATATGGAAATATATGTGTTTTGTACAAATCCATTCAATGATTGATGAAAATTTATACAACTGCCAAAAAGTGGGTAACACTGTGACCAGCTTTGAACTGGACCAAAAGTCCCTATATGCTACTAAATCATGTAACCGAAAAAAATTGCATAAAAGCTAGACACGTCTCCAGATCTGCGATAAACGCATATAAAATCCATGTAAATGTATAACAGGGTCATATTTTGCACTGTATGAAATAGCAATGCATGTTGTACTTTTGGAAATTTTCCAGTATTTCTTGTTTTTACTATCAAAAGCCACAGCCTCAAATTCCATTTCTCTGCTTCCTCAGAACAGAACGGAACGGAAGATTGCATCTATTAACCTGGTAGAGATACTTTAAAAGTTAAAGTATATCTTAAAATTATGGATGGTCTGCAGATTGGGATGCGGCTGGATTCTGAGTTTCATGTTGGAGCTGCGCTTAGAGATATAACAGCCACTAAAAGTCCCCAAAGACAAGTCGACAACACTGGCAAGAACGATATACAATAACATAATGTAAACATTTTTATAAGTAATAACATATTTGATCCCAGCTTGTTCAGTGCCAGCTGGTTTTCTTCCAGACTGCAGTTAGCATGTTCTCCCCACAATTGCATGGGTTTACTTCAGGTAAACTGGTTATAAATTCCTATTTGGAAAGAATGTGACAATCTGTCTAGGTTGTACCAAGAACCCGCCCTGCAGAACCCTGTGACTTGGTGGAATAAACGGGTGAAGACGATGAATTGAACAATCACATTTACATAAGTATTCACATCCTGTGGTCAGCACGTAGTTGAGGCACCTCACACGTCTTTTAAAATATGATACCCACAAGCTTGGCACAGTCATTTTTGGCCAGTTCCACCCATTCAATGCAATACCTCTCAAGCTCAAGATGGTTTTAGCCATTGTAGGTCTTTCCGGAGATGTTAGAGTCTGGTCTCTAGTTTGGCCACTCACAAGGCATGTTTCCATCCAAAGATGAGATTGCGCAAAACTGGAATATCACATAAAATATTTGTGAATAAAGCACCGTGTCATTCCAAGTCCAAAAAACAATATCGTCACTTCCTGATAAACTGGCACCAAATATCAAGAGAAACATGGAAGTTGCAGCATTGGGAGAAGGACTTTTTCGGGTAAATAATAACTTACTTGTATCTTAGAACAGGTAGACCAAACGCGTGATCTTGGTTTTGGCGGCGAGAGACTGCCCTTTGGGAATGCAACCGGTCAAGATCCCAAACTACTTTGATGTCAGACTTTGACTAAGGAATTTTAGAATGACCAGGTGTTGTGCAATGAAATTGGTTCGTTTGTTGGTCCATTAACCCTATAAAAACTACGGGAGCGCCTGCGATGCCATTTGCACATAAATTTTTAAATGGCTGTAAAACTGGAACCGCATAAGATAGAGCAATAACTCTTTTTGCATCGTAAACAGGAGTTAGTCTTACATATAAAATATGAAACATGCCTCATGAATTCTTTTTTTTTCACAAGTGGGTGTGTAGAAAACCAGTAAAAAGTCCTTCAAAGGCTTACACAGTAAAGATATTATAATCCACACTGTCGGTGTTAACAGCACTTCCGATGAAGGATATTTCATCATCATTCCTGCAATACTACCTGTAAAATTACCAGTCATCATCTTCCTGGGACTTTTAACACGGCGAAATTTTTTGGCACAGACTCGGTACCTATATCTCTCCTAAGCATCCCATAAAATCCCTTTTGCCATCTGTGAGGGGCATCAGGCCAAAAAAGCCACACAGGGGTGAAGAAGACTCCCTTCATGTGTGAGGTGCCTCTTTGTGTTATTTTGGACAGGAAGTGTAACAAATCCAATCACAGCTCTTTTCAGTGCAGTACAATACTGTTGCACTGTAAATAGTTTGTGTTGTAGCTAATTTTGGCCAGGGAGGGACTGTCACGAGCGACGTTAGTTCTCCAAACCATGCTTTGTTGGGTCACATGGGCGCAACCAACAGCAAGTCGGGCTCGTCCTCCCGGGCCTTGCACAGCACGTATGCTAGTTGGCTCACTGGGGGAAACGCGTAAAGGCATTTCTTCCAGGGGCAAGCGATATGCCAGGAGTGAGGCGCCTGACCGGGGGACAGGGGTCTCTAGCACTCCTCAAAACCTGGGGGGTTTTACGAACTGACCCCACGCCATCAGCTAAGGCCTCGGAGGAATCGAAGCTTCAGTGTCCTCTTCCTCGAGAAGGATCTCCTGTGTGTGCGGCAAGGGAGAGTGTTGCAGTAAAAACACTCGTATTCTTGCTTCACGAGAGCAACGCGGTGTGTTTGAGCCCAAACACTCATGACTGTCTTCCGACGAGACCCACCTCAGCCAGGAGTGTTACAGATTTGCCCATCGCAGTGAAAAATAGACGATTCAGAGCAAAACTGGAATACTGGACAGACTCTCGCTGTCAATCAGAGGTGCCGCGGTTTGGTGGCTTGACTATCTGGGCTAGCACAGCTACACCTTGTGCTGTGTTAAGCAACTATGGATATTTCAGCTGAGAATAAGCATTGAATTCAGAGGATGGTAACCAATCGCTCCGAGTAAGAAAGTAGAATGAGTGTAGAGTCAAGCGCTCCTCTTATAGAGCGGCTGATTGCTTATCATCTACACTCGCAAATTAATTTGCCTGTTAAATACTCTGTACCACCTCCCAGGTTCGGTAAGTCCCATAGTCGAGAAACTCAGAAATACATGAGAGTTAAAAAGAAAGCTCAAGTTTTAAATCAGAGAATCTTCCAATTCAAAGGTTCTTAAAGTTTTTAATGTTTTTAAAGTGATTATTTAAGTTACTTTAAGGGTTTACTACAACGTAAAAGTGAATCATAACATTTATTTAGTAGTATTTTGTTATATGTAGACTTTACTCTTGGGTAAGCAGACAAATTCAAGGGGATTAATATAGATTTAAATAAATGTAGAGGAGTTGCAGAACCATGGCGAAAACTTGGAGCCAAAGGAGCTAAGAACCTTTGCGTTGATATCCCAAAAGGTGGCTCATAGCTCCCGAGGGTCCAGGGTGGAGATGGAGGGTCTGATACTATGGTCAAAACCCAAACCAGGCTAGTCACAGAGGTTTCAAAGGGACCACTCTATTTACATGATGGAGAACCTTGGTGAAGCAGTTGCAATAAACTACTGCACGGAGGAGGGGAAGGAGAATGGAACAGCACAGAAAGTGGAATGGTGTGGCAACCTCCCCAATCACTCTCCTTGCATACTAAAGGAGGGTGATTCTATAAACCAGTAATGAAATTGACTAAGTGATTATTCCAGTGGAAAATATTATCCAATTCCTTGGCAGATTGGACGAGTTCAGTTAGCATTATTTGTAGGATTGTCATGGGAGAAGTTTTCAGTGATAAATTAAAGTGATCTATGTCCGGTTGACCGGTTTGGGATGCTATTTAAAGAATCAGAAGCGTGAACAGAATGTTACTGTGTTTTATTTCAAAGTATCATGGCTGACAAAGGACTTTCAGTAATCCTTCCAGGACCGGACCCCCTTTATAGCTGAACATCATTGAGGGATGAGTTGTGACCAGACAAGAGGCCGATATCATATTGCTGTAAGTGCTCATTAGAGTGAAACATTAGCTTGTTCTTGGCTGCCTTTGAGGGAAACTCTTCTTTGATTTGTACCCACAGCTGATTGGTGACCTCCGCCAACAAGGTCATCTTCCCGCGGTGGCCAGTGGCATTTTGACAGAATTTATGTGGATTCAAAGAAGGGCTACTTGAATCTTCTCAAAACTATTTTTCCCCATAGACTGAAGGCTGACCTTTATGAGGTGGGGACCGTTTGCTTCGGTGATAAACGTCTCACTGGCACTTAATCTAATCGTTCTAATGAACAGTGAGTAATCCTAGCTAAAACACTCTATCTGGGTCCCATTAATTGCGCCTTTGAGTGCGTCATCACTGGATGACATCACTGGCACTACTGAAAAATGGTCAAAGGGGACTAGATTCAGGAAACAAAAAGGAATCAAGAAAGAGGATGATGTTGATATCACTTAAAGCCTTTAATATAACGATGAGGACATGCCAGGAAGTCTGATATTTTCAAGAATACCCCAGAATATAAATTATTGTCTATAACACCAAACTTTTTAACAGTGTTGAGTATAGGGTTGGGTAAAAAATATTGATTCTCCAATTTTAATCGTTCTTCAGTTTATAGATTCGGGAAATCCCAGAATCGATTACTTACACGTGTGCTTCCCCTTAGAGGATATAAATATTCGTTTCTCGTTAGAATAAAAGTTTATTAGTAATGTAGATGTGTATTTCAGTAATAAACGTAAGCAGGAGAGCTTCAGTTACCAGTTGTTGTTTTTTTTTTTCAAAATATCGATCCAATATCTGCAAAATTAGCATTTTAAATGAAATATTTATAGCTAATCGAATCAAAACCATAAAAACAAGAATCGAAAGCAAATTACTTTCAAATGTAATTCAATTATTGGTTCCTAAAGATCAAATGGGGAAGATGGGATAGCAATTTAAAAGATTAGAACAATTTGGGAAATGAATGAATTTACCTATTTTTGATTTCAGGCAGTACCCACTTTAAAAATTTTTTGCAGAATTCCACAAATGTACAGAGATAGATTTCTACAAACTAGTAAAGACAAGATCCACAAATAAACAAATACAAACAAAAACATATTTGTGAAGCACATTTAAAATTCTATGAATTTATTTAGAAATGTCTGTGCTCCTTTGTATTTTATTTATTTGTGTCGTTATTATTGATATTCAGTTATTACATTCAAATCACATCAAATGTGTATTTTTGTATAATATATTTTACAGTCTGGAAGTTACTGCTTTTTGTGCTTTGCGGGGCATTATTCATTCAGAAATTTGAGGCTTATCCATGATTACATCTATGTAACAGGGCGAATGACACACAAAGGTAAGATTGACACTGAACTGAAACTGTACTCAGATGGACATTGTCGTCCCTCATAAGCAGCATCACAGGCGTAAGATTTTATTTCTTTTATTTTCATAAATTTATTGAGCCGTAGAGATGAACCACCGGCCTGACTTCACTGTAGGGATTCTGCCTTTTGACACTCAGGCTCGATGAGTCACATATGAGTCACTATCCCTTCACTTCCTTTTAGCCTAAAATAGAACAAAGCATGATTATCTGTCTCAGATACGTGTATGAGAATCAATGCAATTCATAGTTTTATGACTTTTGTTCTCTAAACCGGTTCATGAGCCTTACTGTCAAATAAGGCATACATACGGTGTTAAGGAAAGAGAAGGGAACTCTGCTGAGTTTATTTAAATATAAAACGAGTAAAAAAAAACACACAGGATGATGTTTACCAACTGGGTTTACAGAATAAAACTAGTGGGGTGTATTCTAAGACCTCTTCGTTATTGCTCATTCATAGAACTTTTGTTCCCTTTCAGTCGGTACCTGAGACGTTTAGTCGATGACCGACTGAATGGGAGCTGATCTCCATGGGAGATTGGACCGAATTGTTTAACGGGCAAATTGATTTGCAGGCGTGAGTGATTGATTAGCAATCAGCCGGGTATAAGACCGGGCGTAACGCACGCTTCAGTATGCGATTTTCCTTCGGAGCGGACTGAGTGTGTCTCTCCTCTCTAAACTTTGACGCTAAACCGCCAGTTAAGATCGAGGTTGCTTACCTAGCAAATACAGCGTGGTCCTCTGCTAGCCCAGTATAGCACGCCGCTGTCGCTGCGCCTCAGTCTTTTCCGGCGTGACCTTGCTGACGATCTGCTCTCCCTCGCAGCATCGGAAGGGGCGCTTTCTTCGGAGTCCTTCAGCTCACCGCTGCTCTCCAAGGCCGCGGCCGCTATTGGGCTCGAGGTGCAAGCACCTTCCAGCTCAGGGCCGTCGCGGTTGGATGACTGGTTCTTAGGTAAGCGCCGGGGCTCCGCCCCCCGCGCTCCTGAAGTTCCTTTCTTCCCGGAGGTGCACGAGGAGCTCACTAAATTCTGGCGGGCTCCCCTGTCTGCCAGGGCTTCCAGCTCCTCCCCCTTCACCACCTTGGATGATGCAGCAGCTAGGGGGTATTCTGCGATTCCCCGGGTGGAGCAGGCTGTCGCGGTGCACTTGCCCCGGCAGTGCTGCCGCTTGGCGGTCTCGTCCGACTGTTCCCTCCAAAGCTGGTAAATTTTCGTCAGCCCTGATGGCGAAAGCTTACTCAGCTGCGGGTCAAGCTGCTGCATCGTTGCATGCTATGGCGACCTTACAGGTCTTTCAGGCCAGGGTCCTCCGTGAAATGCACCAAGGGGGTGGTGACCAGCAGTCTCTCAGAGACTTGCGCTCGGCCACTGATTTAGCGCTTCGTGCTACTAAATCAGCTGCGCTGAACATTGGTCGCACGATGTCCACACTCGTGGTCCAGGAACGCCATCTCTGGTTGGAGCAGGCGACTATGCTTCCCGAAGACCGTAACAGGTTTCTGGATGCACCTGTCTCACCAGATGGCCTCTTTGGCGTCGCCGTGGATGATTTCACGTCAAAGTTCTCCACGATCAGGAAACAGGCAGAGGGTCTGGGTGAGCTCAAGGTCCCGCGCCGGAAGCGACGGCGTTCCGTTGCTTCTGCGCCGGACCCCTCTCCGCCTGTTCACTGCCAAAGAGAGCGTCCTCCATCACGGTCTGTGCCTTCGACCTCTGGTCCGAGGAAGACCCCTGCACGACGGAAGACACAGTCAACCTCGGAGGGTTCTCGAAGGCAGACGAGAGCTTCTAGTAAGAAGGGCCCCTGAGGTTGGCGACTCGGGAGGTCATGAGCTGTCTTTCGGGTCAAGTCACCGACCCAACTCCCCTGGGAGGGGGGGAGTCCACCACACACTCCTCGCTGCCGTCCTTCGGGACGGCGGCACCTATTGTGTCAAAGACAGATCTCATGTACTTCCCGAGAATAGTGGAACCGCATGCCCTGCGGTCTGGGGTTCATCTTCCTCGGTCTCCGACGAAGACCCAGACTTGGGCGCGTGTTCCACTGGCCATGGCAGAGAGCGCGGGGGCTTAGTTACCCTTCCCTCATCTGACCATTTCCCAGGGTTCGTTCCTGGTGATTCCGCCTTCAAGTCCGCCTCTTGGCGGCCCCGCCTTGGCGACCATCGGCACGTCCCGACCAGTACCCCTGTCAGCTTACCTGGGAGCCTGGCGGAAGCTTCCCGGGGTCTCACAGTGGGTGGTCCGGACAATCCGGCAGGGCTACACGATTCAGTTCGTGAAAGCCCCAGGTTTCGAGGCGTAGTGCACTCCCCTGTCCCCGGACAGGCGCCTCATTCCTGCGAGAGGAGATCGACGCCCTTTTGACAAAAGGAGCTGTCGAGTCTGGTCCCTCCAGCCGATATGGAACGCGGGTTTTACAGCCCATACTTCCTGGTCCCCTAGAAATCAGGCGGGCTGCGACCAATCTTGGACCCGAAGCGTCTGAACCGAAGCCTGGCCAAGCTTCGGATGTTGACGGTCCGCTGCATTCTACCGTGCATCCGTCCTGGAGATTGGTTCGCGACAATCGACCTGAAGGACGCGTACTTTCAGGTAGAAGTGGTTCCGAGACACAGACCCCTTCTAAGGTTCTGTTTCAAGGCCATGCATACCAGTACAAGGTCCTACCCTTCGGTCTTGCCCTCCCCGCGCACCTCACGAAGGTTGCCCGGGCCGCTCTTGCCCCGCTCCGCCGGGCAGGCATTCGGATCCTGGACTACCTCGACGATTGGCTTTTCATAGCCTCGTCCAGGGACCAGTTGATCCGACACTGAGGCAAGGTGCTTCAGCACTTAAACCGATTGGGTCCGAGGGTCAACTGGGAAAAGAGTTGCCTCACTCCTGTGAGAGTCATCTCCTTTCTCGGGATGGAGCTGAACTCCGAGAGCATGCGGGCGCACCTGTCGGTAGATTGCGCCCGGGCCTTGCTGGCCGCCTTATTCGCGGTGTCCTCTCGACAAGTGGTGAGACTGAAGTTACTTCAGAGGCTCCTGGGGCATATGGCAGTCGCAGCCTCAGTGATTCCACTCGGGCTCCTGCTTATGTGACCACTTCAGCTATGGCTTCTCTCGCGAGTTCCAACTTGGGCATGGCGTCGGGGAGCTCTTCGTCTGTCCGTGACAGACGCGCTCCCTCACCTGAAGGTCTGGAAGTCAGTACGATTCCTGCGAGCTGGAGTGCCCCTAGTGTGCATCATCCAGTCACGTAGTGGTCACCCGACGCCTCCAAGACCGGTTGGGGCGCCGTGTGCGGTTCCCACCGAGAGTCCGGTTCCTGGAACGGACTGGTTTCTCGCTGGCACATCAACCGTCTCGAGCTAGTAGCAGTGATCCTCCGGGATCGGCACATGCTGGTCAGGACTGACAGCACTGCGGTCGTAGCGTACATCAACCACCAGGGCGGTGTGCGCTCCCGCTTCCTGCACTACCTCGCCCAACAGCTGCTCCTCTGGAGTTAGAGCGACTTCCGTCGCTCGAGCCTATATCCCTGCGGAGTGTAACAGGATCGCGGTTCCGCCGTCCAGATTCCACCCCTCATCAGAAGATTGGCGACTCCATCCTCGGGCTGTTTAGCAGATTTGGGACATCTTCGCGAGGCCCAGGTACCTGCTGCCTCCCGTGAGAATACCCATTGCCGGCTCCTATTCCTGTCCCTGGCTCCTCTCGGGACAGATGCGCCGGCTCACTGCTGGCCCAGGAACAAACGCTTATATGCGTTTTCCCCAGTGAAGCCTCCTAGCACAACCTCTGTGCATGGTCAGGGGGGACGAGCGCGGGCTACTCTTCGCCCTCTTCTGGCCGAACAGAGTATGGTCTCCAGACCTCTCTGCGCTCGTAACAGCCCCCCCTTGGCCGATCCCCTTGAGTCCAGATCTGACTCAAGGGGGGGGATACAGGCACCCGCGGCCAGACCTCTGGGCCCTACTTGTATGGCATATCTGTCCGCGGTGGACCCCGAGCCTCTACCACCCCTCGCGGTGACTACCTATACCATGCGTTAGCCCCCTCCACTGAGTGTGCTACGCTGGCAAGTGGGGTCGGTTCATCGAATGGTGCTCTTCCCACCAGGAAGACCCCGGGACATGCCCCATCTGAGTCGTGTTGACCTTCTCCAGGAGAGGTTCGATCGGGGGCTGTCCCCATCGTCCCTCAAGGTCTACGCCGCCGCTATTTCCGCCTTCCACCTTCGGGTCGAAGGGAAATCAGTGGGCAGCCACAAACTGACGGTGAGATTTCTCAAGGGGGCTAGACGCCTCAGGCCTTCTAGACCACCCTTTATCCCCTCTTGGGACCTCTCCGTCGCCCTTACTGGGCTACGGAAGTCTCCATTTGAGCCCTTGCACTCAGCGGAGTTGCGAGTCCTCTCTCTGAAGACCGCCCTCCTGCTTGCGTTGGCCTCAATTAAGAGGGTGGGAGATCTGTCGAATCCTGCCTGGAATTCGGCCCTGGCGATTCCTTGATTACCATCAGGCCCAGGCCCGGATTCATCCCCAAGGTCCCATCCGTCCCCTTCTGGGACCAGGTGGTGACTCTGCAAGCTCTGCCCCGGGAGGAGGCAGACCCAACCCTGGGTTCTCTATGTCCTGTGCGAGCTCTCCGGATCTACCTGGACAGAACCCGGGAGCTTCGTATCTCCAAGCAGCTCTTCATTTGTTTCGGAGGCCAGCGTAAGGGTTCCGCTGTCTCCAAGCAACGGCTGGCACATTGGATCGTGGAAGCCATTAGCCTTGCTTATGAGGCGTGTGAGGTTCCCTGCCCTCTCCATCTGAGGGCCCACTCCACTCGCGGCATCGCTGCCTCGTGGGCGTTGGCCAGAGGGGCTTCACTCGCCGACATTTGTCGAGCTGCGGGTTGGTCTACACCGGATACTTTCATCAGGTTCTATAACCTTGATGTTGGCTCTGTCCCCTCCGCGGTCCTGAGTGGTGGCAGGTTCCCTCAGGGGACGGAGCAGGTGTAGTAGCTTGCAGTACTCTCTTAAATGAGCAGTACACATCTTGTGCCCCCCCACCTTGGGGTGGCTCTTCTTCCTCCCCCCTTCGGCATCTGACTGTGCGGAGCAGTCAGCTCTGCTAGGTTCTGCTCTGGAGCTTGCTTCGGCCTGGCCCCAGCAGAACTAGGGTCCGGATCTGGGAGTCCCCCTTTTTATTGGTGCTCCCTTTCTGTGTATTTTTTCTACAGCTCCCCCTCCAGGCGGCTAGAAGGAACCCGTCCCGTTACCCCCCTGCCTTGGTGAGTAACGATGACTTACGTCTCTGCCACTCTCTTGTCTGCAGAACGTCTTCGCTGGTAGCCCTGCGGGTCTCGGCGCGATCTCCGCGCACCCCTCTCCACGATGAGGGGTGCCCTCCTTCTGGTCGTCTTCGCAACAACCGAGTACAGCTTACGCTCTCAGTGTTGGACGACTTCCCCGTCAATGAAAATTCCGGGCAGGGGCAGAAGGAGTCCCCATTCAGGTATTACAGCTTAATTCACTAACCTTCTCCAAGTTTAGTGCTGGCCTGTTTGGATGGACTTCGGGCATGGCGCTTTTTAGAGGCTCCCATTCAGTCGGTCATCGACTAAACGTCTCCGGTACCGACTGAAAGGGAACGTCTAGGTTACTTGCGTAACCCCACGTTCCCTGAATAGGGAACGGAGACGTTTCCTTTCTGCCATGCCTTTGAAGTCGGGAGACTGAGGCGCCGGAGGTAAGTAGGTCGGCTCCTCAGGAAAATCCCATACTGAAGCGTGCGTTACGCCCGGTCTTATACCCGGCTGATTGCTAATCAATCACTCACGCCTGCAAATCAATTTGCCCGATAAACAATTCGGTCCAATCTCCCATGGAGATCAGCTCCCATTCAGTCGGTCATCGACTAAACGTCTCCGTTCCCTATTCAGGGAACGTGGGGTTACACAAGTAACCTAGACGTTTTTATAGGAGCCATCAATTGCAAGCTACAAGATACAAAGCTGTATCTTTTGGCATATGAAACAAAACACTACTGTAAAAAAAATAAGCGACTGAAAACTGCATTTATTAAAGACAGCAATGTGAATCACAGAACTATGTCATATGCAAGGGCGGCACGGTGGCACAGTGGGTAGCACTGCATGACCCCAAAACGGGAATAAACGGGTTGGAAAATGAATGAATGTCATATGCAGACCTCCAGCAGTAATGATGCGATGGAAAAACATCACTGCATTGATTGTTGCTCTGTTCCAGGGTGTATAGCTAAGCATCTGTTATGCCTAGTGTAACCCAGTGTGTTATTTTGCTGTATTTGTTTTTGTTTAATTTGAAAGGGTTCAATTCAATGTTGAAATGAATGTTAACCTAAGAGGATTTTTTTTGTTATTTGGAACTCGGAAAAAGTGAAGCGGCTAACGAGCCTCACCGCACCCAAGCCCAGATCAGGCCTGCAACGCAAACTGATGGTTTGAACATTTATGCCGGCTTAGGGTTATTGTCCGAACATTTTTTTGGGGTTTATTTACTTTTTTGTGATTGTTCGTGCACGTTGTTCATTTGTGGGACCTGTGTACATTAAATGTAATTCTGGTAAACTTACGTGAAAGTGTTTGTTCTGATGAGAATCATTGTTATAAAACTTTGAGAAATCCCTTATTACGTAATGATTCAACAGTAAATCATTTACCTAAATATTAGAGAACCTGATAACACCTTAAAACAGTGAAAAAGGTGTTACACTACCATCAGAGCCTATTCTATTCTGTGCTCACATAATACTGATTTGGAGCAAACAGAGAAGATAAATCATGTATGTAAACATCTTCTTAATGCTTTATCAATGCTCTGCTGGTTGTATTTCTTAATATTATGTTATTTTATGCTATTTTTAAACTCTGTTGCACCTAAAATAATCTTGGGCGGTTTGGTTCATACCAATATTGGTTCATATCAGCCGTGTTTCACCACCACCATTACAATCACTTACAGTGTTTACAGAGCATTTGTGGCATGTGCGTCTGCAGCAAAATTATGCTGTTGCTGTTTGGAGCTGGTCCGTGGGTTGACCGTGACTGTGCTTACTGGTACCAGTGAAGATAACATTAACTTGTGGTTTATTTCTTTATTCTTTGGTGCTGAACTCTCACTTTATTTGTTGCATTACATGGATGAAGCATTTAATTCGACCTATAAAATTCGTGAGCTTCGAATATGCGATCCTCACGTGGCTGACATGGTGACCATGCGGTTGTTAACGCAATTAGCAATCTTTTTTAACAAAATGAACTTAAAAATCCTTACCACATTGGGAAACAAGAAAGAACCCTCTTCATTGTTGATTAAAAGAAGGGTTAATAAACTCTCGTTCACATATACCATTCAATGAGACACACACAGACGAAGATTTGTCTCAAATGAACCGATTCGTGAGCTCAAGCATCAGTGACTCTTAAAGGTACAGAGCGCAACACTTACCTCCCTACACCTCTGCTCATCTGGGATTTTTCTTTGTCTACCACTTTGGGTTTTAACTAGAACTGTGCCTTTGGTCTTGAGAGCCTAAATCTCTGAACCATGACGTTCAACAATCCTTTATTTCAAGTTATCAGAGAGTTGTTTGCCAGTCTTTTAAATAATTTTTTAGGATTTAATTCACCTCTGTTTTTGGATGTCACCGAGGTAACCAAAAGCGATAAGGTATTAAAATGCCTACATTTATGCACATACTTATTTTTGTTCCATTACATCATATAAAATTAATTTCACTTATCAAATATCACTGTTTTTGTCTCATATGTGATATATTTAACTGAAATTTCTTGTCCAGTCACCTAATGATTAATATAAGGAAATCATTAAAAATCAATTAATAACTTAAAAACAAATATTTTTCATGTAAAAATCTACATCCATATAGTTCCATGATATGTACAAAATCCAGTTCATTACCTTTTTAAATTATTCCTAGATTTTTTTCCCACTCTTTTATCATTCCCATTTTGATCTACTATGATGAAGGTAGTGGTTCATTTACAAAAGTAGATGTTGACATATTGACTACACAAATTCATGTTAACTGCAGAGACCCAGAAACATGTCCATGCTTGTGTCTTTTACCTGCATGTAAACTTTTGAAATGTGAGCAATGCACCAATGCAAAGCAAGCGGGTAGATGCAATCAGTCAAACTCACCATTTCTCTTCTTTAAATGAAGCCTTGCTGTCCTTCTACTTGCCTCTTTTTTCACCGTTCCCAACTCTTCCTCAGTGTCTCTTAGTTGCTGAAGCATTAACAAGCAGGGCTGCATTCCTGTAGGGCTAGGTTCAATTCTTTTCAAGCAAAACACAACTAGCTCCACAGTTCCCATGAGCTTATTCTTGGCCCATATTGTGGTTAGCTGTGAAAACATTAGCGTGCATTAGAAGACCACAGGTTATCAGAAGACATTCTAAATGCTTGTTGAGTCCCATTAGGAATTTTCTCTTTACAGTCAAAGGTGCTTTTGGTTTAAATTCAAGAATAATCTAATAAACAGGTAGAGCGATGTTGAAGGGTCACTTTATTAGGAACAGCTTGCTATTCAAGTCAAGTGCACTTTTTTGCAAATGCTTCAAAGCAGGTTCAAAGAAAGAGGAGCCTTCTGTCGATTGATTCTATTATAAATTTGGTTTGTGGGAGTTTAAAAACCCTGTTACGCCCCTAATCCCCAGTTAAGATGATTGGCTCACAGAGTGCACATTGAAGTATGTGGTCAGTTTAGAACAAAAAGAAAGAAACAGAATGGGACTTAGAAAGTTGAATATATACAATTTTTTTTTACCACACCAAAATGACAATAGCCACAGTGTTGTTTTTGACAACCGTCTTAGATTTAGTCTTAGACTTTTGGACTGAAATGCTGATTAGTTTTAGTCAAATTTTAGTCACTTCTCTATGTGATAGTTTTAGTCTAAAAAAAAAAAAGTATAGTCTTAACAAATTCATTTAGGTGAATAAGTATTGGAGATTGCTGCTGGACAGTGTCACACATGAGTTGTGAAAATAGCAGCCGATCTATGAGAGGAATATATGGGAAAACTTACTAATTTGTAGACTTACTATGAAATTTATCACGAGCCGATTGTCGAGTAACATTACGTAGGCTATACGATATGTTAACAGCACTTGTAACTTACCTTCGAAAAAATATCCTTGTGGTGAGCCTTCAGGTGCCGCTTAAGGTTGGTAGTATTTTTTCCACCTACTTTTATGGCCACATTTGTTACCGTCTTCCTTCACAATACACACTGTTTTATTTTCTACTGGGTTATATTTAAAATACACCCATATATCGTCGCTACGTTTGCGACAACCAAGCCCCTGTGTTGAAACTGCTGCCATTGTGGTCAATTGTCTGTGATGAGTGACAACAGTGTGATGTGTTGAGCACGTTGTGCGCTGCATGCCAGGTGATGAGCGTGACCAAATAAGGATAGAATGCAGCAACAGATACTTTTTAGGTTTTAATTGATACGCACATTAATCAGAAATGTCATACATTTTAAACATCTGACAGACCACCCACTAACATTTTCGTCCATTCTCGTCTCATCAACGAAAACTAACACAAGTCTCATCATGTTTTAGTCATCAAAGAGCAATGTCTATCTCATCACCGTCTCGTTATCGTAATGAAAAAAAGTGACGTCAACAATGATTTTGTCATTGTCATCGTTGACGAAAACAACACTGAATAGCTAGAGGTCACAACAAAAATAATTCTATAGAGAGCACAAAGATACTTTGAGCAATTTTATTCCCCAGGACTCCGGGAGAGGGGGAAAGCAAAAAAAACAACAACTGTGAAATAGCGGCAAAATAAATAAAAGCTCTCTAACTGATCTCCAACCACTTACCTAAACTACAACAAAAGAAAACTCAAAATCTTCAGCGATAAACTTCACTACCTAAATCAAAATATGTATGGTGCGTTTGAAGCTAACAACTAACTACTGAACACTTAAGTATAAAAATAATTCATGAGACAAATGCTCACACAGCATGTATAGAAAAAAAAGACAAGCAAAGATTTGCTTTATGTCTCTCTCTCTCTCTCTCTCTCTCTCTCTCTCTCTCTCTCTCACTTTCTGCTTGTCGCACCCTGACTGGGAACAACCCAACGAGAATAAAGTACATAGACTTGATGCCTGGGGAAGAAGGAGAACCTGTGAAGGCTGTTAAGTCCATGACACTAACCACCTCAATTTAGTCCTTGCTTGCAAGGAACTGACTTGCTATGGAAGGGGTTCCCATAGTCTGACAGATTACAAAAAGAAAACATTTCAACATTTCAGAAGTTCAACATTTTAAGCATAAATACTTTAATATTAATGATGCACTATACTATGCTATCCTGTCACTAGAGGGCACCTTTCCAAATCAATATAATTTGATCAGTGGTGCAGTTGCAATATCGTCAATGTCAATATCTCATCGAAATATGTTATATAATAAAACATGGAAATAAAACATAAAACATCTGTAATACATTATCTGCGTCACAGAAATGTTCCAAACCCGGCCATTGCAGTCTCAGGGTTTTCCATGTATCGCACATATGAAACAAGAAAGCTCACAGGAATAAGCAGAGGAGGTTTTTCTTTATTGACAACACATGCTGCAACGAGAGGAGCATTCACCGTGTTGAAGAACTTTACTCTCCTAATCTGGTTTACTTAGGCTTCTCTGTCGACCATTCCTGGCTACAACAGCCACAATCATTCCGCCTCAAGCCACAGAGCGAGTGCTCAGGGACCTGTGTGGACACCTGGGCACTTTATGAATGCAAACCTTCTTGAAATAGAAAATAACTCCAAAATACTTCCAATATTTCACCACAAACACTCACTAGGATTTTGGGCCATTGAAAAAACCAATGGCGTTGTCTTGGCTATAAACAAACTAACCCTCTCTTTCAGAAAGTGCTCTCGCACAATAAATCACGTCTTTTTATAAGTTATTGGAAAAGTAATACACAAAAGACATAGCTGCTTGAGATCTAACAATGGATTTAAAAAAATGAACAATAACTAAGTAATTCTATTTTCAACATGCTGTAAAATAAAGTACTACTTTTTAAGTAATAATCAATAAAGTTATAATCAATAAAAGCCAGTTGTTTTTTTTTTAGATTACAACTACGGGGAAAAAAATCCGGAATTTCTTCCTTCCCTCTCTAATATGCTTATCAGTAAATGGCAACTCAGAATCTCATTACAGCTGGCAGGAGCCGGCGCCAGAGATCAACGCTCCACTACAGAACTCTACTGCATAGAAATCAACTGTTCCGCGCTTTTGTGTACACACACTTGACTGAATTACAGTACATGCACTGTAACCCAACGGTCTTGTGATGTTCCAATAAAATAAACAGATCTATACAGACAGGAATCCCACGCAGATGTCAGTTTAGATTCTTCTGAGAAGACCTCACACCGACAACCCAAGAGAAAATAGACAAAACTTACTGAAACGCAGAGCAAAGATGAAGCAACAATTTGTCCTCTGAATAATAGACAAATATATTAGACAAATGAATGTGATCGAAATTATTAGAAAATAGCTATTTATTTATTTTAATAATACTGATAATATCTATTTTTGGTAGACATTATCTTGTAGGGTTCAATAAAAACCTGTGGAATGTATGGAACGTGTGATAAAAATGGCTAAATACCACCAGTTTAGAGGACAGGAACTGCCGATTCCATAATTATACAAAGTTTACTGATCAAATGAATGGGCAACTAATAAAAGCTGTGTTGGAAAACTAAAATCTGAGTATGTCTTGTGTGGCTTTTTAAAAAGGAACTTGAATTCATTTGGGGCCAGTAATAGGAAAAGACTGAGGAAATGATTGAGCGGTGTGAATACAGCCCATAAAAGGGCATGGGTTTAAAACAAACACGGCCTCTGTAAAGAGACCTATGAGGTTAAAACCTGGGCACAAGAAACAAGCAGGATTTTGTCAATTCATTGACAGCATTTAAAACTCAAATTGTATCCTAACATCTGTCAGACAGTGATTGGGCGCTATTACTTTTGCCAACAGTTGAGTCCAGTTCATCCCAAAGGTGTCCCGTTGGGTTGAGGTCGATAAATGTGTATTGTTAAAACAGGAAGGGGCCATGCCTAACTTGTTGCAACTGAAGACCTCTACACTTTTACCTGAACTGAGATTTGCCCAAATCTTCGGATGGTTTCTCAGCAGGGTGCTGTTCATCTGGGTCCAGGAAATATTGATGCAATTGTGCTCCCTGCCTGAAGATGGCATTTGAAGTTAAAGAAAATTTTGCAATTTTTATGGCATTTGTCAAACAACTCCCAGTGATGGTACACCAATAGCATAAACCGCTCCATATCCTTGTTTTCTTTTATGTGTTCTTTGATTTCTTCTCTGTTGTCATCTTCTTCTTGCTGTTCCTTTTTCTTTCCTGTGCGATATGAAACTGGGGGAGGAGCGTCACACAGTGGCTTAGCTTTCATTGGTCATTCTGGTCTTCCAATCGAACTGGTATTCCAACCATTACCATTACTCCGACACTCTCCCACTCCCGCATTTTGCTTGGATGTTCCCTTGGGTCCCTACTGTTCTTGCAGATCTTTCCACAGATTCTTTGTCATACTTTTACTGTCTTGGGTCGTCATCCTTCCCCCCACCCCCCTTCACCTCTCTCGGGCAACCCTGGAGGTATCTTTCCTTTGTGGGTTCTGTTGGTTCTATCACAGTCTTTATGGTCTTCACAAACTCTGTTCCTGATTGTCACTGATGCCCCCAGACAAGTAAGTTCTTCTTAGGGTGTGTTTTAATGTTGTAATGGTTGTTTTTTTCTATTAAAATGTTATTTTTGCAGTTTAAAAAAAAACACTTTTGTATGGTTTGCATTGTTGGACTGTCATGGCTGAATGCTGTCACTTTTACACACACAGAGATGAGCTACATCCCTGCCTCAAACTATGGTACACTCATATCTCTACCACAAATACTGATCTCTCCTTCCATAGATCCCTTACATAAATAAAGCTCTGGGCCTTTCTTTGGGATTATTTTGAGAAATCAGCCAGCAGAGAAACATAATGTTAATTCCAAAACGAACAAAGATCCACCATAAAATGGAACCCGCCACTGCAACCGGGGTGTGTTTGAATTTGAACATTCTGAGAATTTTTTTTTTTGTTTTTTTTTAGTTGTTAGTTAAAATAATCAAAGTTAAAGGGAACAAATATAACATAGAACATCTGTGTGGAATAAAAGTACACATAATGCAAGTTAAGCTACTAAATGAAATATTATTCCATTATTTGATGTTTACTGTGCCCTTTTGGGCGTGAAAGTGATTGGAACATCTGAGCTCAAATTGTTGGAAATCCTTGACAATGTAAAGTTGCAAAATTTACAATCTTTTAATTGTATAATTCACAACACAATACAGCATAGGTGTGATTGATTTGATTTGGTCTGGTCCCAATATCCATTACTGTACCACTTGTTTTAGCTTTCTGTTATCATCTCTTATGTTAACAGGTATACTTTAACACATGTATATGTATTAAATTAGCTCTTCCTTATCCGTGAAAATGTTGAGTTTAATATTTTGGTATTTGTCAGGGTACCCACTGATTTACATTTTTAATAAAAACGACAAAATCAACCTCACATGTTTGGACATGCCCATTTGCGTTTCGTTTTTGTGCAGGTAAACTGGAAAACCAAAGTAAATGAGAATTAGCAGGAGCTGGCTGTCAGTGTGCGAGCTGACCATGCATTTTATTTTAGTTTTGGTTAAATCATATAATTAAAACTTGGTCGAAACTTACACACCAACACAAAGGTTGTAATTTAATTTTGTGCATTTTATTATTTATTGAATATGTTGTTGAAATATAGGTTACTCGAAAAGACAAAAAGCAACAATGAAGTGTTTCTTTTACGCATTTAAAATGTAAAACAGGTCAAGGAAAGTTAGCACCAACACTGTACAGTAGCCCAAGACCATCGTCTCTACACATTGGTTCATTGATCTTCTTCTACCCCACATGAACCATATTGGAGGATACCAGAGTGCCTGGAGGAACACCATGCTAGCTTTCCCAGCTAACAAAACAGTCCCACAGGATGTCCCCTGAACGGCACCACAAGTTTTATTGGGAATTTTTATAGAGTCCTTTTAACAGGCTGCAGACTTTTGTGAGGATGTCCTCCAGAGTTACACTGTGAATGTCCTTGGACAACCAACAGTCTACCGTATTCGTGCACCATCTGACGGTCTGCCTGCGGATGTGCAACAGCGGTGGGTCTTATGTGGATTTTAGAAGACATCCCCAGGACATCCCCTGTTTTTTACTGAATTCTCTGATAAATACATTGGTATATATTAGCCACTCCCCTTTTACAACTGACTTCTCAGCTGTTTTCTGAGTATTTCAATACATTTTGCCAATTTTGGCCGCTTACCAAGAATGCTGACGTGTATTCTAAGGTAAATAATCTTTGTAACTTAACTGCCTTCTGGTGAGTTAAAACAAGCAAGTTTTTTGCATTTGCTGGTAACATTTGCTTTTTTTCTCATTGGTTAAGGCAAAAAAAAAAAAAACCATGGATTCATTACAGAAACACCAAAAAGAGTGGAGCAAAAAAAGTTAAGTAGTCAGCCACCAATTGTGCAAGTTCTCCCACAACATCAGAAGAAAATCCAGAAAACTACATTGTAGCTTTATAAAGATTTTTTTTACCCAATTATTTGGTCAATAACAGAATTTCACCCAAAACATTTTCTCTAAGTCTTCACAAGATCCTCATCCCATGCATTCTTTCCTTTTACACAGATTAGTCCTGTTGAAATGTTGACATCTGAATGAGACAGAATAGCGGCGATATATAGAAAAAAAACATCTATTATAGGAGGTGTATTTGGTTCCTCCATCTGTATTTTCACGTCTTCTCAATCTTACTTTCCATATAATGGGAATACATATATATAAATATTTATATATATTTATTTGACCAGTGTGTGAAATATGTTGGCGGGCACCGGAGGCTCACTGTCGATCATTACAGTGAAAACACATGAAACCCATGAATATTACCATAGTGTCAGAGCCTTCAATCCCACTCAAAGCTGTGATCATATTCACCTGCATCTACTTCCCTGATCAACCAAATAGTGTCATCAAACTCTCCAATAAATACTCCAAATCCCAGAAGCCTGGTCTCAGTCGTCAATGTCTTTCTCCCATGACTACTTCCTGGACTCCTTTGCTGGCTTTCTTCTTTGATTGCTTCATGAATTTACCATTGTGCTACTTACCTGTTCTGCGCTAACGTTTCAGATTCTGAAGACTTACCTTGTCCTCTTGAGTTAGTACCCTAACTGTTGCGCTCCTTCACCATTGCTTAGTGGTATAGGCTTCCCTTGGTCCCCTTCCGACCACCTCCCAGAGGACACAGCTGCAGAAGATCCTCAGATCCCCTGGTGAATGAGCGAAACACCTTTGTTACTAGTGACAATAATAGTAGAAAGACATGCATTGATGTGTATGCTGTATCTTCAATAAACCGTATTGCTGCTACATCGATGTCTTGTGTGTATGGACAAAAACATTCTCCCAATGCTCTCCTGGTCCCAAATCCTCTCTGAATATCAATCACAAGATCCTGGGATTTTTGCTCACAGTTCTTGTGGTAATTTTGGGACCTCATTGGGGTTAGATCATGATTGGAGCCTTTGATTGAGGGAGATTTTTTTTTGTATGCCTACTATTTTCTAATAATTGGCTCCCACTGTTCGTTTCTTAATACCCAACTGCTTAACCAGATTGTCTTCCCAGCCTCGTGCAGGTCTACAATTTTGTCCTTTTACGGTCCATTGGTCTTTGCTGTCGTGGAGTTGTGAGTGTACCTGTTTGGGGTTGTGGATAGGTTTCTTTTATACTGATAACAAGATACCATTAACACAGGTAACCAGTAGAGGACAGAGGGGCCTCATAAAGACATTACAGGTATAGGAGACCAAACACTTATTTCATCAAAAAAATCCTAAAATGTGTATTTTTTTGTCTTATTTTCTTATTGTAGACCTTTGATGAGGATTACAGGCCTCTCTTATCTCTTTACTTCCACAACTAGTGATTGACTAGTTTATTTTTACCTCACTATTGCTAGTCCTTTCAGAAGTGCCCAAGATTTTATATAGGGCATTTTTATAAATGATGACTACAGTTCCTCATTTATGATAAACATATATTTTACTGCAGTAGCTGTGCAATAAGAGGCACACTTTAGGACATGCTGGCTTTAGTTAAAGTAAGGCGCACAGTTATCAGAGCCCAGGCAGAGCTAGTTCCCTGAGAAGGCGACAAGCTGTCAGACAACCAGCTAATCACCTCCCACACAGACTCAGATAAGAGCACTTCGCCCTTCATCAGGGCCTCTGTCTCTGGGGGATAGCCCGAAACTAACATCACCTGCTTTCCAAAACCAAATATCTTCAACTGTTTAGTTATTAAAACCAGTGTTTAATCACAATCAAAATAAATATTGTTATATTAGCTCACAATGTGCAAAAATTTCCACATTTCTACCCTCGTTGACCATTTTTTTTAAACAAATGTTCACAATCCCCTTGTGGATATGCATTGTGTCATCTAGATATTACATAATATGCATCAATAAAGAAGTTGTGGGTTTGGTCATCTTTATTTGTTTGCTACCTGAGTGTTTCACTTCTGAATAAAACCTCTAATGATAAAAATGTATTTTCGATGAAATTTAATCACACATGTAAACCGTAAATATTTGACCCCGCCTACTGCCATTGGGTTAATATGAGGCCGCCACCGGAGAGCTCTTCTGGACGCTGCCATTGAGATGCGCACAGGCGACTTTCTTGATAGTGTCCGTCTCAAGTCTGGCTCACACACGCCCCTCTCACGCACAGCATATCATATATAACTTATTTTGTAATTTTAAACATGAATTTCACAAATACCTTTTTCATACCTCCACAAACTTCTCCAGCTCTACATCCCCTCCAGACGCCTCCGTTCAGAAAATGAACAGCGTCTGGTGGTCCCATCTCAGAGCGGCAAAAATCTCTCACCAGGACCTTCTCCTTCACAGTTCCTGGCTGGTGGAATTCCATTGCCGTCCCATGACGGAAAGCTGAATCTCTTTAAACCTTCAAAAAGCAACTAAAAACTCTACTCTTTCGAGAGCACTTACTAACTTAACTTAAAAAAAAAAAAACCTCTGAAGCACTGATTTAAATTCATTTTCTGTACTAGCTTGAAAGTGTTCTATGTGTATGTCTTCTGATCAATCCACTTTGTACCAAACTGCTTGATGTTTACTCCCAATGTAAGTCGCTATGGATAAAAGCGTCTGCTAAATACATACATGTAATTGTAAATGTAAATACATCGCTGGCAGCGTAAAAGATCTTTCTCACGGTGTGATGACAGCGGTCAGTCAGATCTGTCCTGTGTAGCTGTCAATCATACTGAGAAAATTGGACCATTGTAAACTTTAATAAATTTAATCTGAAATAAATTGTACTTTGTTCACTGTATAGATAACTTTAATCAAAAATCATCAAAACTATTAATAATAATTTCCTCAGACGTTACGTTATTTAGGTTTTGGGTTTTTGTCCATAGACTTGTATGGGGCTGTAAATCAATCTGCAGCCAGCACCATGGAGGCGACACTTGGTCACATCCTAGCCAGGTCACCTGTCGATTGTAGGGCAACATACACACTCTGAAGTTTATAAGTGTATTCTATTAATCTGATGCCTCAACCAGTGATCTTCTTACTGAGAGGTTGTGCTGTTATCAGGCCAAAACCAAAAAAAGTGAGATAATCGATCCAAAATCATCTCCTCAGCATCCGTTTTCATTTCTCTTGTGGCACTTCAAGCGCACTGCAGAGCCTGACCTGAGTCAATACAATCATATAAATTAAGCCTGAACTTAACCAGATTGGTCTGGTTCCGACGGGCCTTGATGGGTTTGTGCAAAAAAAATCTTCAGTTGTTCTGAGAGGCAGCATTGTTGTACCAGTGGTGCAGTCGGGTCTACATGCACATATTTTCCATATGCCTCCATATGCATATATCTTTCCCTGGGCTGTGTGGGTGTTACAACTTCTTATGATCAATAATTGCGTATACCAGTTGCGTTTACCCTCTGTATACTTCCCCAATTTACGTGTACTTGCATCCGCTTTGACTGACTTGCAAGTTTTTTTTTTACTTGCTGTTTAATATGCTGCAATTGTTGCATTATTTTTTGAATTCCGCCATTTTCCGCCGCAGCAGCAGGAAAATGAGAGATCGTTATTTGGAAGACGATGGCAAGCCAACTGAAGTTGATGTCTGGTGGAAAAATTCAGGTCAATTTACAACACAGTGTTAAACAATAAATCAGTAAAACAGTTAAACAATAAATTTACAAAACAGTGTTAAAATTAGTTTTAATAGTGCCCACCGCGACGGGAATGACACATTAGACATCACATTAGTTATAATAGTGTGGTCAGGATTTATGTCTTTGCCTCATCTTGGATTAAAACAAGCATAAATCCGAAAATCAAATAATGGCCGATTGATGTTTAAAGTAGTTTATTAAATGTAAAGTTGAAAGCTGTCAGTTTTCAGGTGAAAACTGATTGAGCTAACGTTATCTTGGACAAATTAAATGGCTGTAGCATTAAATAATGCTTTGGCATTGACACAAACAGACGTCTTTTAATATTTTATTGATAAAGGTCTATTGAAATAGTAATGTTACCGTTGCATTCGATGATTTTAAAATGACTTAACGTTACATATGTTAAATAATGTTTTATTTTGGATTATTAAATATTATTTTTTGGCAATAGCCTTTTTATTAAATTGAAAGGACAGTGGAGAGTGACAGGAAATTAGAAGAGGAGAGAGTGGGGTGTGTTGGGAAAGACAACAAGCTCAAGATTCGAACCCATGTCAGCCCTGTGCAACCGTGCATATGTGTCCTGTGCGCTACCACCACACCACGGCACAGGACATTATGGATTATTTAAGGTTAATTGTACAGAGTAACGTTATTCTTAATGTAATTTGACAAATATTCCAGCCGCATAATGTACAGTGAGAATCTTTTAATGGGAAAAATGTAGTTTAGATGTAGTTTTGTTTAATAATGTGTTAACAACTACTCTCTTTTTCTAGAATATGATAAGTGGGATGAAAAGGAAGGTCAATCTAACTAACTATTTTGGAAGGTCAACGGAATTTCATAGTATTCCACTGGGTGTAAGACTCTACAAGACACCAGCACCCCAGGACTGAGTTTGGGCATCCACTAAAGCACATGTGTCAAACTCAAGGCCCGCAGGCCAGATGTGGCCCGGCATGTAATCTAATGTGGCCCAAGAGAGCTGAAAAGTTTTGAGTGTCTAAAAAAAAAAAAAGTTGCAATGTTGTTTCCGCATCCCTACTCACGAGTGAAACTGCAGAGCTGCCAACTCTCACACATTAAACGTAAGACTTACGCATTTGAGTGATTTCTTACACCACACCTCCGATTTATAGCTAAAGTATATTTCAAGATGTGAAATGGGCGGGGCTAATAGTTTATCTGTGATGTGTTTCTTGAGCATGACGATAAGATGCTGATCGATATGCATCGTCTTCAGTCAGTGAGGGTTTTTTTTTTTTAGCTAAACAAATGACAAAAATGCTATTTTTCTTTATTCACTTGGACAGTTTGATCCTTCATTAATGGAGTTATGTGGGTTTTTTTATAAGCTGACAAAAATCAAAAGTATTTATATTAGATGCGGTGCACCGGAGAACCTTCCCAGTCCATTCATAGGATGATTCTGATTCTTCTCCGTTGTTCTCAGCTCAAGTATCACAGTTCAGTTTCACTCTCCGCCCCCCTGACGCGTTTCCTTTGAAACAAAACTAGAATATTCTGGAAGAATATTCTTATCTCTTCCTGCCTAGGAAGAAAAGGGGAGTCAAAGCAGTCCTCTTTCCCTTTTCCGAGGCCATGTATAATAAAACCATTCATTCTCATTATAGTGAAATCTAACTTTACGAAACATCATAGGAAGTTAATTAAATTTCCCACACTATGCAACTGAATTCTCACTTGAATAAGTTATAAATAATGAGTTATTTAACATTAAGAAGTAGTTACATTTATTTTACATTACATTCGATTACATTGTTTTACATTTATAAGTTACATCTGCCCCTTTGAGGACAGCCATTATGCTAATGTGGCCCCAGTGTTTCCCCTAGGATCATGGCCTTGGGGGGGGGGGGGTTATGGGTGGTGCGGCAAAACACTCACACAAACACTTAATAGTGTTTATATGTTTCTTTTAATTGCAGCATACCAATATATTATAATGTCTGAACAATTACTGTACAATAACTAAACAACTGTACACTGAACTAAACACTAAACATCAGATTTATTTTAATATGTTAATTATTCATAAAGTGTGCAGCTTTTGTCACTGCAGTGTATCTTTCTGGGCTTCTGAAAGAACATTTCCAGAGCATCTTGGTATGGATAGTCTGAAACTTCTGGCCCATTTATTGAGATCCGCATGCAGGCTGCAAGATGGTCCCCTTGCAGCCTGTTGCGAATGTCTGTTTTGACCTGTAAATACATTAACTGTTGTATTAATACATTAAAAGTGATAACTGATAGTAACAACAGTAAAAATCAACTTAACATAGTGATAGTTTAAAGCAGGAAATGCCATTGTATAACTAACTAGCTAGCTATTAATTAAGCAATTTATTTATCAATTCGTTCATTCATGCTTGTGTGTATTTACTTACTTACCAAGATCAGTCTTGTACAGCCAGGGGGAGTATTTCGCCTCTGACAGCCAAGCTGGGTCAAAACCTGTCGTTCTGTGGTGGATAGACTTTTGCTGCTTGTCAGGGGCAGGACATGCAGCACTTGGGCTCTTTTCTGTACTTTGATTCGGAGTAGGAAAGCTACACCGGCTGCTGCTCGCAGCAGAACACGTGTTGTCCTTGTCACCACCTTGGGAGCGTTTAAAGCGCGGTCTCTGTCCGCTGATGGGTGTGTGTGTGTGTGCGCGCGCATCG
Organism: Danionella cerebrum; assembly: GCA_007224835.1. Lineage (NCBI taxonomy): Eukaryota > Metazoa > Chordata > Actinopteri > Cypriniformes > Danionidae > Danionella > Danionella cerebrum. Next base: position 117,061 of record SRMA01027039.1, on the reverse strand, counting down.
GAGCGGAACTCCGCGGTGCGCGCGCATCGGGGCGGAACTCCGCCGTGCGCGATACGGAGGACAATCGTGCAAACGTTGAGACAGAAATTACATGCCATAGTATAAATAACATACTGCTATTTAGTTTAATAAAAGAAAAAAGCAAAGACCTGTTATATATAAATTACTTCTGTCGTTTTTCGACGAAAATAAAATAAAATTAACTTGACCTTCAAGGGGGGCTGGGGGTGCCGTTGGGGGGGCGGGGCGCCCCCCTAATATAATGGTAAGGGAAACACTGGGCCCTCTGTGAAAATGTGTTTGTCATCCCTGCACTAAAGTATACGATAAGTTAAAAAAATGAGCAAGTGGCAAGTGAAAATGAAATTATGTTAAATAAATTAATTGACTGCTAATCAACAACAGAACATTGACTTTCGGCATTGAAAGGTGGAAAATAGTAGACCATTTTTTTAGGACTATACCATGGTACCATTAGTAGTTAGCGACTTAAACTTGCCAAAACAAATTGAATATTTGATTCATGGAGTGATTTTGATTCCAGCCCTGTGTACATCCTCCTCTCCAATAACGAGATTCTTCAAATGACAACCCTCCAGTTTTCCCAGGTTACAGAGCCAAGCATTTAATTCAAACTATGTAAAGTTAGTTCACCGACTGCCACATTTAATGACAATCTAGTCTAATGCATGTCATGCAACTGTGTACTTGCTTTGTAGAGCGTAGACAAGACTGGCTCCAAATTGCTCAGCTAGAGTGCACAAAAAGGCCACTTTGATGAAGCAGGGTGCCCCACCTCTCAATATTACACCATCCTCCATCCACAAAATTGACTTCACATCCCTTAGGACTGACCATTTGAAGGAAAAGACCTACATAGCTTCGCCCATTCAAAGAAACCTCTTGTCTCTACCAATAAATGTGGGTTTTGTCAGGGCATTATTAATAGTTTATCACATTTGAAGGCTGCCTCATGCATGAATTAAGAGAAACAGACAGTATATGGATTTTAAAAAGGGCTGTGCAGTTTGTGTTCATGTGTTTACACATCTAATAAGGGTGGATTGGGTCTGGCTGATGGACAGAAGCAGTCACAGAGCCAGGCAGCACTGATGATGGCATCAGCGTTTTTGACGGCAGACTGGAAAGTAAACACATCTTACTTCTCTGTCCATCTGAGCCCAATTCGCTAATGCTAGCCTTGATCGTTAGCCGAGGTAATGTCTGCAAAGTATGAAAAAGAGCAACTGTCCAGTAGGGTTCTTGTGTTGAAACGTTTTGACATATTTGGACAACTCAGTCATGACTTAAAATCTCCCGAAGCTTTGAAAACACAAATATGTGCATCACAGTTTGTAACAGCTAGCAAAAGTTAGCTAATGCAGACAAATGGGTATAAACTCGACAACATGATTTATTCCTGCATTTCTCTCATAAATGAAACATTAACAAGACATTATTCTTAACTTCATTTATTAAGCAATGAATTTTGATATACCAAAGTGGCATAAACAAAGACAAATTGTTTTAAAATGTTATAAAACAAGCAAAGACAAACCAGACGTGATCAGATTGCATGTTGATTGCTTGAGGGTTTGTGTGAGTTGATGAAAAGTGCTCGGGAAGCTGTTCGAAAGTGTTTGCTGTGCTTCATAAGAATAACCAAGTTCCAGATTGAGACATAAATAAAAATAAGTAAATGTAAAAACCAACAAGTATAATGAATGCGGGGGAGGGAGTTCCAAAACTGTCATAGCTGTTTGTGCTGTTAGATATCCTTTGGTGCCCAATATCAGAGTCTCTATACATGAAAAATACTTTGTAAAATAGGTGTATCACATGCACAATGTGTGAGACTTGAGATCCCTGGGGCTGGTTAACTGGCTGACCAGCTAAGTTGAAAGTATGAAAGGATCTAGGATTAAATTAATCTTTGTCACCCTGGTTACTTATGCCACACAGCTAACCTGCTCCAGTATGGAATTCATTTTGTGCCAATAAAACAAACGTAATTTTGGCTAAGACGAACAAAAATAAATAGTAAAAAAAAATAGTCAAATAATTACCATAAAAATCGACATTGATTTTAAATACACTCCATTCTTTGTTGGTTTTATTTACAACTTTGCATCAAAGAGTTTTGATTGCGCTCTCAGCATCTTCACTTTTGCTTTCAAATTTTTCGTTCGCAATCCTGAAAGATACGTTTGTCATTCTGGCACAAACTTTCCATGGGGATAACAGTACGGCCGTTTTTTCTTTCAAACAATTTTTCGTTAGCGCCACTCGTTCAATATGTGACATTGAACGAGTAGTGCCAACGAAAAAGAGTCTGACTCTGCCTTGTTTTTACGTCCTGAGTAGGACGTAAAAAGAGCCGCTTGGTGGCGCTCATCCCACATTTTTATAGTGACCTCACACAGGAAAGAAAAAAAAAGCAGGAAAAAGGCGTCGACAGAAAATACATCAAAGAATGCAGAAAAATTAATGGATGTTGAGGTTGGTGGATACTTTTGGTGGCTGATCAAAAGAAGCTGTTTGGCGAACCAAATGCATTCCATTTGAAGTGGCCAAATAAAAAATGCACCGTGACATAGATGTACATAATGCATAAAATGTAGAGAACAATGTAGAAAATGTTCCAAAAGACAACCACTAGAGGTCAAATGTGAAAGAAGTTAATTAGTCCAAGACGTGCAAGGGATAATTATCAAAAAATACTGGATTTTTTAATATATATTTCTTGGTTCCAAAGCCCATTTTTGAACAGTAACCTATAACCCAGTTATATTGCTGTCTATATCTTTGCCTCTCTTTCCCGCTGCCCCGGATGCTGATCGCTCATTGGCTGAAGGTAATCGCAGATTTCACACTTTCATCACGGAAAACATCTCCCGACCGGTCCAAGACTCAACCATGACTCTTTCAGAGCATGCCTTTGGTAGCTGCTCGTCACAATTGTTTGCCTGTGATTTCAGGCAGTCGTCTGCGATTTCTCAAAACCTGTTGGTGACTAAAAATCCAGGCTATTGTAATGCATTTGACTGAAGGTTGACGCTTTTTTTAGTTGCTTTGTACATTGACTTCTGTACACATAATCGAAAAAGTGAAAAAAAAACTGAAAAAACATAAAAAAAATGACTTTTAACATTATGTGCTTCAAAATCTCAATTCGGATCAGTGTGCAGAGACCTTTAGAGTTGAACAGGTGTTGGTCCGGATTGATACTTGCATTGGCCCCGAATGAAACTCATTCGTAAGTTCCCTGTGTGTGGCCCTTTTAAGAGAAAAGCAGTCTGTGATTCTGAGAAAAGAGACTTGAGTCGCCACTTTTCGGGACTATTCCCTAATGGGTTTTTTTTTTGGCAGCATCTTTCCTGTTTCTTCCAAATATTTCTGATTTCTTTTTTTTTTTTTTTTTTTTACCTCTGCAGGCTTTCATAGTTCACAGTAAATTCGATCTACTTAAGCAGACTTTCAATGACCACAGCAACGTTAATCACGAAGCCAGCCACAGCCTCACATGAGTAGCTTGAGCTCCATAAGGAAATCATATTATTCCAGACCCCTCACATTACCATTCAGAATGTTCGAATGCACATGTTTTATCATCATCAGCAAGAATTACAACAGCCAAAATGCAAACCAACCTGGATGCAGCTATTCAAACCGTTTTCATATGTACTCTGTGGTTCTTTTGACTTCATTTTTCTAAGAAGACATGTACGATTATGGTTTTACTGAGTGAATTAACATTCATAGTGATGCCGTTCTCTCAATCTCAAATTTAAAATTTAAATTAAACATACACGCTAAACTAAATCTACTGGATTTTTTGCAAGCTTTCACATTAACCCTCTTATTATCCTTAGGGTCAATATGACCCCATCCATTGTTTAACGTATGTACGTGTATGTGTACGCATGTAGTTTATCTTCAAATTGAATGACTTTGAAGAATTAATGAGAATGTGGTAAACATATTAACACAATATTATTTTTTTCAAAGCCCTGTACACATTTTGTCACATCAGTTTTCCCACATCAGGTATCATATTACATAGATTAAAAAAAAAAATAAAACAACCATATCTTTATACTGTGAGTACCACTGACAGTTGGCATGACATGGGGGAAGCGGGGAACCCAACACAAGAATTCAGATTATTCCAATTTTTTTTTGTGGGAGAGGAAAACATAAAGGACATGGTTTATAGGGGAGATGCACAGCTATAAAAGCTCTCCCAGTTAAAAATTGGGTTTTTGTCAGGATTTTGACAGTGATATATTTCATTTGATATAGAGATGAATATGTCTGAGACCCTGAGTATAAGGCATCCTCCTCAGATGAGAATGAGGCTCCTAGTGTTGACCCTCATGTTGTCTCTTAACTCTTAACCATTACCTTCCAAAAATGCAAAATGATTATGGTGCTGCTCCCCACTTGAATGACAGGGTAGACTTAGTGCTGTTAATGTCTGCAAAATGGTTCCAGGACCCATTTTATCTTGAATCTTTGCCAAAAGCCCATTCTGATCAAAGGTAAAGCAAGTAGGTGGCCACCCAGACCTAGCTAGTAGCGAGTAAGCAAATCTGTTACTTAATGACTACACTTCTAAAAAAATACTTGAAATAGTTTACTTTGTTTAAAAAAAATTGATAGAATAGTTTTAGTCCCACTTTCTGAAATTTTCATAAAACTCAAATATTTGTGCGGATTAAAACTGAAAATAACTTCCAAGCAATACTTCTTATTTCTGTCCGTACTGCTGGTCATGGATGTTTTAACTCTGAATTGATTGATTGAAACAATTTATATTTTCTTCCCCCAACAATAATTTATGTTCTCTCATCTTACTTTTCCTTTTTTCTTTCTTTCAGCGTTGCATCAAACCTCAGCCTGATTCTCAGAACCCTTGTTTCCTCTGTAGTGGTGACACATTCACTCATTCACAGGAAATGCTGGGAGGCCAAACTTTCCCTGGGAGCTTATGCTAATGTACTTAACAATCAAAGTAAAGAAAACTTTTTTGTTTTCATTTGTGAGTTCTTCATCAAAAAATACATAAACAACGTATTCTTTTTAATCAGCTCTTTAAAATCTACATCCCGTTTTTTAAATAAAGATTCCTCAATTACATGCACCCCATTTTTTTCTGCAGTTTATAAATCAGTCAGTGGATGTTTTTCAAGTCTCGTGGTCTTGGTATGACTGGAATTCTTGGCTCTAGCTAAAATGCACCACTTCATGTAAATTTTACTCAGGAGTTGAATATTCTGCTCTCATTTACCAGAAGTTTTTTTCAGAAATATATATTTATAAATGAATCCCACATAAACAACCTAAAGTTTTTTGCTCATAGGCAAATTATTCTGATTTCTTGGCCATTTCTAAATTTTGAGTGATAGTGAAAAGAGAAGATCTGTCAAAGGATCTACAGGAAAAGGCAGTTTATGAACTGTCTATAATAGGAAAGGGATATAAAAAGATATAGGCAATCAGCTGAAGGAGTTCAATAAGGAAACACTTGAAGAAAAATGGGCCAGAAGAAAGTCAATACTAAGAAAATACCATAAAGTAGTAAAGTAGTCGCTTATAAAGCTCCAAACAGCTCAGAGAGTAGCTCTAAACTTCTGGAAGTTTTTTGGAGCAATTAAACCAAAATGTAACTTGTTGGCCACAACTACAAACGCTACATTTGAAGATGAGTCAATGATGTTACTGATGTCACTGATGGAGGTGTGAGCTCCAAAGGCACAGGAAACTTGATCAAAATTGATGGGAAGATGAGCGTAAAACATTCCAAAATGACATCTTGTCATTGGTTCCACCAGAACAAAGTGAAGGTTCTGGAGTGACCATCTCAGTGTCCTGACCACAATTTCATTGAACCACTTTGGGGAAAACTCAAACTCAAAAGATTTTGAGACTTTTGCCAAGAAGAATGTGCTGCTTTGTCAACAGAGAAGATAAAGAACCTCATCAACAACTAAATCAAGCTGTCAATGATGTTAAAGGAGAATATAAAATATTAAGAGCTGGGGTGTGTAAACCTTTGATCATTTGGAACCACTAACTAGGGATGGGTTTTGTGTTCAAAAAATGGCAGGCTTAACCGTATACTAAACCACACAATAGTTGGATGAATACGAACACGTATTTATTACCAGCTTGAAAAAAAAAAACAAATCAAGAAATGTTCACTTTTGAATCGGCTTCAATTCCTCAAAAGCATTATAAGATCAGGGGCAGCACCCACGGGAGTGTTTAAAAAAATCATTGTGACTTTACATTTGGACTGCTGAGGAAATACTGTATATGCAAATGTAATTTAATTCTTGTACAAATATCCTGTTCAAATCCCTGAAGCATTCTAGTAATGCCAAATTGACTTATCAGCTTGCTAGAAGTCTGAGGGGAAGACAAGCTGCAGAAATAAATATAACTCCTCAAAGAAATCAAACGCAGTGCTGAGCCTCATGTCAACAGATCAAAGAGGCTGCTGGCTTTCAGTTATTGTTAGCTATATAAAGAACGTTGGAGAACTTGAGGGTCAGGCACACAAATATGACAGAGACATTCCCATAGTCCAGGGGCAAATTGTTTTAGAGGAAGGCATTCAGACTTGACATGAGAACAGTTTATATAGAACTAAACAATTTTCATTTTAGTCCAAATCTATGAATTTCAAACTAATTTAAGCTGAGGGTTTAATCTTTTTAACGATTTTATATGAAACTCATGAGATTATCAAGGTGGCCTATCAGATTTCCTTCAGTGTGAGGAGGGTTAAGAGTGGATGAATCTTCTTTGAAGAATGACATCAGAGTTAAAAGCAGCCTAAAAGTTGCTTTCCTCTGAAATGGGAACCGAAGCAAGCGACTCAGGTGAAACATGGGAACTGGGCGCAGCAAAATGGCAAAAGGTGCTATGGACTGGTGAGTAAAACTTTGTAAAACTTTGGCTGCAGCAGAACGCAGTTTGTTTGTCGGGCTGGAAAGTGGCAGAATAATGAGAGACGACAGTAAAGGATGGTTGCAGTTCCATGAATGTTTGGGGCTGCGTTTCTGCAAATGGAGTTGAAGATTTGGTGAGGATTAATGGTGTTTTCCATGCTGAGAAATACAAGCAAATACTTATCTTCCATGCAGTACAATCGAGGTGGCCCTAAATGCATTCTGCAACAGGAAAACAACCCAAATATACAAACAAAGCCTCTAGGCACTGACCAGAATTTTTTTGGTTGTGTGACACGGTGCGACAAATCTGACCGAAAGAGAGATGCCAATGAAAGATAGTTTGGCTCTGCCTAATCTGATTGGTTTACCCCCCAATACTCCCCACCCCCACTCCCTGCACTTTATACAAATGATTTTATTTATTAAAAATAAAAGTATTTATTTTTGTGTTTTAGTAGTTTTGTACTTTTTAATTGGTAAATATTTTTCCATCCAAGTTTGTCATTTTAAGTATATCCTTTTCAATTGACAGTGAAATGAAAAGCTGATTTCATATCTTGAACATCACTGATAGCATATCTTGTGGGCGCTGGAACCATTTTGATAACATTAGCAGCAGTAAATCTACCCTGTCATTCAAATGGGGAGCAAATTATAATAACTTTGCATTTTGGGATGAGTCTGATGAGCGACAACAGGAGGATGTTCTCATTCTCATCTGAGGAGGGACTTTCACTGTCACTTTCACTGTCAAAAACCTGACAAAATCTCAGTCGTCATTTTGAATTGAGACAGCGAGAAAGAGAAATAGTATAGAAAGCTTCTGTACAAGCTTTTAGAACTGGACCTCCCCTAAAAAACATTGTTTTCAATGTAAATCAAAGAATTAGGATCCCCCTTCCCCCAAAGTTATGTCAACTGTCAGGGGTTCTTGCAATACTACAGATATGGTTGTGTTCATTCATTTATATTCATTCCTGCCCGCTCATACCCTTTTGGGGATATGGGGGTCTGCTAGGGTCTCCTGGTCACATCGGGCGAGAGGCGGGGGCTCACCCTGGACAGGTCGCAAGTCCATCATTGAAATGGTTGTGTTCAACATAAATATTTCATTGCATTTTACAGCAACTTCAATATCAACCAAAACAATAAAATAAAAAAAAATATATATATATATTATATATATATATATGTTTATGTTTTAAACAGCTAAAAGAAACTGGACTAATTGTGAGAAAATGTGTACAGACCATTTAAAATTAATGTAATGTTAATTTTATATTTACCAAGTTGTCCCATTAATTAGAAATACTCGAGTTTAAAGCAAAAAAAAAAAAAGTCTACATACGTTAAACACTGATGGTCTCATATTGACCTCAATGATAAAAGGAGGGTTAATTCAAAATATGCACACTTTTTTCTCAAATTAAACTTTGTGTAGGGTGGCACAATGGTGCAGTGGGTAGCAATTTGGCCTTCCAGTTAGAAAGTTGTTGATTCAAGGCTCGCTGGCTACCTTCCTGGAAGGAGTCTGCATGTTCCTCTGGGTACTCGGGTTTCCCTCAAAATCCCAAAAAAGATGTAGTTGGTTAATTGAATGTGTGAGTGAATGTTGTACTCCTGGCAGACCCCCATGACCCCAAAAGGGAATAAGTGGGTTGGAAAATGAATGAATGAATAAACTCAAAACAAAAAATGACTATTTACTGTATTTGCCAGTGAGCAAATAATTTTTTCCTGACAAACTTCAGAAAAGCTTCAGAGTCTGGCTTCCACCAATCATACATATCTGTATAATCTTCATTTTGCTAAGTGGGTAAAGATTACTGAAATAATGTGTGTACGCCACATAACTATGCACCCTTTTATTAAACATGTCCGAATGTACCAAAAGAAGGCTTTAAATCTGTGCTTTCTGACTGGGCAGCTACTTAACCAACAGTTGCTTCTGTGTGCTCTCTCTTCAGTGATGAAGGGGCATTTCATATGAAGTATGACTATGATGATTTGAGTACATAAACGGGAAAGTTTTCTGCCATGTTTTGTATAAAGAATGTTGTTTTTGTAAGTCTAGGGACCATTTTTTTTGAAATTGTAGTCTTATTGCGCATTTTAAAACCCACATGAGCCGAAAGCAAACACGAAACGCACTTTACTTAGCAGCACTTACGCTGTGAACATATGCACGGGGGCCCCTTTTCTACAAGAGTTTCCTTTTGGCAAGACTCAGGTGCAGGGGGGACTCATCGCTTTTCAGCGGGCTTTGAACACACGGAGAGGAACCACATGGAGCCACTTAAGGATTTATCAATGCGATTACAATTGTGTCTCTCACGTTCTCACTTTAGGTTTTCCAAACAGCACAATATCATCAGTGTAATTCTGGAGGAGAAAAAAAGCTAAGTGCTAAAGCTAGCATATGTTTCTACTCTTTGTGTAATGACAACCATTTCCCCCTCATACTGATAGCTGAATGGATCCAACATGCCTTGTGTGTGTTAAACATGTGCTTTATGATCTCATCCCTTCTTTCACAGACACCAAGAAACACTGGTGGGATTTCACAGGATGATTCCACCCTTTCTTTGGTCAGAATCCGAGAGCTTTTAAATTTGAGAAAACAAAGTCTTTTAAACAATGCAGTTTTACATGATATTTTGGTTTTGCTTAGAATACATGAACATTACCAAGAGGGGTAACAACGTAATGTGGCACAAATATTATTCTAGTGAGCCATTCACCAGATCTGTGCCATTTTCAAAATGTCTTTTTTTTGTAATTTGATTTCAAAACAGATTCCAATAGCGCACATACTTAACTATTCCAAATGGGCATTGGTCCATCTTGAGCAAATATGCACATAAAAATAAATATGTAAATAAGAAATTGAGAGAATTCCCATGGCTTTCTAAAGATCCAAGTGATGCAACATCCTGCTGATAAAAACGACTTATGGAAATTCCCTAGACTAGACCCAAAGCCTAGTCATAATTCCCAAAGTCTAGACATAAACGTATTAGAAACAAACATTATACATGGATTTATAAATCAATGCAAAAGAAAGGTTCTTTTTGAAAAATTGTAATCATTTTTTGATTATTATCAGAGACTGGGGACAAACAATAAATGCTAAGTGGATTTTTTTCAATATTTTAAATGTCAAAAATTTGCTACAATAATAGTATGTTAGTAATAAAATATATTCTTTGAAGCAATTTTAATGCTTATTTATATATGTAAAGTTCCAGGGACAGAAATGGCACCCATTCGGTGGAGTTGTTCCAGTCACTTCTGAAACTTCTTTGCCTTTTATTCTTGTTTTATCTACTATTTACTAGGAGGCAACGGTCCTCAACTCACATTTTAAACAAGAAATATTAAAAAATTTGCTCTCTCCGTCACTTTAAATAGTAAGATTCACTTTATTCAAACATTAAAACCGTCCCCTAGTGGATGGGTGGTATCAAACACTCTCATACAAATCAAACTAGCCCCTTTTTAGCTTTGTGGTCTCAAATTTTTTTTAATTCCATTTTTTTTCTAATGATGGTTCATTCTATAAACTATAGTTGGCTAAAAGTAGTGTTGTAAAATATCGACATAATATTGCTTTATGTATCGTGTTACGTGTGAACAGAGTTTATCATTACACCCCTAAAATCAACACAGAAGTCAGTATATTTATTGGTTTAATCTGTCATGGATACATAATTGTGATAATTAAACAAGCCATATTGACAAGTAAATAACAAGCATTGCAAGGTTTTTCAGTTAAAATTGTACCAGAGAAGTAGGAATTTTTGAAACGCTTGTTTTTGTTATGCTCATTGCAACCATCTGCACTTTCCTGTTTTATGGAGAAGCCTGTGAAACATGAGAGGAGAAGTAGGAAATGACAAAATTGGTGGAAAAGACACTCACAAAAGCATTAGCCAAGATCTGGCTGGTGAAGCTGTTATGCTTAATATGGGTTTAAATCATATTCTGATTTAACCTCGTCACAAAGTTTAGCACTTTTGGTAAACTGTTACTGTCATCTCTGTACACAGCCCTGCTCTTGAAGACCCGCTGATCCAAAGTGATAGAAGTTTGCACGAATCTTCGGATGGCTTCTCAGCAGGATGCTCTTCATCTGGGTCGAGGCAGGCCTCAATTCCTCAACCTCGGTGAAGAGCACCCTGCTGAGAAGCCATCCGAAGATGGTGTGTGGAGTTGACAACTTCTTACTCATGCACCTTCCACGGCCATGTACAAGACAACAAAATGTATGGTTTCTGCGTTTCTACTGTTATTTCAGTAGTGTGTTGATTCAGGTGAAAAATACAGAATCAGCTCAGAAAGTTTGCCGCCTTAAAGAGTAGTTCAACAGCAAATCTGTTCCATTACTTGCAAACGAACCATAAAATATTGTCGGGCAATGTTTTGCTGAAACATTGTTTGTGAGCATGTATAAAGGCCTTTACACACCTATGCATTTACATTTGCGTCTGCGTCATGAGCTCTCTGCGTCTTTCTTTTGCGTTAAATAATTAGGGCTCATACACTCTCCTGAACACTAGATGGCGCTTTGGTGAACTAAAATTTGCTCCATACCACATGATGGCGCAGAAGCAATTCACACTGTGTGAGGCGTGTTTATGGTTAAGGAGAAGAGGACGAGCGACCGCTTATCTGTTAAAAAAATCATGACAGATCTCACATAACTACGTCCTGTCTGCGATTCACAAACCTGCAGTGTGAGTAAAACAATATCTGTGATTATCTGCAACGAGAAGTTGCAGAGTCATAGGATACAAAGGCATAAACGGAAATATAAACAGTGGTTTCGCTTCAAAAGGGGGTTATTTTTGGTTTATTTTGACCCAATAAATCAATTAAAAACTTGCGTGCTCCCATTTTAATAATAATCCCGGTGTTGCGTGTTCGAGTGGCACACATGACTGCTCTTTTTAAATCTTTCTCGCAAGTGCTTGGTTGTAGAACATGGACACCATTCTCTGCGATTCTCTATGAAATCATGCCGTGTGAAATCCTCAGCTGTCGATCTCTTGTGCTTTTTAAATTCAGCAACGACTGGATGTGTCTCTAGAGTCTTTGTCATCTCTTCCTCTGCTCCTCTGGGAGTACAGCTCCATGTTTTGTTCTCCAGCGCTGTCTTTTCCTGCCTTTCCCGGCTGAAGACACATGGTCAAATGAGCCAATCACAGCGTTTTAGGCGCACCGTGAAAACAAAAAAATGGCTTGGTGCATTTCTTTAAAAATGATGCAGCGTTTTTTATAGTTTTATTAGCGCTGTGTAATTAAGGCTAAATAATTACTGCATGCAGCCCCTGCATTAAAAAAAGGCATAGGTATGTAAAGGCACTACAGTAGATTCTATTAAAAAAAATGAAAAAAATAATTGTAATCGTGAGATGTAAATAAAGAAAAAATAAATCGATATATACTTTTTTTCCCATATCGCCCACCCCTAACTGAAGTATGCCAACCTTTTTCATTCATTCATTCATTCATTCATTCATTCATTTTCATACCCGCTTCTTTCCTTTCAGGGTCACGGGGGTCTGCCGGTGCACACATCTCCAGCACACATTGGGCGAGAGGCAGGGGTACACCCTGGACAGGTCGCCAGTCCATAACAGGGCAACATTCACTCACACATTCACACCTAAGGGGAATTTAGATTCCCCGGAGTACCTGGAGGAAACCCACGCAAGCACAGGAAGAACATGCAAACTCCTTCCAGGAAGGTCACCGGTGAGCCTCGAACCGGTGACCTGTAAAATGACGTCATGATGATATCTTTTGATGTTGACTGAGATGGACTCAAAGAGATATTAATAGCATAATAATGGACATTTCGCATCACAAATGCACATCTAAAGTTTCGTGACGTGGTGAGAATCGTCATGTCCAGTTGGAGTTCTCCGCGAGGAACCTCTCACAACAAACTAGACTATTGTTTGAACTTGGAAACATATTCAGAAGCAAGTTTCCATACACTGAGATTGTGTCATTTGTTTACAATACGCATATGAGTTAATGTGGAGGACTTCACAGGAGAGGTGGGAGGGCTTCAAAAACAAGGTGTTTATGCCTCAAACACTTTTTACGCAAGTGCTTTCAGAGCTGGCTGCAGGAAAACCAAATTTAAAAAGAAATAAATAGCACTGAGTTCATTTGGGACTGGGTCAACGAAACAACTTCCGTTGAGATTTAGAAATTAAATTATGTTGAAAACATTCCATTTTGAGAGAGGGGAAATTAGACCCCCTGCCACCTGACCCCAGATAAAAACAAAAGAAGATTAATTCTAAGAAAACCATCATTTTCTAAATCTGAGTGCAGCTGAATAATGCATTCCTCACATTTAGTTTTTTTGCTTTTTCTCCTATTTTGACGAGAGAACCTTTTAAACCGATTTGACTGTTGAAATAGCCTCGCTCCCCGCTGTGTTGTAACATGCAGACGGATTGACCAACTGAGCTTCACAAATCATGTGCAGTTTGAATGTAGCACGTCTCAGAACAATTACTGGATAGATTTGCTTGAGTGCTCAGAGATTGTTTGGCCATCGTTCCCAGAGCTCCATTATGCAATGAAGAATAAAGTTTGCTCCTGAACTTTGACACATTCATTTGCATCTTCCCAAGCTCCAGTGGCTGAAACCATCATGACAAAACAAGTCTGACAAAAAGTCCCATAATGTCTTGTGCCTGACTGCTTTCAATATTGACAGTACAAAATCTCTCTTGAGCATTGTACAGTTAAGGAAACAACTCTCTTTTCTGATTTCTCTTTTCCCACACAAGAATGTATCAATCACTTCATAGTTTGATGGTAGGTTTACTTTGACATGAACAAAAATATACAGAAAATGCATTTGAAATAAAATTTGAAACTGATTTTCTTGTATATGAGTGAGATGACTGGGCGGCACGGTGATGCAGTGGGTAGCACTGTTGCATTTCAGTTAGAAGGTTGTCGAGTTCGAGGTTTAACCGTGACCTTCCTGGAAGGATATTCTCCCTGTGCGCTTGCATGGGTTTTTTTGGTTTCCCCCACAATCCCAAAAACAAGTGGTTAGGTTAATTGAATAATCTAAATTCCCCTTAGGTGTGAATGTGTGTGGTGCCCTGCGATGGACAGCGACCTGTATCCCCGCCTCTCGCCCAATGTATGCCGGAGATTGACACTAGCAGACCCCTGTGACCCTCAAAAGGCATTAAGCAGGAACGAAAATGAATGGATGAGTGAGAAAAGCACCGTGAAAGTGTTTAATCAATATTGTTACTTTTACACTGAAGTATACTGAATATTTACATTGTGCTAGTGTTTAATCAATGCACATAGTGTTACTTGTACACTGCAGTGGGGTTTAATCAATGCATAGAATGATACATTTACACTGTGATAGTATTTAATCAATACTCATGGTGTTACATTTACACCGTGGTGATGTTTAATCAATGCACATAGTATTAAATATACACTGTTTTAGTGTTTAATCACCCACTCAACCCACATAGTGTTACCTTTACAGCATGGTAATGTTTAATCAATGCACATAGTGTTAAAATTACACCGTGGTGATGTTTAATCAATGCTCATGGTATTAAATATACACTGTTTTAGTGTTTAATCACCCACTCAACCCACATAGTGTTACCTTTACAGCATGGTAATGTTTAATCAATGCACATAGTGTTAAAATTACACCGTGGGGGTGTTTAATCAAACATATGTTACATATTGGGGGTGTTTAATTAAACATATTGTTACAGTTAGTGTCTGAGCAACCAAAATAGTGTTACATTAACAATGTAGAAGTGTTTTTATCAATGCTCATGGAGTTACATTCACACCACAGTAGTGTTTAATCAACTCACAGTGTTATATTTACACAGTGGTAGAGTTTGATCAACCCATATACTGTCATTTACACCGTGACAGTTTATGCAATGCACAGTGTTACATTTATGCTGTGGTGGTGTATATTTAACAACATAGTGTTACATTTACACTGTAGTGGTGTTTAATCAATGTTCATGGTGCTACATTTACACCAAAGTAGTGTTTAATTAGTACACATAGGGTTAGATTTACACTGTGGTAGTGTTTGATCAGCCCATATACTGTTCTTTACACCATGATAGTGTTTGACCAATGCACATAGTGTAAAAATTACACTGTGGGGGTGTTTATTCAGTGCACATAGCTTTACATTTACACTGTAGTGGTATTTAATCACTGTTCATGGTGTTACATTTACAAAATAGTAGTGTTTAATCAACTCACAGCAATGACACTGGTGTAAAAAGGTCCACACAACTAACACCAGTAGTGTTTATTTAACAGTTCTCCTCTAAATGTTTCAGATGTTTATTGTCATCTGATTTGAATCTCTCTCATTGACCCCTACCCCTGAATCTAAGGACAAATGGAAGGGGCTGAAATTATTTGAGCACTGGCTCTGAAGGATCAGTAAAGGAAATCTTACCCCATGATTTAAAGTGTGGAGGGCTACACACCACTTTACTCCTTTACATTCATTCCAAGGAGAATTGGGACAACCCCTTCATCTCAGGTGAATCCGCAAGGATGGGATGGCATGTACGGCTAAGTAGGTGACCTTGTCATGTTTTTTTTTTCTTTTTTGGTTTATAGTATAAAGGTTATACCTTTAAATTCCTGAAAAGATCCTCGTCTGTAGTTCTGGGCTGGTTAGTTTCAAACTACTGTTATGATTCTTCTACCAAAATTCTTTGACTGTACTTTGGTCTTGATCATAAACTGTAATAAATACGAACAACATGACACTGACAACGTGACACATGCAACTTATTTTGTAGTTATAAACAAGAATTTGAGAACGACTTCTCTGAATTTGATTGTTGGCAGCATCAATGATCTTTCTCATGACTTAATGACAGCGATCAGTCTGTTCTATTCTGATTCTATAGGGAAAAATTGAGCCACACGAAAATAAACTACATTCACTGTATAGATAACTTTCGAGTTAAGTCATTAAAACCGTGTAATTTGTGAGGAAATCATTTTCATAAAATTTCACTGTGCCGGCCATGTTACTGGTAGTCAGATGCTGATCAAAAGGGGTGCAAATACTTATTTCAATCATATAATTTTTGTCACTGTTGAAATAAACCTACAATTAAATTATCAACTGCCCCTTTTTTGCCTATGGACTCATTTAGAAAAAAAAAACATGATAAAATTAAGTGTGTAATTGCCATCGCTTTTTAAATAAATGGCGTTTTAAGAGCAATTTTATTAAATAAAGAATTAAATTGTGCAGTAACCAGAGGTTATTGATTTAGGAAGTACAAATGCATGCATATAAAAATTGTGAATGACCCCATGCTGTTTTTGGACTGAATAATTAAAATACAAATAAAGAAAAGTTACTGGAATAGTTTTGCAGAGGTGGGACGCACTGTTTTGCTCTGAACGTTTCCTATTTCCTTCAACGCTCTTGATTAGCCTCCCATGCTAATGGAGAATTTCCTGTGTTAAGAAAACGCCACTCAAACAAACCGAGACAGGGCAATACTGAATTACACACAAACAGGCTAGTCACGACATGCAGACTTGAAATACCAAAAAGAGAGAAATAGAAAACAGCGTTTCAACAGACATTCCTGTGGACATATGGGAACATTGTCTGCAACAATTCCAAGTGTCTGAGAGAAGCATTTTGATGTTTGACAAGGATTAATATACTTTATTTTCTTGGTACTATGTCCAATTGATTTGAGAAGTGAAGCACTTGGCAATATTAGGAAAGACTTTGTGCAAACAAACCTGCCGTCAGCTTTCTTTGATTCAAACCTGAGACTCGGTGTTCCCTGGATACATGTTCTGTTTGCTTTGTAAATTGTGGCTGGTTTTTTTCAAGCACTTGGTCCTTTTTCTGGTGTATTTAAGTGGTGAATCACTTGAGACACTTGCAGTTTTTATTCCACTCTTCCCAACTGTCCTCTCGACTACACGCCACACGTTCTAGTTCCGCAATCAGGCCGGAAAATTTAATTTGGTTTCTCCTTTCATCCCTAATTCCACTTTTCTCGCTCTGCTTTTCTCCCTCATGGAATGGGATCATGTCACTGTTCCACCTAGAGGGCTGTCTCAAATTTGATCCCAAAATACGCAGACGTTACCATAGAAATTAATGAAACAATCCCGAAACAAATCGGTGGCGGGTGTAAGATAAAGTGTCCGACTGAGGCGTACTGACTGAGCTCATAAGTTATGGCTGAGCTTGATAGCATCTCGCTTATTGAAGGAGGCCTGCTCTTCCTAAATGCTATTTCCACCCTTTGAAGCTCAAGAAGTGTTATTTCTGAAGCTCCCTGTAACATCAGCCAATGGTGGGAGAGACTGGGAGCAAACAGATGTGGGAAGGGTTGAGGAAACGAAGCAAAACAAATTTACGAGGCATCGGGACTTTGTGGATACTCCGAAGATTATTCCTTTGAGTTTGCCAGCAGCGATAAAGAGCTTTTCCTGAGTCATTACTGGGATGATGTGAATGTTCTGGAAGGGCGGTTCTCAAGTGCTCAAGCTTCTTGAATAATAATAATCTAGGTCCTTTCTTGCTGGTGATTTAGTGCCGAGTTACAAGACAAATGTACTTTTGTGGAAGTTGTACAATCAAATTCACCTGTTTGGTTTCCTATGTGACCACAAAAGTGTGAACACATGGACACGAGTGCTAGATTTATTTGCTGAAGACATAATTCCTCAACTTCCCCACGCACGGCGCACTTAAACATTTACTTTAAAAGGTTCATTCTTCTGACAGTGAAAAATGTTGCAGTGATTATTCACTCTGTCATTCCAAAGCCAAAGGCAGTGTTCATCTTGATAAAACAAATAATTTCAGTCGCTAAAGGAAAACAAAATCCTTTTCATTCAGAAGAAGAACGGTGCCACAACAGTGCATCATTTTGTCTCATCACTTTTGTACGGTTGTGCTTAGACCAAGTGCTATTTTTAACAAAATATACTTAAATGTTGTTCCTCTGATTAGATATAGTAAAATGCTACTAATGATGTTGTGTGTTTGATACTTGGATTTTTGATCCAAACATAAAAATATGGCGTGATGTTCACAATTGTGACAAAAAAAAAACAGCTTCGTTAGTAAAGGTTTGTGTAAAAATCAACAGAACACAAGTAAATTTGCATCAATAAGGTTAAATTTTTTTTAGCATTTTTATAAGGTTTAAGGCCCACCTTTGCTTGATCATTTGGAAAATAAATTACATTTCCAAATTTTCAATCAATGAAAGAGCTACATCCATGGCCACGAAAAGTTGCAGAGGAGAAATAAAGACAAGGAGAGCAATATAGTTTTGAGTTCATAAATGGCATCTTTACGGTTTATTTATTACGGTTTTTTGGTTAGGAGATGCAGTTTTAAAACATTTTTAAACATCAATAAAAAAAATGACATGCCGTAAAGAAGAGTATAGTTAATGTTATCAAGCAAATATTCCTAGAACCATTTTTGTGATTTATTTTCATCAATATTTGCCTTCAAATCAGCAGCAATTCTTCTAGATACCAACATCCATCTAGGTTACCTATACGTAACCCCCGTTCCCTAAAGGAGGGAATGCAGACCAAGCATCGAAGTTTCGACTAGGGGACTTACCGACCTTGGGAGGATGGTACCAACATTTAACAGGAAAATTGATTTATTTGTGAGTGTAGATGATTAGCAATCAGCTGCTCTAATAGAGGAGCGCTCTGCTCTACACTCATTCTGCTTCTTCCAAGAAGCCGAACCCCTTACCTCTCGGCACCTCAGATTAGCAACTTGAGTGCCTAGCATGGCGTGGGAACGTCTACGTTCCCTCCTTTACGGAACGGGGGTTACGTATAGGTAACCTAGACGTTAGTTCTCCAAGATGTTGGCTTTGTGGCGTTTTTATGTTCTACAACAAAAAGCAAAAACATATATATATATATATATATATATATATATATATATATATGTGAGAGAGAACCTAAATCAAAACTGCGGGGGTGTTGCAACTGGAGGATGTGGGTGTTTTAATACCCACATTTTATTTAGTTACAGTGTGTTTCCTGTACCTTTTCCATCCGTTTTCACCAGACTAAATTTTTAGGAATTTTATAGCAAACGAGTTTCAAATCCGCAACACTGTAAGCCCTTGTAAGCAGAGCCGCTGGCATTTGATATTTGAACACGTAGTGATGCCATTTTTTCTACATGAACATTTCAGTGAAGCAACAGTGTGAAGACTTGCCCCCAACAGCCTCACTTTTTTAATGTTAATTCAGAATAAACTGGATTGGTGGAGAAAAAAAAAGCCTTCTCCTAACTAAGCAATATTTTATTTTGATATTTGCCACCAGTTTATCAAGAAGTGATGATTTTGTTTTTTTGGACTCGTTAGATGGAAACTATGATTCATTCGCAAATATTTTCTGCGTTATTCCAGTTCTGCGCATAACTTTAAGTCACATCTTTGGATGGAAACAAAGCTAGTGACCATGATTGTATGTCTGAAGAAGTTGTTGTGTGTGTTACGTAGGGGTTATTATGTTGTTTTGTGTTCATTACCAGTTGTTTGTATGTGTTCATTGTGGCTGCAATTTTATGTCATAAATTAAAAAAAATACCACTGCAACAAAATAAATATTCATGAGTTGAACTGTTTGTGGTTCATTTGTATTGCTGTGAAACGCAATGTTTTACAGCTGTTCAAAACTGCCTCTGGTTATATCTTTGACGCAATTTGTGGATTACAACCATTAATATTATTAGTAGTCAACGTGTTGTTTAATTATAAAAAATAACTCCATTCCAGCCATATCACAGGTCTTGTACTTCCAAGGGTTATCGCTTCTTTTCACCACTAGGCAGAACGTATGGTACACATTTGGGGTCTGTAAAATAAAACAGGTCTGAAAAAAGTTTTCTCATTTCAATCTGAATTACTTTTTAAATAATGTCATAACTTTTGGAATGCTCCATCTGTACTTCTTTGTGTTGGGGGACATATCGCTGATTTTTGTGATGAATACAAATGGAAAACGAATCATGCATTTCCTTCAGGAAAATCACATTTTGTCTATATTTTACTCTGCAATAATATTAAAACGCAGTAATACCTAATATGTTTAGATTTTTTTCACTTTTGAGGACATGTTTCCTCAAAGTAAAGGCATTCTTTGGTCAGACAGTGATTGCGTGTAGCAGACAGTTAAAAGGGGTTCATTTCTGGACTTTGTTCACTCTTTTAGTTAATCATTTCTTCTTGAACTTTGGTGCACCCCGTTGCTGTACACTTTGTTTTGTTGCATCTGTTACTGAAGGCTGTAGCTGAAAGAGGGAAACTGGCTAAATAAATCCAGCTGTTTGCACATTTTTTATCACGTTCACATACTTTTGATCATGTGTAGACTTTGATGATGAAAAGTCCAGTGCAAGAGTATAAATTTCAATGCAGGAAAAACTCACGAGGAAAGAATTTCACCTCTGCATTCTGCTTTGCCTAAAAAAGTGCTAGGAATGAAATGGAACAAATATTGAAACGTTAAAAGCGTGACCGGTCAGTGAACAATATGTGTGAAGGAATTTGATTGCAGCGCCAGGGGATTTCTGAGACGACTGAAACGCATATATCTAGGTTTCCATTAATCAATTTTCTTATCAGTGACTGGTTTGCTTCAGGAACCCAAGCACAATTGAGCTAAAGAACTAATGCTATAATGGTTAGTAAAATGCAGTCACGAGTATTGAAAACAATAAATCAATTTAGTCGCCTAGATCAATAGCTCAATAGATCAATGAACAAAGACTGGTCTGGTGGACGAATCATTTTTGGCAAACTCCTGTGTCAGGAGTGATATCTATGGCTGTTATTTCACAAGCCTCCTCTCAACGTTTATGTGGGCATGAAAACAGAGAAGTGAACACTGGCCTTCAGCACCTTGAGTTGTGCCAGTCTTCACCCTAGGCCTCTGGAACCCTACCCTAGCCAGACTGGGCACATTCTCACGCATAGACTAAGTACCACCTGCCAAGTCTGTCAGCTCCAGCGCTTATTGTTGTGCTTCCCGCTGCTGTCCCTGAAATATATGCACACAGAGCAAGGATTTGGACGCATGGCAAGACGATCAAGTCCATGTGACAATTCTACATATGAAAATAAAGGCCCCAATAGAGGCAGTTATGGGCCAAATATGAGAAATGTGGGAAATTTGCTGTTCTTACTAAAGGAAGGGTCCAGCCCACTCTTAAAAGGAGCATCTGTCAAGTGCTGATGGAATCTTTCCAATTTACGCATTGTTTGTTGTTCCTTATACATTAACTCCAAAAATGTTCAGGATTTCAAGCTGCTGCCATGATAATCTAGAAAAGGATGTCTTACTGTTGTAAGTTCCTACTTTGATGCTTTAGAAATACGTCATTATCTGAACAATGGTGTAATATATTTATTAACATTACTTTCTATTCTGGTGCTTTCAAAAAAACAGCCCAGAGAAATTCAACATTTATTTTCAGTCCAATGTAACAAAATGAACTCAAATCATTCAAAATCGTTCATGTGTTTTTTTCGCTTCAGATTGAATTACTTTTTCTAATTTAATGGGGACAACTTGGTAAACAGAAAATTAACATGATCCGATTTTTTTTTTCACATTTTTCTTAATTTGATTCCAGATTTGTTTAAATGTAAAAAGGTTACTTACCTGCTATTATTTTATAACATGCATCCATATATCAACCACTAGCAGGCACATTACGTCCTAAAAAATGGAAAATTATAATGGTCCTTCTCCTCCCTTGAACGACAGGGTAGACTTAGTGCTGCTGATGTCAGAGAAATGGTTCCAGGAAACACCAGATATGCAGTCAGTCATGTTCAAGATAAACAAAATCAGCATTTCAACTTTTCATTTGACCATAAATCAAAAAGTCTAAATTTGAAATGACAAAGGGGAGGATGGTCTTTGGGCAGTTGGAAAACTTTAATGTAACTACCATTGGTTTGCTCGATTTAGCAGGAGTTTACGAATTGTTTGAAATTGTTTTTTCTTGGTGTCAAATTGACCCCACACATAACTATGTTCCTTCTAAAAAGGTGTTTGTGGATATTTAACGGGAGGGTTAAATATCTTGGCAATAGTTCCAGGTTTGATATCAAGGCCATGGTTATTTACCTCTACTTCACGCTTATTCTCCCCGGAGCCTCTCTTTTATTCCCAAAATGTCGGCGGCATGAATTAGTTTATTCACTTGGAATGCTGCAGCTGGTAAATGGTGATTAAAGAAAAATTAGACTGGGTCCCAAATGCAATAAACCCTGAAGAAACGTGTTAAAAAAGATGAGAAACTCAGGTGCTCAAAAGCTTTTGCAGAGTGGATTTCTGAACTGTGTATGAATCAAATACTGCAGCACAAAATGTTTGGGTTCCTTCAGAATAATAATTTTAAAGTGTACACCAGAGAACAAAATTTCACCAGGAAAATAAAGCTACTTTTAAAGCAACTGCGGTCCAATATAAAGTGAATGCAAGTATTGATTATGTTGGTTTGTCAAAGCCAACATATTGTAATTCATCTTTTGCTTCTAATGATCTTTTCAGACTGGTACCACTAAAGGATTTATGGAAAATTACCATTGGCTTAATATTGGGTCCAACTTTGTAAAATTTTAACAAAAACTGAGAACCTTTTAGAAACTTAAATCTAAACACGCTTATGGAGGTTATCAGTCTGTGCAAAAACATCCCAACACTATACAAAAGTATTGACTTATAATGGCCTTTGAAAATAAATGGGAAAAGACAACAAAGGCAACATCTTCAAAATGAAACATAGAGAAAGGGGGGTTTGTTTATGTTAATCATACTGACAAGAGTTTTATAACATTGCTGACAGCTTCCTGCTGACCTCTACCTTAACTTCAGCAAATAACCATTTACCATAGAACCCAAATTTGCTTTCACAAATAGCAGCTTATGAAATACATAAAGAACTAGGGGTTGGTTTGTGTTTCTCATAGTGACATTTTCTTTTAAATTTCACTTTCACAAGCCAACATCAAAGTTTGTGTACAAACTTTAGGAATCCAGTTTTATTATTGTATTTAATTTATATTTTCACATAATTGTAAAATTGTAGTTTCACAAGCTCACCACCAAGGTCTACTAGTAGGGCGAGTGTCCGGAGAAGGATCATATCTGTGTTATACCTCCAAGTGAGGAGGGCGGATGAAGGAGGGTGAAGCTTGGATAGTGTCAAGTGGAGAAAAGGTAAGTCATGCTTAAATACTAACTCGACTTAATAAAAACATAGGTGACAGGTGTCATGCCCTGATTGCTTCTCTCGAAATTCCTTATACAAACGTCGCTTATACAGTTTGAAGTAAAAATATAGATTATCTGTTTAAAATAAAAATTTTGACATTATAATTCAATTTTAAAATTATGCATTAATAGTGGGTTGAAACCATTTCTATGAAGCTCTTCATTTGCAGAGAAAATACTGTAAAATTGTTGTTGTATATATGGAATTGTGTTTTAGTAAATACTCATCATATGGACTAGTATATACTAAGCTATTAAAAAACACAGTAGTGTCCATGAACAAAAATCTCAAAGACAGAGAAGGAGAGAGAACCTTGTTTGACCTGCTGGGAGAGTGCATTGGTGGATTGAAATTATTCACATTTTGCTGTAAAAGACTGCATTTGCCTAATCAAAGCTGTTCAGACTAGCCTTGGTAGTGAGGCCGTACACTTAATCACAGCATTAGCTTATTGACTGCAATGGCTACTCAAAACTACATTCTCCATGTCTAGCTGTGAATGTGAGAAAGTGATAAATGGTCAAATCTACAGCTCTTTATTATGACCGTGTGCGAGAAGTATGTGCAGTAAGCAATCTCAGCAAACCATTAACAACATTCTGGAAGTGTAAGGTTCTCACACAAGAATTTACTCAATATGGTCCTGTCCATCACCCCAGTGAGTTTTCCCGTCCTGTAATTCAATAAATCCTTCCCAATGCTGTGAAAACTCTTTATGAAAACAACAAAATACTGTATTGTAGTTGTAACCTGTGACTTACTGTACTGTGCAAAGGCTTTAGTCTGATTTTAAGAGATGTAACATATTTATCCTTTAGAAAAATAAATAAGTATTGTTTAGTCTTGTAAATTTTCTGAATGCACAACAGAAAAATCTAAGTAAAATCAATATTTGTTGTTTGCTACTGTTGCTTTTACCATAAAATTACCATCAATTCCTTTAATTACACATACAAAAAGATTTTGCAGAATTAGCTGGGTGTGGAACAGCCAAACTCTGCTACCAAGGTGAGGGTGAGAAAGACAGTTTCTTGTCATGGCAAAATAGATATATTGCATCAGAGAGATCTCTCCCAGAGATTCAGATGTTTGGTTGATTGGTTGTTTGGTTGCTTAAATGGTTGGTTGGTTGGTTGGTTGGTGGGTTGATTGACTGAATGGTTGGTTGGTTGGTTGGTTGGTTGGTTGGTTGGTTGATTGATTGATTTAATGATTGGTTGGTGAATTGGTTGAATAGTTGGTTGGTTGGTTTACTGGTTTATTGAATGGTCGGTTTCATCTCAAGACAGTTTCAAGACCAATTTGAGCACATCAACAAGACACTGTGTAGTACTACTGAATCAACAATGTCTATCCCAGAGATTCAGATGTTTGATTGATTTTTTGGTAGATTTATTGAAAGGTTAGTGGGTTTATTGAATGGTTTGTTTGTTTGTTAGTTGTTAGTTTGGTTGGTTGAATGATTGGTTGGTTGACTGGTTGAATGGTTGGTTGGTTGATTGACTGATTGCATGGTGGGTTTATTGGTAGAATGATTGGTTGATTGAATGGTTGGTTGATTGAAAGTTTAGTTGGTTTATTGAATGGTTGGTTGGTTAGTTGTTTGGTCGTATAAATGGTTAGTTGGTAGTTTGAATGGTAGGTTGGATGGTTGGTTAGTTGGTTGATTGATTGATTTAATGGTTGGGTGATTGGTTTGTAAGATGTTTGGTTGGTTGGATGTATGGTTGATTGGTTTGTTGGTTCATTGAATGGCTGGTTGAAGGGTTGGCTGGTTGGTTAGTTTGTTGGTTGAATAGTTAGATGATTGGTTGTGTGGTGTGGTACATTGTTTGGTTGGTTGGTTGTCAGGCGTTCTCCATTTGACAAAATCCTAGGAGCCAGAACTTGTGCGTTTTTAAATACTTTATAACAAAAAATTCAAATTAGGGTTTATTGGGTATCATAGTCAGAATTCATAGTAAAATCAGTCTTAAGATTTCAAACACTTTACAAGATTCACATCTACAAAACATCTACTTCAGATCAACAGAGGTTTATTTGGTTTGGACAAACGGTGGCATGGATCACATTGATATTGTTAAACAACCCTACCCTCTGGAAATGTATTACATAGTCAGCCCCTCAATTTTGCCAAGAATGTTTCTAAAGGTTCCAGAAGAACAAGAACAATAAAACATTATTAAAAACTGACAGAATTGTGCTGCAAAGTCTTTGTTAGGGAAGAAGGGAAATAAATTTGTCTGTCACCATGTGGACTGTAACTACTGACTATGTTAAATCTTTAGTTAAGATCACAATGTTTATTTTGTATGAGGTACATGCGCTGTTCAGAATTTATGGAAGATTATTCAAATCAATGCACCCGACACGGGTCAGAAAACAACAAATCTAACAAGCACTGGCGATGAAGTCAAACTGTAATATAGCAATAAGGATGATCAATTTCACATGCTGCTGTGCAAATGGATAACCAGTGGAAACTACAGGCAACTAGCGAGACACTCCCAAAAGAGAGTGGTGTTCTAAGGGGTGACACAGACCACTTTCTTAGTTCCTATGGTTTCTAGATTGATATTTTGGTCTCTGTTTTGTTGAATATACAGTCCCTTAAATTGTGCTCATAAGTTTACATTTTTTGTATTTTTTTGGCCATTTTAAGAAAATATAAATAACACAAAAACTTTTCCAAACTCATAAATAGAGGTTCAGCGAAGGCATTTATTTTCAAACAACTGTGTTTACTCTTTTTCCAGAATACCTTTTTACATTCCAAATGACGCTGATCAAAAGTTTACACTTCCCAGCTCTTAATAGTTTGCATTGCCCCCTTTAACATCAATGACAGCCTGAAATCTCTTGGGGTAGTTGTCTTTGAGTTTCTTTATTTTCTCACATAAAGCAATCCATTCTTCTTGGCAGAAAAGCATCTAAGTGTCTTGCATGAACTGCATATTTGTTGCAATGTCCAGTAATGTCCCCCACGTATCTTCTGGAATGATCGGTGCAAATTTTTCTCCGATACCCTTTGGTAATATGCTGCATCCATCTTCCCATCATTTCTGACCAATTTTCCTGTTTCTTTGGAGCCCTAAAACATCAGTGACCTGCCTGCGTGTTTCACAGTAGGGATGTTGTTCTATTCATGTTGACTCTTCTTCAAATGTAGTGTTACATTTTAAAAGTTACATTTTGGTCTCATCGCTCCAAATAACTTTATTGTGAGAAGGCAACTTTGTGGCATTTTTGTAGTAATGGTTTTCTTCTGGCAAGGTATTTCAGGGATTGTCTTGCATCCCCTTACAATTTTTCAGGCAGTTGTAGCAGAACATTTTGTTGGTCTACCTGGTTTCAACAGAATCCCTTACTTTCCGCTTCCTTATCAAAGTTTGAACACTGCTAAATGGCATTCTTTGGATATCTTTTTATCTCCCTTTTCTGTTTTACACAATTATTTACAGTTTCCCATAGATCCTTTGATCACATTTTGCTTTTCCCATTGCACAGAAATGTCAGTGCATCACTAGATGAAAGAGGCAAGGGTCTATCAGGAGCCCAGAAACTCAGAAACCTTGATTCCAAGTTAACCGGTCTCTGAGAGGATGGTTACCTTTTGTGGATGTTAACAGGCTAAAATAAGTCTTAAATTATCACTTATTAAAATTATCAATGCAATATAATAACTATTATTAATAAATATAACCAATTATTTGACTAGAACATAATCCCAAATAGGTTGGGTAGGTAACTACTGACCCACATGAGTGTGGTTGATAATTGCTGATAACATCCCTAAATTGGCATGATAGCAAACCATATTAAAGACAGCTCAATAAATATTATGCAGCATGAATGAAATAAGATAAAGAAAAAAGAATAAGAGAAAAGAGACTGAAGCGGGAAGGAAGTAGTCAATGACAAAGACCTTGGTGGCAGCTCTAGACAGCTTTTCGCAGCTCAATGGCATCCCAGGCATTTGCCTTGATTGTTCTTCCTGGTTGTGGCCTGGTTGGCGTGAGTTGGAGGCCTGATAAGCATCTATTATTTTTAGTGCTGAACAGCAGCCCCGAGGGAGAGAGTATCCTGTTCAGATCGAGAAAACTTTGCAACGGAGGAGCCGAAAGTGATCAGAGGAGATAGGGATCATGTGAGCTCAGTGCATACAGGAGAACATAAATGCTTATTTTGTTTATTTATTTTCTATGCAATAGAAACGTACAGTTTTGACCAAACCCAACACAATTACATAATGGAAACAAAACTATCATTTGGAAAAGCAGCTTTGCTAAAAAAAAACGTATATAAAAGAAACAAATACATCAATACAAATTGTTGCACTGTGGTGTAAAGCATGGGTTCTCAACCTTTTTATTGATAGAGATGTTATGGCTTTAAGAAGTCCTTTTTTTCCTGAGAAAATATTTTTTTGGCTTCCTGGCACAGCTCAGGTGTTTCGATGGCTTTAGAGCAGGGGTGTCAAACTCATTTCAGCTTCTGGGGGCCCGACTAGAATCTATTGATTACCTTATTAATTAATATATCTCTTTCTTCTTTTTTTATTTAGCAAAGAACCAGTTTCTTTTACATTTTGATGAACAATAATTTCCACGAAGCAGTCAAATTGTACCATTGTATTTCTCAATGTATAATGTGCTTTCTATTCACTTCTGGGAATCGTGATCTAGTTCAAACTACAGTGGGTTAATTAAATCAATATCTTTACTAATATATTTTTAAAGGAATAAAACGTCACTGCAGTTGTAAAGACTGCTACTTCTAAATCTGTTTATTTAAGGTTTAATTTTCCACACAAATTCTGCCTCAGATCTAAGGCGCATCAACAAGACTGTTAATAAATTAACTGTAGCTTCGTGATGAGTCTCAGAAAGCTTCCACTAAACACAAGCTTTGAGCAGCACTATAGAGGTTCAGCTAATGTTTACCGTTTTGCCCACAGCATCTTTATCAATCGGCATCATCTTTATGGGGAAGTCTGCTTCCATCAAACAAGACAATATTACACCAGAAGCGGATACTAGAGACAGAAGCC